>JADLZK010007916.1:0-552760 GCA_015847255.1 Hyparrhenia diplandra
GGTGGGTGATACAAGTCCACGGTTCTCAAACTCAACTTGACGCCCTAGCATCCCTCTTCCTCCTAAAGCAAAACTCAAACAAGTGACCATCTCTCTGGCGGTACTCACGGTGATACCTCACCTCTCTCTTGGGTGGTTTGTTGGTTCACTCTCTTGGATGGATGGTTCACTCTTGTCGTGGCCTTGGCTCTAGGAAGGGTTTCCTCAGGGATCTTGGGCAAAGTGTCAAGTGGGTTCTTGAGGTGGTTTGGTTTAGGAAGCCACACTTGTTTGCGAGGTGGAGTCTTTGGGGTCTCTTGGAGAATGCCATTTTGCACAATGGGCTTGGTAGGCTCGGGTGGGGTGATCTTGGTCAACTTGGGAGTGCTTGCGGGTTTCTCACTCGAGCTCAAACCACTACCTTGACCAACCTTGCCATAGATTACTTTACCCTTCCCACCTATTGCAAAGCCTAATCCTGTTGTGTCAGTCCCCCCCTTGAACTGTCTCATCATCATGCCAAGCTGTGGCTCTCCACTAGACACCCAACTCAGGACAGAGCGAAGGTACTTATTCTCCTCTTCGACTCTCCCCTTGTCATGCCTACAAGACATGACCTCCATCTCTAAAGCTTCACACTTAGCACACTTCAGCATGTTGCTATCTGAGCTGGCCTTCTCAAGTACAACAAGCTTGGCAACCTTCTCTGCCAACTCAGATTGCAAGCCTGGACAAGACTTGCACGCACTCAACAACATAGGCTTAGCTTTCAGCTCAACGTGCTCATCTAGCAAAGCAGAATACTTGGATTGCAAAGAAACAATGCTAGACATATGCAAAGCACAAGCATCGCACTCAGTCTCATCAGACATCTCCATAGGCTTCCTAGCCAACTCTAACTCCCTCATAGCTACCTCCAACTTCTCCTTGTACTCCTTTCTCTCCTTAGCTACTCGCTTGAGCAACTTCTCTTGACACACAAGCGCATCGCCCAAAGAGTCAAGTTCATCAGTGAGGGATTCAATAGTGGGAGGTACCTTAGGGGCAGAGTCGCTGCTATGTGGCTCAACGCTGTCGGACCTTCGCTCCATCAAGGTCCATGGTGCGAAGCCCCGTGCTTTGGGTTGGCAACGAAGCAAAGTCCGTTCAGCTTTTCCTCGACCTTGCGCTCGGGCTCCTCGTCATTTGGAGGAAGCTTGCCCGTCGGAGGAGTCGGTGTCGAGGTCGCCGAGGGAGGCGAAGGCGTGCTTGTTCTCCTTGGCACGCTTGAGGTACTTCTTCTTGATCACCTCCTTATCGAAGCCTTTCTTGGACTTGTACTTGCCGGCGGTCTACTCGCGCTTGTCCTTGCGCTTGTCGAGTCGTGCTTGTCGGAGGAGTAGTACTTGTCGACGGAATACTTGTCCTTGCTCTTCTTGGGGCACGCAGCGACGAAGTGGTCCGGATCGCCGCACTCAAAGCATCCTCCCTTGGGACCACCGCCACGCCGACGGTTCAAGCGGTTGTTGTGGATCCGCGAGAATCGGGCCGATGGCGAGAGCCAACTCGTCGTCCCCAAGGCAATCAAGCGCTCCTCCATCCGCGGACACCAAAGGCAAACGAGATCCGTGAAGGGTTAGCGGAAGAACTTGAACTACTCTTACGAGGCGAGGCGGCGTTCGGGCGCGAGATGGGTTCTTGAGCTTCGCTGGATGCGGGCCTCGATCTCGGAGGACTTGAGCTTCTTTGTAGAGCTCGTCGGGTGTGAGGGTGTCGTCGTCGGTAGACTCCATGATCGCGGACACCTTCACATCCCACACCTTCCGATCCGGGGCGTGCAAAGAGCCGCATCGCCTTTCGTGATCATCAAGCCTCTCCGAAGGCTTGTTCGCCCGCAGCTTGTTGCAGATCGTCTGAAACCTGGCAAAGAGAGAATCGATGGACTCGCCATCAAGTTGGATTAGGTTATTGTACTCTTTCTTATAGGTCTCATATAGGTGGGCCTTTATTTGTGGGGTTCCCTCGTGGTAGCTCTCAAGTGTCTTCCACACCTCATGAGTGGTCACACAAGTGGCAACTCTCTCAAACTTAGGGTCTTTGAGGCTAGAGAACAAAACGCTCCTCGCTCGGTTGTTGGCATTGTGTTGGGCTATTTGTTCCTCACCCACTCGAGCAGCTAGCACTTGGTAGTTCTCATCTTCAACAATCTCCCACACTCTCCAATCCATCCCCATAAGATGTGCTTGCATCTTAATCTTCCAATAGGGATAGTTGGTGCCATCGAACTCCGGAGGCTTGCCACCATAGTGACCAAACCTTTCCATGTCGCCTTCTCGCGGATCACGGACCGATTAGGGTGGAAGTGATCCTAACCGGCTCTGATACCAATTGAAGGACCGAAACGGTAACCAGAGGGGGGGGGGGGTGAATGGGAGCCTCGATTTTCCTTCAATTTTGGGTCATCGGCTCAACCCCCAACCTCAAAAGCGAATTCACAAAGATACGAGTGATACACGTGCTAACTGGAAGCAAGATATCAAACGCGAAGTGTTAGGCTCAATGAGTCGAACGCAAAAATCGGATCTCAAATCAGAGCTCAAATGATCAAATTGCGGACAAAAGAAGCAGGCTCGAAAATGTACACAAGCAACTAGCTTAGGTCCTGTAGAGATAAAGCATGGTATAGCAAGCATGAAATTTTGCACAACGTGAATACTAATCTAACCAAGATGAGATAATATAATGCTTCAAAGATGAGCTCATGATGCTAGAAGTAGTACTACGCTGTTGCAAGGCAAAAACAATTTGACCAAACAATACCAACGTGAAGTGCTAAAGCTGCAAGCTTCTATCGATCTTGGGAACAACACCAAGGATGAAGCACGAGATCACTACCAGCAGCACCTCTACACTTAGCTAAATAAACATGAAAAACACTGTTGCTAGATGGTGATAAGGGCGAGAATTAATCTATTGAGACAAACAAATTCTAGCAGGACTTGAACTCAAGAAAGTGCATGACTTAAGTGCTGGACAGCTAGAAATATTCAGTGCTCATACAACTGCAACTGACAGATAGAAAACTGACCAAGCTGAAGATTTCTGCTCACCTTCTTACCAGCTCGGCTGAAAGTTGCAGCTCTGCTATGCACGAGCGACGAACCAACGAGTTGCAAGCCGGGCACCTACTGACGAGAAGCTGTTGTGCGCTCGGACTGCTTGCTTGCTTGCGTTCGATCAGAAGACGAAAGCAAATACTACTGCTTGACAGTTGATGCAACAAAGATCAAACGCTGGATGCAGGAAAATCCATCGCTTGGACACACTGCTATCTGAAAGTGCACCACGAGCTGCAACACAGAAGAGATTTCGACAGGGGAGCTCAATCTGGGGGCTACAGACTCACGCATACCGCGAGAGAGCGAGGGAGACAGGCAACCGATGAACACAACCTGGAAGCAAGAACCGCTGGAGCAGTCCGGAGCATGAGCGAGTGCTGCTTAGATGAGCATGCTCGGTGCCAGAGCATCGGCACTTGTAGCACTGCTGCAAAACTGAACAAAAAATTCGACGCCCTCCAAGAACCCAAGAACAAAGAAGAAGCGGCAGTATTCCCAGATCCGAAAATACAAGGATCTTGCACAAATCAAAACCCCATGCTCTCAAGCTTGGCACATCGATTCACGACGGATACACAAGGCTGCTCCTAGGATATCATCACTCAATTTAAACTGCAACTTCGTGAGTCAAAGAAATTCGAGCAAGGAAGAAGAGGGACGACGTAAACACGAACGCAGCTCAAAGACAGGACAAAAATCACAGAGACAAATTGACGAAGCCCCGGAGGGCACAAGCAGCTTTGGGGCTGCTCTTCCCCTTCAAAAATCTCCACAAAATCTCCACAAATTTGTTCTTGGACCTCTAAACAAGAACTCTAAAAAATGAGGAAAAATAAAAACGAAAATAAGAGAGGCAAAAGAGGGAGGAGGAGGCTGTCATCCTCCACATATAGTCTAAAACCCTCTTTCCCAAACTACCCTAGATACATAAGAGCCGAACCGCTAACCCTAAGGCTAATTTAGTCCGACTCGGGATAATTTGATCCGGCGACCGCCCAGCGCCTCCTCATCTGCAGCCTTGCTCCACGCAATCTCCCGGATGCCCGCCACGCCGTCCTTCCATCCACCGAACGTCCTCCCCGGGTTTTGAGGCCCAAACCCGTGAAACCGGCCGATGGTTTTGAGGCACAAACCACCAAACCAGCGTCCGTGGTTTTGAGGATCCAAACCACGAAACCTGCACCGATGGTTTTGAGGACAAACCACCAAACCTCCTCGACCACGTGTCATCGCCCGTCTTGTCCGCCCGAAGTCGCCAAGTCATCCGAGCTCCCCCCGCTCCGCGCTTCGCCCGTGTTGACCCGTCGACACGGTCCCACCACGTCCTCTTGCATTCATCGATGTCCCGGATGTCAGACCACCATGGCTAGCCACCCGACGATCGGTCCGCCGGTCCAAGCCTCACGTCCGTCCCTTCACCTCCGCGGTCCGTCGGCCCGTCACGTCCTCCTTGGCCCCTTCACCTCGCCGTCATTTTGCCATCTCCGAGCTCCACACATGCACAACACGAACCAAGAGATCCGTCTTGACACACTCCCGTGTGCCGATGAACATAGCCGAAGCATAAAAGATAAAGGAAAATAGAATTAAAATGTTATTCGTTGACAATCACTCAATCACAAAACTAAACACATGTGACCTAAATCAACCATGTGTTCGCGAGATACATGGACGCCATATCGTCGGCGCCCGGGTGACCTGTCCTCCTCGCCGACGCACAAGGATGCCAGGTCGGATCCATCCCCGGTCCCCACTCCTCCGAGCTCAGCGGGTACATGCGACGGCAGCGGCAGCCGTGTGGCTGCTCAAAACCTAGCGGTAGCGGCGGCTTTGGGCTGTTGGAAAATAAATCGGTTGATTAACCGTGGCCTTCCATTCGTGGTGGTTTTTAACCACCACGTCAATTAAAAAACCGTCATGGTTCATCTTTTTGTGTAGCAGTGAAATGTTTTGTTTTCACAAACGTTTTGTGGGGGATGGGGGGGGGGACCCCTTACCTCTATTATTAATTAACTCTGCCTACATGCTGGTCTATAATTAACTCTAAAAAACTATTTCGAGAGGTGGACCTTTGCCCGTTATATTGCCCCGCAAGATCATCATTTGTGTAGATAGTATGTCAAGTGAATGGTCACTTAAAATATAATTAAGTGTCACATAAAATGATAATTTAGCATTGCTGGCCATGACACTTTAGTTGATAGACATGTCCATAGTATTGATGTTTAGCAGTAATTTGTGAAACAAATGTCATCGTTGGTTGGTGAAATAGTTATGTGCGCTTGGGAATGCCTATATATTTATGACCTTTGTTCAACCTGTGTCTTGCTAAGATATAAACATACGCGACTCTTTCCTCAGTGGTTGCATCAATCGGTATAGCATATATACAGGAATAGGATGCATGCATATAGTTCCAACTGACTAGGCATAGGAAGCATCTGAAATTCCAGCTATGGAAAGAAATGTAATGCTTCATGATGGAACAAATTTGAGTTGTGCTGACTAGCAGCGGAGCTTGACAGCATTGGCAGGTAAAGCTCCACGTAGCTGCTTTGGAGGATGTGTTTAGATTGGTGACAAGTTTGGTTCATGGATGATGTGGTTCGACTCGAGTGACGCTTCTATGTAATATAGCAATAAAAACATGATCTACTTTTATAAAACAAGAAGCACGTGTTCTAGATTTCAATTTTGTCATGACCAAAAAGAAACACTTGGAGTCTTCAGCAAATCATGTAGTTTTTTCATAAATGCTCTAAATCAAGCATGGCCTATTTTTCGTATATATGGAATCTGTAATTTTGTATTTTGTTTTAATTTGAAATCATGAAGTGCTATTTTTCACTCTTTCAACTAAGCAGTATAGTCTCAAAACATTTGATAGAGAAAAATCATCTTGATTGCATGGTGACAATCAGCTTGAAAATATATAGAGGTGGCGCAGTTAATTACTTTACACCTTTTCCTACTAGGGGATGCCTCAAAAAAAGGTTATAAATCCTTTAAAAAAAACGAAATTGGGGAGCTGCAAACTATATAAAAAAGAGAAACCCAGACTGGGTAAATACAATAGAGCAACAAAGAGGCCCTAAAGAGTCAAGCAGCAAAAACAACAAACAACAAAGAGAAAAAAGACTTCAACTCACGCTAAACTCAAATTCAAAGAGTACAACAACTGTGGATGGTCGGATTGGGGAACCGACACGAACCAAACAGAGCCAAAAATCAAAGAGCAGTGCACCACACCGCCTCAAATCACCGTCAGCCGTACACCACATTGTACCGTCGTCCAGCAGACCATGAAGACATCAAGACAAAACACTGACGTCATAGCTCACATCGTCATTGCCGACGCTGTCCCACACTGAGTTCGCCCGTTGCAATCGATCGATTCCGGTTGTGTCGCCTGTCAAAATGTTGTCCCACTTGTGGACTAGCGAGTGCCATGCAGGGCTATCGTAGTAGTCGCTGCAAGCTGCTGACCCAATCGTGAGCCAAAATTAACCCAGACAGCCAAGACTGCTCCCACCCTGTCGCTTCTTCGGGCAACCTAGCTGACTCCAGCAACCATCAGAGCGCCTCCCATGCAAAGGGACTACAGCAAACTCATTAAGCGGGACCCCAAGCCTCCAATATTGGTTGGCGAAATAATTTATACAAGCCAGAGACCATGACTATATATCGCCTATGTTATCAATAATCCTGTGTAATTTATTGCATGATATATAATAATAGTTGCAATTAGAAATTGTTGGAAAGCATAAGTCCTAAATTAATGAGTATATCATGGGCATGGCATGCACCAGAAGTTCCAGCTCCATCACGACAACAGCCGGTCGAGTACGAAATAATTGAGGTGTGGCGACTGACGAGTAGTAGGGGGAACATGATGCCAAACTAAAGCAAGTCAGAGGGGAAATAATTCTCGGTGGAGATACTGCACGCCTTCCCCTTGTGGATATATATATGTACACTATCAGATAAGCTCGTAATGGCTTTTGATGAATGCCACTATCGTAGTGGCAGGCACAATATATAAGTGAGCTACTTCCTTCGCCAACTTGCATTGTCTCCTACGGCGTTCTTGGACTTTAGGATGCTCTTGGTTGTAATACCTAGGAAGATAGTTCCAGTGCATCGACCAGTATATAATGTGTTCCGAAGCATAATTTCTGCATGTACAAAATTGCATGCATATAGTCATCCAGATCAGCCATTGTGTGATGGGAATGAGACACATCTGGAGTTGTAACTTCACCATGGTGCAATGACTAGGCCTGAAGACAGACATTGGTAGCGGCAACTCTTGGTAGTGTCTAAGGAAGCAAGAGGTCAACGGGCAAACCACTAATCCTTTGTGCTACTTCGAGCCACATATGCTGTTAGGAATGTAGACCTTCAACACAACTTGTTCGTGTAGAAGAAACACAGCAATGATCCAGATGCAAGTAAGAGCGGCGCGGTTGCGAGGGCCGCACAGAGCAGCAATCGATGAAGTAGCCAATGGTGTGTCGAGCTCCACGAGAAACTCATCCATGGCATTGCCAAGGCCGTACGGAACCTCGTCCATGAGAATATCTCTTTCTTTGCCGCCTGATGTGGCATCCTTGTCCGGTTCGCGGCCTTTAATATTGACTCCCTACACCTCGTGAATATTGACTCCATTGGCTTGTCCATGTGATCGCAATATCTGCATCATCAAGTGTAGCTGATCTGAATGCTTGGTCATGATTTGAATGCTTGGACTGTCTGTCTGCCCGGATGTAGCTCAAGCAGTTGTACATGCTTTGCCTCACAAAGCCGACAAAACCAAAGACAACATTAAATCCAAGCTAGACTTATCTGAGATTTAATTTACCATTGTTCGTGTAATTTAGTATGAATAACCAAAGACCACCAATGCCAGTTACATCATGAAGCACTACACAATGGTCATCATGCACATAACACTAATCAAACCGTCAGTTACACTGCATAAAGCACCCAAATATCCATACCTAGCATTAACTTTGTTCATGAAAGTTTCTTTGATTCAATTGCTGAATAAATTCGACAAGCGTAAATAAATCCAACATGTGCTTGGAGGCCAAAATATCTAGAGCTATGAAATTGCATGCATATAGTCGTCAAGACTGCAGGGCTACTACTTGCCGCTTTTTGGTTGGTGTGTTTTGAAGCATTATATTGGTCCGCGGGAGACATAGATCAGTACCTATATTGTCGGTTTGGTTAGTTCGAGGATGCGTATGAGAATGTATGAAAAGCATAAAAACCCACCATGTTTACATCAATATTGGTTGGTGAAATACTTCACATGAGCTAGAGAGAGTGCCAGTACCGCCTACGTGCATCCCTGCTTCCAATTAATATTTGCATCAATCCATGACATACAAGGAATTTGTACATTGCACACATTATTTGCAGTCGGAAGTTGTTTCTAAGGATAAGTCCTAAATTATTATCATGAGCATGGGATGCTAGAGCACCACTCTACCTTGTCGAGAATATGGGGTGTGTGGAGAATAGTGGCGAAACATTATGCCAAATCAAGTTAGAGGGAAAATAATTCTTTGTGGCGATACTGCACCAGGCCTAGCTTCCATGTCTCACGGGTCTTCATGATCCTCTTCAGCAGTCCATTACACCAAGCAAGCCTGTGTGTCTGACCCACCATGCCGGATTGAGCTCTAGTCCTTCAGCTAGTGTCAAGAGCAACCAGAACCGAGTCACCTCGATCTTGTCTCTTCCAAGGCAGATTGGCAGCCTCAGCTCGCTCGCTTATTCATAAATAGATATAATTAAAGACCTTTCCAAATAGTACCCTAGGGCTATTTTGTGACCCACATACTCCTTGTGCACATGCATCCTTTAGTAATTGTTATCCTTCCCCTGTGGATACACATTTTGGTGGTGGTGCACAAACTCCTAACTCGTACATATTATTGTTGCTTATCTTGTACCATTGGACTCTTTGCTCCTGCACTAGTTCTCTTTCTTCATTGCTGTCTAGCTTGTTATGGCCTTTGATGAATGCCACACTTGCTTTCTTTGATTGCATTGATCTGCTTTGCTGGCTTGAACTCCACTTTTATGGATGGGCCGTGGAATAATATTTCGTAGAACACATTTCTGTTAGCAGGCACAAGCACTGAGCTGCTTCCTTTCGTCAACTTGCAAGGTCTCCTTCGTCAACTTACAAGTGTACAACCCCATGAATCTCTTGACATATGGGATTCTAAGAAGTTCATCATGAAGCTGCTGCAGGAACAGTGGGATCGAAGATTCGAAGCGATGAAACTACCCTGTAATTAATGTCCTTAGTGATCATTGCAAGAGCATAGCACGAGGCTGTGACACCATATTGAGTGAAGGACTGAACAATGGGCTCTCTTGTCTGTGGGGGTCAGAGCAGAACCAAGCCAGTTCTGTCTACAGCTGCAAGTATAATTCCTAGGGCATCCCATTCCTAGCTAGTGCCATGACTCCATCAATAGCATTCGTATACGACCCCTCTCTAGGAAGCTGAAAAACTAAAACCAGTATATCCATGTATTTTTGCTGCTGGTGAATGTTATGCAAACTGAATGTTATGACTGTATTGAACAAATGCGGACGAAACATATTTGACCACACTGCTCTGACAAAATGAACAGCTTTGAACATATCAATTAATAAGAAATTGTACACAACACACACATGCTATGGGCTACTCCCACTACATAAGAAAATGGCCTGCTTGGCACTCCAGGTTCAATCCGAACTTGTGGTGAAGAGGCAACAATACTAGTTCCAGGCAGGCTCGGGGCTTGAAATAATTCAGGAGGCCACATGAACTTGTCGTGATAGGCATTCACTACTACTGGAAGTTATTGCTCAGTGTCCTGAGAGCTCCTCCTATTTACTTGGACAAATCAGTAATTGTAAGGTCCGTGGAATATATGGGTAAACAGAGAGAACTCAGTACGTTGAAACAGGGGAATTCTAGGAGCTGGTGCTTCTAAGTGACAATATTGTCAAAACATTAGAAAACCCCTAGTTTGAGATATATTATGCATCTCATACAGGCAACATAAAAAAAGACTTGCGAAATAGTTATGTCAACCAGAGAGGCAGTATGAACTGTGTTCATCCTGCTTTACAATGACATATAAATATAAATTCTGCTATATGTTTTGCACCAAGCAGCACACATACAAGCCATTATTTGCGTTATCTACTAGGAAATTGCATTCATAAAAATTCGATGCATCCGGAATCTCTAATGTTCATTATCATCTCCAATGGGGCAACTAACCAGCCAAGCAGCAGCTGAGCAGCACCTCATCCTTCCATCGATGACTCTGCGAACAAAAATTGAATCGACTGCCCAGAGAAATAGACGTTGATGTGCCTCACCTTTTCAAATTTTCGTCATTGAATGTGGTGTGCGGATCCTCTAGCAAACACACTGCTGCAGATATCACTTTGATCACATATAGATTTTTTTTTTGCTTCCATTTTCCTTTTTCCTTTCCATAAGAAGGATGATGTGGTTTCTGCTTACTGCCCAGTTGTGTCCTAGCTGGCGGATTTTCAGCAAGTAAACAAATTCAATCCACACAATGCAAATCTCTCATAGCACAAGTCAATTAGACGTTTACAAGTGTGATTTAAATGAAACATGACTGACTAAGTAAATTTAAACAGAGAACATCCTAAGACTATCCGCACTCATATTTCTCTATTTACTACCTCTATACATCCTGGTCATTAAGATTCCCGTCTTTACAACACTTTCTCTTGCACCCATCCCTCTTTTATATCTCTACTCTATACCAACTACCATTAGTGGGGTCTCCCTATAATTTTATCTCAATATATCCGTGTGAGATATAGTTTTTGAAACGAATTCAATGGTATAATCGGGATTTAATTTGGTTTTCTGGTTTCCGAGTTATAACTTTTCTTAGTTGCTTGAAATAGTGGGGCTCACCGCTCACCTCTCTCTGCAACCCCGTGCCTCCGTGGCTCTGATGTGGCACGATAGCACACCAGGAATACGGAACGGAGGTGCATCAACTATTTTTAGTGTGACTCTTCCAGTATCCGTGCAACAACTTTCCCTGTATGTTATAACTGACGGAGAGGCATTGGGAATAACTGACGGAGGAAAAATCACTATCAAGTTTATTCAGAGCTGTGCAGCTAGTTGGACTGCTCGTTGCTAAGATCAGTGGTACCCAGAAACAGATGAATTCATCAAACTGATTGTGCTTCTGAGTTATGTGAACTATCACATTCAACTCCGACAACCAGCAGGTTCGTCGTCCACAGCAAAGAAGATTTTGTGAGAGTGCTTCATAAGTCAGATCGTATTGGACTATTGTTCAAGTTTTTCCAGCATAGACAGCATAGACCCTCAAGCACAAAATTTGTGACTCATAGAAGCAAATAGACATTGTGACTCATCTGTTCAATTGATCACTAGCATAGAACAAATGTGTTGCATGTCAAAATATATCCAATAAGCAATTACAAGCAAACTGATTGTTTCCTGAAATTGGGATGCATCCAGAGAGTTCGAGCTCCTCTAAGATCACTGCCTGTGGGTGACAGTAGATGAAATTAGTTCTGGACAGAGATTTTTGGTTTAGAAAGTTTTTCCATCCGAGGTCATTTGAAAATTTTGAATTCCAAATTTGAGAGACTTCAACCTAGGTTTCGCATGACAAGATCACTTCAAATGAAAAAGTTGTCAACTACGAAGTTTCATAACTTTTCGAGATCTACAATTTTCTTTTAGAAAGTTTTTCCAACCGAGGTTGTTTGAAAATTTCAAATTTCCTAATTTAGAGATTCAAACCCAACATTTTGAGGCATCAAATAAAGTTAAATGAAAAAAAGTTGTAAACAAAAAAGATTCATAACTTATCGAGATCTACATTTTGTATAGGTTATTTTTTCTTTCGAGATCATTTTAAAATTATTTTTTTACCGTCTCATTTTATTATTTGACGTCAATTTATAGGGGCTTCAATATCGAGCCGCCCTTACAAATATTAAAGCCGCCCTACAAATAGCTAGCCCATTGTAGAGGTGGCCTCTGTAAGGGCATTTGTAAGGGCGGCTGGATATTGAAATGGTTCGTGCTCACAAAAACAGTGTTCACTAGATGTTGGGTTTCACAAGTTCAACTTATTAGTATGAATGATAAAGAAGGTCTAGTCAACACTGAGGGGAAGCGTATTTATCATCAATGCATTATATTACAGTGAAATCGTTTTGTTATTCATTTGCCATATGAACATAGTACACTGATGGGTATTTATACAATAGGAGGATCCATCACCGCTACAAAAATGCTTTCCCTAGTTTCCCCTCTTACAACACTGCTTATTATAAATAGTACAGATTCTGGATTAAATCCTACATAAGTATATTGTATGCATATTGTCCTACATTAGTGTATCATGGGCCTGGGATGCATTAGGAGTTCTTAATCTAGCAAAACAACTCCATGTGAATGATCAAACAAATTTGAGTTACGGTGACCTTGCCACTAGCACAGCATGACTACAAAAAGAAGAATGGGGTAGAAAATTTCTGTGCGGCCGTGCTGCACAACGCCTGACATGCCAAACACCCTGCATGTCTAACGCACATCTATGATCCAATTAGTCACTTGTGTCTATGGTATATTGTTCCCTCGTATTATCTTCATCTGATTTTGAAATGAGAATTTGGGAGTCTAAACCATCTTTGGTTTTCGTGTTTCTTCATTCAAGATGGTTTGAACATAAATGTGACAAATTTAAACAAAACATTCCTTAAGTAGATGATACAAAAGAGAAAGTTAAACGACAAATTTATATAACTCTGTGATATCTACAACTTTAGTTTTGGTCACTTTTCCACTCAAGATTGTTTATTCTAACGGGAGCATCCAGTCCCCACCTGATGTGTATTGCCACAAAATACAACAAGAATCAAGAGGCAAGCAGATTATATCAAGTGGATTGAATACCAGAAATTGTATATAGGGAGGTACACAGTGGCACTGCCAGAGTTACACAAAGGCTTTACAAGTTGCAATCAGGAGCCATATGCCTGAAGACGACATCGTGCCAGTGCTTCCAAAGTTCCAAGAAGGAGGATGAGGCTTGGAGCTGCAACTGAAACGGTACCTTACATAAATATTCACTACAAGGCTTGTAGTGCATAGTGCACCCACTTTGGCTATCCCATTGCTTTCCCATCCAATCATTTCTCAGAAGCACTGGGTGAAAGGGCGAGATAATGTGTTCTGCATGTTCACTACCACCTTTGCACAGCTCACAAAAGGTGTTGGTCTTGAGGATGTTATCACAAGATTGAATTTGCACTGGATCCTGTTCTGTACAAGCCACCACACGAAGAACTTCACTCTAGAAGGAGCCAAATTCTTTCAGACGAAAGCCGAGAAGGGTACCTTCTCACTACAGGAAACTGGGTCTTCGCCGAGCGGTCGAGGCGGTCGGCAAAGGCCAGAAAACGGTCGGCAAAGGCTTCGCCGACCGTTTTGCTCGGCGAAGACCTGTCGGGGAATTTTTGGTCGGCGTAAGAGGTTTGCCGACCGCCCAAACTACCACCTCTCGGCGTAGCCTTCGCCGACTACCAAACATAACGGTCGGCGAAGAAAAGTAGCTGTTAACGGAGCGCCAAAGTTGGCGTCCGTTACGCTGTCTTTGCCGACTGCCACCTCAGGGGGGGCGGTCGGCGAAGACCGTCCTGTTTTTTTTCCTTTGCCGACGGCCATCCATACCGGGGCTCGGCAAATTTTCTTTTATATTTTTTCCAAATAAATTCTTCGCCGACGGCCATCCATATTAGTGCTCGGCAAATTTGATTTTATTTTTTTTTCGAAAATTCTTCGCCGACCGCCTAGCATCCTGGTGCTCGGCGAAGGTAACTCCTTTGCCGAGCACCGTAGCAAAAACGGTCGGTGAAGCTGGGGATGTGGCCGCGGCCGGCCATTTTCTTCCCAGCTTCGCCGACCGCAATTGCAAAAGCGGTCGGCGAGGGCTTCTTCGCCGAGCACTCCGCTCGGCGAAGCCTTGAAAAATTTTTTTTTTTTTTGTTTCCGCTTTCCACCTTGACAAACAAACACATGTATAATATATATCACATCCATTCAATCACAGAACATATATATATCACATTGCACACATCCGGCACATTAAACACAGCGATATATCACATAACCCATAATATGTCTCCATACTTCAAATAAACATATACGCATCTTTCAAAACTCACATACTTCAACATAACAGGGTAAATGCCCGTGCGTTGCAACGGGAAACATAATAGCACGATAATATATGCAAATCATGAGGTTTGTAATAACAATGTTACAAGTCTTCAAGAAACAAAATAAAAATATAACTCAAATTTCGAGTCTAAGATGTGACTTCTGACTTCTTGCAACTGAAGTATGCAGATGGCTGAAAGTGTAGTTGGAAGTATCCATCCTGCATATGTAGAAGATCACACCATGAGCCAACATATGCAAGAAACAAAAGTGTCTCCGTTGTTTCAGAAAAATAAACCAAGATAACAAGAGTCGTACAAACGCTACTCTGATTCAGTTTGCAGAAATCAACCTGTCTAGATTCTTTTTATAAAAAAAAGCCGGAGAAGCAACCTGAATACTACTGGGAATTGTACTTGAAAGCAAGAGCTTTGATACACAAGCTCGTTGGCTAATTTGCAAGGTCGATGAAGCTATGAATTTATCATGTTTACTTTAATAATATTGATCAGACTTCAAATAGAACACTTCAACCAACAAAATGCTTAGTGACAGACTAACAAGTGCCATGTGTCAGGTAAGAAAATATCTCATGCTACCACTTCCATTGTATCATTGTTTTTCTATCCTCAACATTCAGTACAGCCTCTCCTATAACCTCCTCTACTTTGAACAGTTGTCCTAACCTAGCAAACTCATCATTGGAAAACTGTCCCATTGTCTTGAACCAAATGCCAGAATGCCAGACTATGCCATTTACTAAGAGAATCGTCCTACCATTAAAAAATTCTTGATCCTTTATTAAAAAAATCTTGATCCGTATACTGAATGCACTTTCAATTCAGATTGCTCTACCTTTAGGTGTAATTTACAAACCTAAAACAGATTACAAATGAGCATATGTTGACTTAGAGATATTAAAATAGAGTTCATATTAGAGTACCAGTGCCAATTGATCATAGAACTTTCAACAACAGTGAGTTGCTTATATAAATGATAGTGGGAGAAAATAACCTTCAAGTCATCAGCTCCCAAAGAACTATCCCAAAACTGGTATACAAAAGCAGTGAGTTTAAGTGAGCATATAAAAACCATTAGGTACAAATTTGACTCAGATTTGTCCCCTTGTCATCTCATCCATTCTTAACTGGTTGCTTATATAAGCCATCCTAGCTTAGAAGGTTATAGAGGGGCTCAAAATCATCATAGTCGCCGCCTCAGCTTAAAAGGTTCGCATCATTGCCTATGCCACTGCCTCAGCACATATTTTCACAAGTATATAAAAAGATCATCATTGCATATGCCAGGAAGATTCACACAGCCAGCCAGTCCTTTTATAAGTGATAAAGAGAGAGAGAGAATTGTGCTGACATTTAAAGAAAATATATAAGTGATGCTCCAGGATTCCCACAAGCCATATATAAGTGATGCCCAGCCTGCCCAAGCAAATCAAGAGCATGCTCATCATTTAAAGAGTAGTCCATTTATAATTGATAAAGATATGGATAAGTCTTAAAACAGCTCCAGGATGCATAAGTGATACCCAGCCAGCCCAAGCAAATATATAAGTGATGCTCCAGGATGCTTTAGTTATTAAAAATGCTCCAGGAAGATTCACACAAGCCATATATAAGTGATGCCCAGCCTGACCAAGATAAAATTCATCTCAAATTCATCTAAAAATCAAGTATGGCAGTGGCAAATGCTCATCTAAAATTCACGTAGTATGGCAGTGGCAAATAGCTCAGCTAAAATTCATCTTAAATTCAAGTATGGCATCATAGGCAGTGGCATAATAGTGCTCAGCTAAAAAATCGTGTAGGCATCACAGGCAGCATCAGATAACCAAATGTCAATATGTCATATTCTTCTCAAAATTCATCATAGGCAGTGGGATAATAGTGCTCAACATGTCATATTTTTCTCCAAATGTCAACACTCACTTGCCAAAGAATGGCATCACAAGCAGCATTAGGTACTCACCGCCAAAAATGGCATCACGGTGACTCACCGGCAAGGGGAAGAAGTCGGGGAACGAGCACGGCGCGGTGGAGTTGAGGGGCGGCCACCGGATCCCGGTGGCGGCTAGGGTTCCGGCGTGGTGGAGCGAGGGCGGACACCGGATCCGGTGGTAGTTAGGGTTCGGCGTGGTGGAGCTTAGGGCGGCCATCGGATCCGGCGGCCAGTTCACCGGCGCGGAGGCGGGGGCGGGGAGGAGCGGCGGCCCGGCCCTCGCGGAGGCGTGGGTGGTGGCCCTCGCGGATCCGGCCGTGGCTGCCCTTGCGGAGACGAGCGGGACGGGGAGGGGGGGCGGCCCTCGCGGATCCGGCCATGGCAGCCCTCGCGGACGGACGGGGATGGAGGCGGCGGCCCTCGGGGAGGCGGCGGCCCTCCCGGAGGCGGCGGTAGCGGCCCTCCCGGATCCGCCCCTCGCGAGAGACGGAAGAGGACACGGGGAGGCGGCGGCCCTCACGGAGATGGGCGGGGACGGGAGGCGGCGGCCCTCGTGGAGACGGACGGGGATGGGGAGGCGAGGCCCTCCCGGATCGCGGGCTAGGGCGGCGTCGGGGGGGACGGCCGGCGGCGGTCCGGGGCGGCGGCGGGGTGGGAGCGGGGCACCCGGCGGCGGACGGGATGGGTCGGCGGCGGCGGTGGCGGCGGCGGCGTGCGTGCGTGCGTGTGTGAGTGTGTACGTGTGAGTGTGTAAACGCGGCGTTTTTAGGTTTTCCTTTTTTTTATTTTTTCTTCTTTTTTGAGCGCGGCATCTAGGCGGCCGTCGGCAAAGCCCGAGGCTTTGCCGAGCACCTCTGAGATCCGGCCGTCGGCAAAGACATGGATCTTTGCCGGCGCCGCTCTCGGCGGGCCCCGGCTTTCTTGAGAGCCCTAGACCCGCTCTCGGCAAAGTAAATTTAAAAATTTGATTTTGCCATCACAACTTTTTACGTAGCTTATCTACGGTATATGGAGCTCGTTGTTGAAGTTTGGAATTTTTTTAAAACTTTTTACTATATTTAATGAATTTTCATGTATTATTTAAATTTCTTTTCAAAACTAAAATTTGAAGCGCAAGTGATTCGAATAATGGCTCTATATGATTCAAAAAATGATATACATGATTGTGAGTGTATCTTGAGTCCTCATCCATGGCCGGCACCCAAATTGAATATCTTGTGCGCGAAACACGCCGACTCACTTTGCGGATCGATTGTTTTAAAATTCTATAAAATTCAAACGGAGTTAAAAATCATGAAATTTGACGAGTTGTCCTTATATCGCATGTGTACACTATGAAAAAAAATTGAGTCGATTTCGTGGGCGGTTGCATCTCGGATGGCGGTTCGCAAGACATCTCCATGTGAGATTCTATTATCACTTGCGGGAGATGTCTTGGTAAGCGCCATCCGAGATGCAACCGTTCATGAAATCGACTCAAACTTTTTTCATAGCGTACACATGCGATATAAGGACAACTCGTCAAGTTTCATGATTTTTCAACTCCGTTTGAATTTTATAGAATTTTAAAACAATCGACCCAAGCAAGTGAGTCGACGTGTTTCAAGCGCACAAGATATTTGAATTTCGGTGTCTCACCATGGATGAGGACTCAATATAGACTCACAAGCATGTTTATCATTTTTGAATCATTTAGATCCATTATTCGAATCACTTGCGCTCAAATTTTAGTTTTCGAAAGAAATTCAATTATAACATGAAAACTCATAAAATATAGTAAAAAGTTTTAAAAAAATTTCAAACTTGAACAATGAACTCCATGTACTGTAGCTAAGGCACGAAAAAAGTTGTGATGGAAAATTCAAAAAAAATATTTAAACTTCGCCGAGGGTCGAAAAGGTGCTCGACAAAGGCAATCTTTTTGCCGAAAGCACCGATTGAGCAAATGCTCGGCAAAGACCATCTTTGCCGACCGCCATCCGTAGGGTGCTCGGCGATGTCCCAACGCCGTATTTTTTCCCCGACACGTGGCGACGCGGGCATTGCTTTTTATAATTTTTTAAGAAAAACTTCGCCGATCACGGACGGTGGGCGGTCGGCGAAGATGTTGAACTTTGCCGACGACGGACGGTGGGCGGTCGTTAAATGTGCGCGGCGCTTAACCGTTACGTTGGTGTCAAAAATGCCGACGGGTTTTCTTCGCCGACCGTTTGCGGTCGGCAAAGAGGGTGCTTTGCCAAGCGTTGATCTTTGCCGAGAACTTGGCGGTCGGCGAAGACCTCTTCGCCGACCGTGCCTATTTGCCAAACGCGGCGGTGTCGGGCGAAGAAATCTTCGCCGATCGCCAACTTTTCAAGTGATCGGCGAAACGCAAATCCCGTCGGCGAAGATCCTGTTTCTGTAGTGTCCGCTCTCCTTGGATGGAGGCCTTGTAGATGAGCCTTGTATGGCAAGCGTTTGTTGTTTTAATTCTGTATAACATAACAATTTATCCGGGTTGTCGCTGAGAGCTACCAATTGAAGGATCTGGAAGAGATTGGAGTTCTTCCACATCTCGGCTTGTGTGTCTAATTAAGAAAACATTAGTTTCACTACCAGAAACTGGACATTTTG
Organism: Hyparrhenia diplandra; assembly: GCA_015847255.1. Classification (NCBI taxonomy): domain Eukaryota; kingdom Viridiplantae; phylum Streptophyta; class Magnoliopsida; order Poales; family Poaceae; genus Hyparrhenia; species Hyparrhenia diplandra. The sequence continues at coordinate 18,916 of JADLZK010007916.1, forward strand.
TGAGAGTGCAAAAACGTCACGAAAAGCGGTTTTACTCTCACGAAAACAATGCGTGAGAGTACCCCGTCACGCATCACCTCTCACGGTATTAGACTCACGAAATACATATTTTCATGAGAGTTCACCGTCACGGATTACTTTCATGAGAGTTCTCCGTGACGGTCACTCTCATGAGAATAACGTTGCCACCAGATTTGCATCAAGTATTTTCATGGCGGTTTTTAGTTGTATTTCGTGAGAGTTCACCATCATGAAATCATTTCGTGAGAGGAAGGGTATTTCATGAGAGCTCACCGTCATGAAGTTAATTCGTGAGAGTTGATGTATTTCGTGAGAGAGCTCACCGTCATGAAATCATTTCGTGAGAGTTGATGTATTTCGTGAGAGCTCACCGTCATGAAATTATTTTCGTGAGAGTTGATGTATTTCGTGAGAGTTTACCATCATGAATTTATTTCGTGAGAGTTGTAGTATTTCATGACAGTCATAGTCACGCAATAAATTTCATGAGAGTTTCAATTTTAGATATCTTATGGTCCAGGCTAATATAATGGGCCAACCCAATTGAAACAATAGTAATAAACCACGTAACCAATTATATTATATTATCATAATGATCATACAAAAGTGTATGTTCGAATGCATGTTTCATACTGGAGTACAACAAAACATGAAAAGAAAATGATCTAGCCAACTAAACAAATTCTAACATCTACCACCAAGTTGTAGCTCCAAGTTCTTGCACCAAACAAGTTGCAACCTGTCAACAAGAAGTACCACCAAGTTCCAGCCAACAACCTAGCGAACAAAAAAAACAAAAATAAATTAGTTCAAGTAGTTATCATTAGCATGTAATTCTTTCTACTACAACATGATGGTAACATCACAAGAAGCTAGTTGATGCGAATCGAAGGTAAAAAGAACCTTAGACAAGAAAATGATTTAGTCACTACGACAGCTCAAAATGAGAGGTGGCTTGTTGTCAAATGCAAGCCACCATTAAAAGACGCATCAATGAAGGCCATCAATGTCTTGCATCAAGAAAATGATATTTGACAAAATAAAAACATTGCATGCTAAGTTGCTACTCTCTGCATAGTGCAAACCTTTAGAAGCAGTACAGTGAACTGCTCAGCTACTGCACTTGTCGAAAGCTTCGGCTCCTTCTGCACTGGTTCAAGTTCAAGAACAAAAGTAAATAAATAAATCAAATAAGAAACGAAGTGGATAAACTAGTTACAGTCTAGAATCTGTACTTCTAGTACAGAACAAATTTGTAAAAGAAACCTCCTGTGTGCAATCTTCACAATTGTGTATAGTTAAGTCAGGTGGCAATCTCCCAAATGTAAGTTCATAGCTTGAATTATGCTCACTAACTTGAACACATGCATAGCACTTGCACTGGAAGATGAGAGATAGAACAGAGAAGCACACAAGTATATACTAGGAGAATAATAGCTCGCTGCAACTTTGAGAGTTATGCCACAAAGCAATATAATAGGAGAATAATTAATATTTGCATGTACATATTCTTAAAAGTGTCAATTTAATTGCAAGAACATGCAGATGGAAAATGGGCACGGTAAACAACTGAATTCACTGTAAGCAACTCGACGATAGAAAATTGGCACTACGGTTTCCATAGTAACTAGTGCTACTAAAGCCAAAATTTCCCATTGAATTAATGGATCAGAGAATCATTGAAACTACATGGAACTACTCTTTAAATTACCTTAGCAGGCTTGGCACTAGTTGACTTTTAGGGGATCAGTGGCAAGAACTTTGAGTTGGAACAAACCATGTTTCTGTAAGCTGCAAATACAGTGCAGTTTGAAGAGTTGGTGTAAAATGTTTCTGTAAGCTGCAAATACAGTGCAGTTTGAAGAGTTGGTGTAAAAAAGATTAAACGTATTTCAATCCACGAGACAACCATGCCTCCATGAGCTGCTGCAGTTAGCAATCCACGAACACTGTTGAGTACGAGATTTACGACCTGCAGGCTGCCAGTGGATCGATCCAGGCATCCGCGTCAAAGTCGGCATCCGCGTCGATCCAGGCACCACCATTCTGTTGTCCCCGTCGATCTGCCACGAGCAGCAGCCCCAGCGCATCAGCTCACCGGATCTGGCCTGCAAAGGAGAGTAATGAGGGAGGAAGAGATGATAACGAGGCCGAAGGAGAGTAACGAGAAGGAGGATAAGCGGGACTCGTCGAGCTTGCCCCAGAGCAGGTCGGGAGAGAACGAAGGGAGCAGCATAGGAGACCGCCATGGACGCCGCGTCTGCACCGATGGTCGCGTGCTGCAGTCCGTCCGTAAAGATCTGGTCTCCGGGTAGGCGAAGGCCGGAGTCGACGGGGCGGGCGGCGGAGCTGCTGGGATCCGCCACGACGGACTCCCCCGCCGCCGCCGGAGGCAGCCGCCCGTCGGAGCACAAGAAGGCCGCCGGCCTCGTCGAGAGTGTGCGCCACCGGTCTCGAGAGTGCATGGGGCGGAGGTGGACGGCCACGGAGACGCCGCCGCCAAGCCCGCCCAAGATTTATTCCCGCCGCCGGCGCGAGGAGGACGTCGCGCCGAGCTTGTCCGCCGCCGGCACAAGGAGGCGTCACGCGGAGCTTGTCGTGGCAAGCGTGAGGAGGACGCCGTGCCGCCCGCTGAACTCGTCCGCCCACCCTCGCGTGAGGCCGCCAGCCGCGAGGAGTCGTGGACGGGTGGTGGGGAAAGGGAGGAGATTTTTTTAGAAGGAAAGGGGGGATAAGTCACGCCGGCTGCCCGCCCGCCCGGCCTAAATTTTTATCTCGCCGCCCGAGAACTCAAATTTCTCTCTGCGCGCCGTGCAGCTTTTGTGCGCGCCATCTAAAATTTTAGCCTGTTTTGATCTCCACCGTTAATCCGATCAATCCAATGGTGGAGATGAAAATGAGCTTGCTGGGCCTTGGGCCTTAAGTTGAGCAGGTTTAGTTTACCTCAATATTTGTCAATATTTATGAAATTAAAATACGAGTTTTCGAAGCCCTAGCTGGTCTCAAATCAGAAAATCTTGAATACAAGTTTTGTGGAGCTCTTCAAGATTTACATTTGGTATTATAGTCAACTTTTCATTTTTGAACTTTTGGCGCCTCGAAATTTGAATTTTGAATTTTTTGGCTCGAAGCGGGTTTTTGAAGCCCTAGAGGGCCTCTTCTTAAAAAGTTACGAATACCAAAAGTTCATAACTCATCAAGATCTACGTTTGTTATTCAGCTTATTTTTGCATTTGAGGAAGCGTTAAGTAAAGTTTAGTTCAAAATGGACACCTCCATCACAGAGTTTAGACTCTCTGTGAGAACCTTGGTTTTATGACTAGTGTTTACTAACACTTTCTCAAACGAAAAAAATGGCCCATATAAAAAGTGTAGATTTTGATGAGTTATAACAGCCTCATATTCAAAAGTTTTTCAGCGGACGTCGTTTAGTGATCCGTTTGACTAGGGTTTGACCAAGTCAAACCTTGGTCCTTTCAAAAATGGCACGTTCGAGCCAGTTTTTGAGACCCTAGCTGGTTTCAAATTGAAAAGTCATGAATACGAGTTTTTGTAGAGCTCTTCAAGATCTACATTTGGTATTAGAGTCAACTTTTCATTTTTCGAACTTTTGGCGCCTCGAAATTTGAATTTTGAAATTGTTTCGGCTCGGAACGGGTTTTCAAAGCCCTAGACGGCCTCTTCTTGAAAAGTCACGAATACCAAAAGTTCATAACTCATCAAGATCTACATTTGTTATTCAGGTCATTTTTGCATTTGAGGAAGCGTTCGGAAAGTGTAGTTCAAAATGGACACCTCTATCACAGAGTTCTAGAGACTCTCTGTGACAACATTGGTTTTGTGACTAGTGTTTACTAACACTTTCTCAAACGGAAAAATGGCCATATAAAAAGTGTAGATCTTGATGAGTTCTAACAACCTCGTATTCAAAAGTTTTTTTTTAGCGGACGTCGTTTAGTGATCCGTTTGACGGGGTTTGACCAAGTCAAACTTTGGTCCTTTCAAAAATGGCACCTTCAAGTCGGGTTTTGAGACCCTAGCTGGTCTCAAATCGAAAAAGTCATGAATACGAGTTTTGTAGAGCTCTTTAAGATCTACATTTGGTATTAGAGTCAACTTTTCATTTTTGAAATTTTGGCCTCGAAATTTGAATTTTGAAATTTTTAGGAAAACACATGAATACTAGTTTTGAAACTCTAGATGGCTTCAAATAGTTGAAAAGTTGATAGACCATGATTTTAGAAACATTTAGAAAAAAGAATCATTTGCATTTGGAGTTAGTATGATAGATAAAGACTTGTTGCAAAATTTCATTGCTTGATTAAAATGAAAAAACTTTTTGGTTCGTGTTCTTGATTTTCTAGCATTTTAAGCAATTATTTTTCTATTGAAAAATATCAACTCATATTTCAATCGGTGTTTTCATGAGTGTTTTTTTATGGTATTTCGTGAGAGTAAGCCTTCACGATTGGATTTCATGAGAGTTTGCTATTTTTGTGAGAGTTTGCCCTCACGAGTGGATGTTGCCACCAAGTTTGCATCGGTGTTTTCATGACCGTTTTTTATGGTATTTTGGGAGTAAACCTTCACGAATGGATTTCGTGAGAGTTAGCTATTTACGTGAGAGTTCACCTTCACGAAAGCGAGCGTTGCCATCATGTTAGTATCGGTGTTTTCATGAGTGTTTTTTATGGTTTTTCGTGAGAGTAAACCTTAACGGATGGATTTCGTGAGAGTTTGCTATTTTCATGAGAGTTCACCTTCACGAGTAGGCGTTGGCGGGCATCAGTTTCCATCGATGTTTTCATGACTGGTTATTATAGCATTTCGTGAGTGTAAACCTTCACGGATGAAATTTGTGAGAGTTTGGTAGTTCCGTGAGAGTAACCTTCACGAAAACAGGTGATTTTCATGATGGTATGTGGAGTACTCTCATGAAAACAAGTTTTCGTGGCGGGATTTACATCACTCTCATGAAAATATTATTTTCGTGAGAGTTTATTTTCCACTCCCATGAAAAATCGTCCCTCTCACGAAATGTCCAGTTTCTAGTAGTGTTTGGTGGTGACGGACATTTGGTGAAGAAGCTGATCAGTCATCTCGACTGCCAACAGCCTAGCACATGGATCACTGTGCTAGGATGAAGAAGGGTACCATCATATGGAGAGATGATGGTAGTATTGATTGCTGTGCTGCTGCTGCCAGTATGGTTTACGAGCAATCAAGCATGGCAGTCGCCCACGCATCGCCTACCTGCTGAACAATTACCAGCTGCGCGAGTCATCAACAAAGTACGTACTGGCTGGCCGCAGCAGCTGTATGTGCGGTGTTGAATACATATCCATGTGGTTAGGTGTCTCTAATTAATAAAACTTGAATTACTCTTATGGATTAACGTGACTCAGAGATTCCTGTATGGCTATATATAGTCTATGTCTATCCTGCTTCGTTATGCAATGACAGAGAAGTAGACTCCTGTGGTTGTTCCGTCGATCAGTAAGACACAAATCTACAGCCCCAATATTCAGTAAATATACTCCTCAAACTAGGGTAATGGGAGTAGGGTGCATCTGGATAGAAGCTTATTGTTGACACACTCTACCTTGCCGACCAGATTATCAGATTCATCAACTCACTTAGCTAGAGATCTAGAAGAAGCGGTGTCATGAACATGGGACTCAAATCACACGCCATGGTTCGCAAGAGGGAGCTGTGGTGAGCATGGGTAGGTGACATGGCCATGGATGTACGTACAGGCGGTTTGCTTTATGCTATGACATGAACATTGGTAGCTGCTAGCGGACAGGGCACTATGTATGTGGGCCACCGCATGCCGCATGTGTGCCGCGCCATTTGCATGTATAATTCGAAGCTCCACCTGCAGCAAGATACCTCCTGGCAAGGATCGAACAAATTTCAGTTGTAGTGACTGACAATGGAGCCAGCTGACGCCAAACCAAGGCTGAGAGCAAGAGAATTCCCTGCAATTTTGTGGCACTTCACAAACATGCAACCATGCTCCAATGTCTAGCGTGTTTCTGGTTTTGTTGTTTTCACCAAGCAATTAAGTAGATACAAGCAAAGACAGAGGCAAGGAACCCCATCTTGAGACAGTCTGATGGTAGAGAATGGCGCCTGTTAGATTTCATCCTTTGTTTGGTTCATGACCTGTTTGGACTCGAAGTGGATGTGTGTAGTCTTTGGTATGCTTCGTTCTGAACACCCTATATTTTCTACTTTCTTGTGTGGTACATTGTTAAAATCATTTCCTATTTATATTGCCATTGTGTGGCTCCTATTCTTACTTATATACTATATGATTAAAAATCTACTCTTTTATGACAATTAGGAAACTCTTTTTTTGGTTGGTGGTGGTAGGGGCAGTGTTGATCGATTGCTGTGCTGCTGCATGCTGCGGGTGTGATTTTAACAATGTGCCTTCTACCAGCATGGTTTACAAGCAATCAAGAATGCCAGGTCTCACGCAGCATGTGGCTTCTACCAGTTGCTGAACAAGCCCCAGCTGCCTGAGTAGTCCTCAGGAAACTACTAGCAACACATGTTGGATGGTTAGTTGTCTCTATTTAAGACAACATGAATTACTATTATTTACGTGAGTCAGAGAGTAGTGCCTATATATAGCCTATGTTGTTGTCTATCCTTCTTCCACAAATTACACGTATGTAGACTCTTGTGCTTCATATGTTCCAAGAGACGACGTGCCTCGAGGCAAACATTTGCAGCAGCCATATTGAATACATATAGTCGTCAAACTATTGTCATGGGAGTGGGGTGCATCTGGAGTCCAAGCTTATTGTTGAGAGCACCTTTGTTGCTGACCGCTTCATTTTCATCAACGCGCTCATTAGCTATGACAAGCTAGAACATGAAAGGTTGCAACAGTGTCGGTCAAACCATGTTAAACGCAAGACGCTGATGTGTAGGTGTCGTGGCTAGGGTTGTACAATTGGTTTGTGTTACACTATGGCGTGGCCGGGGGCACAAACCCAATTGGTGTTGGATGCTGTCATATTGGTGGTGTAGGGCAACTTGTATGTCACGGATGAGCACAATCGCTTGGAGAAGGGCTGAGTCGTTGTTTTCACCTGTGCACGATATAAAGATGGGGTAACATATATATGCCATTTTGCAAATATTGTTGCTCACATAATTTTTTTTGCAATTTAAAATGTTCACAAGCATATAGGCTTTTTCCGGTGTGCATCGATATCACGACTTCACTCTCAATGTCCAATAGGTCATAGCAAAATTTGACCATAATTTATATATTAGTTAATCGTTATGGATCTTTCTTTCCCTATGGGAATTTTGGATCTTGACCCGATAATTGAAATGCATTTTTTGGGTCATTTCAATTATCATTAACTAGTGCATCAACCCGTGCTCCCGCGCCGGTAAGAATTAGTTAGTTAATACTAACCTGTATATTTTTCACTCTATTCGTTTGCTAACACAAACCCAAGCACTTCTATGGGTTGACAATATGTAAATCTATATTTATTTTTGTAAAGACAATAGATTCCATAATTAATAGGTCATGAACAAAATAAGTTTTGGTTTATAGAAAATTTGGGTATAGAATATTTAGAATGTTGTGGCAACATATGGAAACTATATAAAAAATATAAGCCCCTCAATTAGTAAAACCTTATTCTCCGTCTAGCTCTAGAATACCGTTAGTATATCTTTTTAAGCTGGGAAAAAGTGATATATATGTACATACTTGTACATTTGTTCCCAAAGAGTGTACATTTGTTCCCAATTAGTAAAATCTTAGCTAGCTTGTTCCATGAGAATGGGATACATCTGGATTTCCTTGGACCGAGCACAACACAGTTGGCTACTAGGGAGGATAGACAATGAGGTTAGATTAGAAGCAATAATCTGAGTAAGCATGCCCGGCAGGAGTCATACATGTGGGTGTGTGTGCCCGTTCAGGTACTTCATCTCTGCGAGAAAGGAATTGACTCAATCAATTGGTGCTGCCACCTTTCCCACGGAAGATGAAACTGTAGTAAGTGAATGGAGAAATGCGAAGCCTGAGCCCCCTTATTGTAAGCTGAGAAGGCCCTGTCCTTTCCCAGAGAAGATGAAATTAGATGTGTAGAGGGCGTTACGGTGTGCCACATGTCTATACACATCTTAAATCGTCTCCCATCACCTACAGGATGTGCCGCTGCGCTTCACTAAAGTATGTCCAGGATGCACTGAAGATGGCAAAGTGACCAGCTTAACTGTCACCTGACCTAGCCATTGTTGGCAGTGATCTGCACAATGTCCTTTCGATCACCGAACTCAGCAACAACCAAAACACAGCTGACCATAAAAAGGTAGAGCAAACTATGATGCTCACCACAAGAACAATTCAGCAAAGATAACTAACGTGCGGATCTGATGAAGAATGGCCAGTCACTATGCCAGAAATTGCTATCAGTGACGCCGCTATTAGTGACTCAGAAACACCTTAGCCAGAAATTGCTATCAGTGCGGATCTGTGAGTTTGCTCTCGTGCATTCATTCCACCTTAGCCTTTTTGCTAAAACAGAACCGAACTCCAGCTGTAGGACTCAATCTGTGCGGAGTCATTCCCCATACTAATTAGGATGTGTTCATGGGGTTGTTTGTGTGTAAGCACACTAAGCAATTTGATTACCAGGTATGTATCCTTTATGTAGTTGAATAATTTAAGACATTTCCATGGTTCGATAATTGCAAATGTAGATGACATCTGGTTTCCTTTTTCTTTAAACGCAAGACATGCTTAGTCCAAAGCGTAGTAACGCAAAGACAAAGGAAAAGGAGTTTTTCCTTTAAAGAAACGCTTTGGACATCTGGCTAGCACTTTTTTTAAACGCAAGACAAAGTGAAAGGAGTTTAATGACCTATAACTTCGAATGCAGAGAGTATTTAGTACGCACACCATCAAAAATAAAAACAATATTGCTTGGTGAGCCAAAGCTTCATTTGTTGCTTATAAATTGACTTTATAGGCATTGCCTATCTTATATATACTGGCAAACATATAAGTTGACACCATCCGTTTCATCTGTTGTATCAACCAGTAAGCCACCAGCAATGTGATAGACTTTGTACTCATGGCATATAGTCCTACATTATATTATTATATCAAGGTCATGGGATGCATCAGGAGATCCAGCTGAGAAAACCTAAGGATGGAACAAACTTGAGTTGAACCACCCAGCGCGAGTGGGCTGCTGTGTGGAGTGGGGAGCCTCCACGCCTCTCGTGAGAGTCCAAAGCGTAGTAACGCTTTGCTAGCTGCTAGCCAGCCTTTTGCAGCCGAAACTGCTGCCATTTTTCGCTTCCTGTCCAGTTGCCATACGCCCATACGCCGCAGGCCAGCTCATCGAACGAACGGTAAATTGGACACATGGGAATCGTTCGATCACTGCACTAGGTTTGGTTACTGAGCAAACCGTTAGAGGTTATCGCTTTGGATGTGCTTTACGAGGATAGATGCCAAATTAATAATAAACTTCACGTATGATTTTCTAAAGTTTGAGTACTCGCGTTTTGATTTTTATTTTTTATCAGCAAATGATCTGAGAACAATGTAAGACTTGGCTCCATGTGTTTGCAGAGATCAGAAAATTTCCATATTTTTGTAAAAAGAAAGCACAATGCTGGCCCAGTTGATATTCTCATGCACACAGAGCTAACGGTGCAAGGCAAAATCACTCACATACACATCCAGTGGAACAACATATTGTTTGGTCCCACCCACTTGGCGATGTCACTTCAATTGGTAGCATAATCAATCACTTTAAAATATTGCTTTGTTTTTTTTCGATCAAGGGAGATTCCCCATTTCCATTATGATATAACGGAAATACAGAGTTTAAGATGTTCTCAGACAGCATTTAAGACGTTTAAGAAGCTAGCATCACAGCTAGACCAGGACAGGGGATACATAACCCCAACATGGTTCAACAAAGCTAACACATAACAACTTGGCAGGCAACTGATACAAAAGACATCTATTGCTAAAGCTTGAATTATCACTCATGATCATTCCCGGCAGCATCCTCGACTTCTCCTGACATCAGCCTCCCTCGTCCGCCTTGGTCTTGATGCAGCAGGTTCACAGCAAACTGTAGAGTGGCTTCGACAGCTTGGATCCAGCTCTCCTTGTCTTCCTCCTTTAGTAAACCTGCCCAATGTTTCATCAAAGCACAAGCATGGCTCAGAATCTCTAATGGATTTCTGAGTACTTTTCCTTCAAAACAAACAGTGTTTCTTCTTTTCCATATGGCCCAGCATATTGCAGAAAGCCCTATTGCGTGATATTGGTTATTATGTGGAATCCATTTCTCACACCATATCCAACCTTGTTATAAGGTTGTCGGTATCTCATTAGCACCAATACTTGCAGCTACTATAGACCAAATGCACTTGGCAATGGAGCAAGTAAACAGTAAATGATCAACGTTTTCAGGTTGGCTACAAAAGTAACAAATAGGATCTCCTTGCCAATTCCTTCTAAGCATATTATCCTTAGTAAGGATTGCATTATTTGTTACTAACCACATGAAAAACTTTATCTTAGCTAGAATTCTAGCTTTCCAGATTCTTTTATGATATGGGCCACAATCATTAGTAGTTAGAGCATTATAAGTGGATTTCACCTTTGAATGCGCCACTTTTCTCGGTCTCCACCAGCATATATCTGGTCCTGCAGATAGGTTCACATTAAACATTCTCTCCTTGAGAGATACCCATTCATCCAATAGATCCCCACACAGCCATCTACCAAAAGAAACTTGCTCATCTCCACTAAGCATTTGATGTACAGAAATCTGTTTCCGATTACAAAGCTTAAACAGCACAGGGTGAGTATTCATCAAAGGTTTATCACCCAGCCAAGCATCATGCCATACCAGGGTTTGTTTTCCATCCCTGATGATTCTCTTCCTCCCTTGTAAATAAATGTCTTTCACTTTTAATAGGTCAGACCAGATTGGTGAATCATTTTGCTTATGCTTGACTGTAGTTATGGAATCTTTTTTCAAATATTTGGCTTTAACAATAGTTTGCCATAATCCCTCTTCATTTTCCAACTTCCACCACCACTTGCATAGCAAGCTGAGATTCATCTTTCTAATATCTTTTATCCCTAGCCCACCTTTTTTTCTTACTTTTGCATATCTTTGTCCACTTGATCAAATGGTATTTTCTTTTTGTGTGGCCTCCTTGCCAAAAGAAGATTCTTCTATTCTTGTCCATCTCCTTCACCACTGTTTTTGGAAACAAATAGATTGACATTGCATATATTGGAGCATTGTTAAGACTGGAAGAAATCAATTCAGTTCTCCCAGCCATAGTGAGGGTAGATCCTCTCCAAACTTCAAGCCTTTTAGCACTTTTGTCCAAAATATTGCTTTGTTGATCCTTGAGACTCTTAAGGTTTATATGTCTGCAATTCTTATTCAATAACTTACATTTTTATATATCTCTTTTATTTATCAAATGGTCACCAAAGCTAACCTTAAATTCTCGGGGCAACGTGCGGGGAATCTATTAGTTATAAATAGTGTCCATCCATCGTGTAATATTGCAAGGATCAATAAGACACAAACAACATATCTTGAGGCAATAACAGTTGCAGCTGCAAGACTACATGCATATAGTACTAAATCTTGCTCCATGAGAATGGGATGCATCTGGATTTCCTTGCACGTAGGACATCACAGTGGGCTACTGGTGAGGATAGCCATGAGGGTAGATTGGAAGCTATAATCTGATTAAGCATGCCTGATAGGATTCATACATGTGGGTGTGTATGTGCCCAGTCGGTCAGGTACTTGATCTCTGTGAGAAAGGAATAGATTAAATTGTGGTGCTCCCACCTTTCCCCGAGAAGATGAAACTGTAGCAAGTGAATGGAGAAATGTGATTGTCCCCCTTATTGTAAGCTGAGAAGGCCCTTTCCTTTCCCAGAGAAGATGAAATTAGATGTGTACAGAAATGTGGCACACCGTATCGCCAAAATGTTTTTTTTTTTTTTGAAAAACGGACCATGATAATGCCTCACTGCTGTTTTTTTTTTTGACTAAAATCGAAACAATGAAATAGACAATTTCATTGAACTGGTACTGCTTCTATGCAAAGGAACTTGAAGGAATTAGAACTGTCACTTTGAGCTTAATCAGGAGCTTGCAATGACTCTGTTGAAGTACTGGTGTTCATTAACTGCGAGCACGAAAGGATGACGGCCACTATTTTTTTGGTCTGTCAAGTATTTTCGTAGTTGTCCCTAGCCAAGAACCCAGTCCGCTTCATGTGTTTTTGACCTAATTGTCTACTCATGTGGCTATGGCATAATGATGTTTGCCGCAAAAATGAACGCAATGATCAATGTCATGTGACGAAAAGCGGGGGGCCAAAAGGGGTTGTCACAACCCTAAAAGGCCAGCCTAGGAGGGGGCAGGCCGCGCTCCCCCCTGGCTGGCTGCCGCCCCCGCCGCTACCTGCCGTCGTCACATCGTTTGCTTCCTCGTTAAGTAATTTTATTTAGGGATAAGATAGAAATATATTAGGAAATAAAGACAGATCTACTACTCATGCAAGTCGCCGCGCGCCGTCGCCGTCGTCAAGCCCGTCATCGACAGCAACAATGCTCCAATGTCTAGCGTTTTGTCGAGTGTTGTCCTGTTGAGTGCTCGGCATAGAATTTTTCGGGGAAAAATAATTTTTTTTTTCCCGAGGATTACATTGTTTGGTGCTTGGTGTGATGGCATGTTATTATTTAATTATAACCGAAGTGGTGAAATGAATCAGACATAAGATCTGTGTTTGTCATCAATAAAATGATTCACCAATAATTGATCCATCTACGATATATAGTTGCCAGTACTTCATGTTGTCTCACGTAAATAATAGTAATTCATGTTGTCTTAAATAGAGACAACAAACCACCCAACCTGTGTTGCCAGTACCTTCCTGAGCACTACTCACGCAGCTGGTGCACATGCTGCGTGAGACGGACCTGCTGCATTCTTGATTGCTCGTAAACCGTACCCACAGCATGCAGCAGCACAGAAATCGATCAACATTGCACCATCTCTCCATATATGCAATACTCTGCTCTGCCTCTACCACCACCAACCGCCCTTTTGTTAGGTGCTCCGCAAAACGCAGTCCTCTAGACAAATGTGGTTTTCCCTCGATTGATCTATTTTATTGGTGCTACTGATATCTACTGCTCACTGCTCAGCATCACATTTCTATGGCACCATATGCATGCTTGGTATGCAAGACACCAAGATCTGGCTGTGAGAGCTCTGTGTCAACCTGCTTCTCACATAGCCTGGACACTTGAACAAACACATGGAAATACCATGGACACTATCACATGGAGAAGACATCATATTGAAGAATAAATCGAAATGATTTTTTGCTACACCAAGAGAACACTTGTAAAAATCTTTTCCGTGCACCCGACAGGCTCTAGCTTTTTTTGCCCGCAGCACACGGAAAATGCACCACCATATATGCCGCCACTCTGCTCGCCTCTACCACCACCAGCCCTTTTTTTTCCGCAAAACGCAGTCCTCTGGCAAATGTGGGCGTGGTGCTACTTATCTACTGCTCACTGCTCCATTTCTATGGAAAATGCATGCTTTTGCAAGACACCAAGATCTGGCTGTGAGAGCTCTGTGTCAACCTGCTTCTCACATAGCCTGGACACTTGAACACTTGAACAAACACATGGAAATACCGCCACCCAAAATACATTCATTTTACGCGGCGTAAAATCTTTTCGCATTAGAAAGGCCCGTCACCTAAAAAACCCGCCGAGGCCCACGACTAAGCCCAGCCGGACTTCTTATCGGGCCATGTATATATATGGCTTCTAGGGTCACCCTGAGGCCCCATCTCATTCTCCCCACATCCCATTCGGGCCATGATATCTATGGCTTCTAGGGTTTCGCGCCCCATCTCTCCACCCCGCATCCGCTCCCTCCCTCGCGCTCACTTCTCCACCACACAATCCCCTCCTTCTCTCTCTCTCAATCCCGCGCCTCCATCTCTCCCCCGCGCCTCCATCTCTCCCGCACAGGCACGCATGCATCCATGCGGGTCCTCAGCAGCGGCGCATGGAGGCTTCGGCACTCGTCGGTGGATCTCCCGCCACGAGCGGCGCGGCGCATGGAGGCCGGCAGCGGCACGAGTGGATCCGAAGGAGTTGGCCTCCACCGCGGTGGATCGGTGGCTGCGGCCTCCACCACGGGCGGATCCGGCGCCGGCGCCGGCCTCACCCCCACGGCGGAGCTTCGGGATGGCGATGCTTGGGGCGGATCTTTCTTCTCCGGCGAGATCTTCCTCTCCGGCGAGATCCCGTCCACCCGGCGGCGAGGAGGGACATGCAGCGGCGGATCCGTCACGCCCGGCGGTCGGCGGGCTCGGCGGCGATGCCTTCCCGCGGATCGACGGCGGCGGCGGCGGCTTCCCGGATCGGCGGCGGTGGCGTCCGGTCCGATCGTCGTGCTGCCCTAGATGGGCTCGGCAGGCCCATGGATGGGCTTGGCGGGCCTGTCTAGGGTTTGTGTATTTTTTTTTTATTTTTTTTCAAACCATCCCGTGGCGGGCGTTCTAATGCGCCCGCCCACGGATACTATATTTGCCGTGGCGGGCACGCGTAGCCCGCCCACGCAAAGTCACGTGATTAACCGTGACCTTTCATTAGTGACGGGCTACGATTGCCGCCACGCAAAACCAATTTCGCCCGTCCACGCCAAAATCTTTTTCAGTACTAGTGTATGGCTCAGGTCCAGGCAGAATATTGTTCATATAGGCCTCCAGTAATTACAGACGCATTGGGCAAACCAGTATTTACAATTCTGACTTAAAACCTCAAATGTTGTAGCCCCTTGCCAAGCTTTGTTCTTTTGTTCTTCCACAAGATCCAAATATGCTAAAAATAATATTTATCCCTACTTTTTGGGAAACTTTGGTTAAAGAACCTCAGTTACCGTAATATGTGGTTGGCCTACCTGAGGAAAACTGAATTACTGTGTATGTGAGCTGAGGCAGATGGTGCCTATGGCTTATGTCTAACATGCTTCCAGAATGACATGTAAGTAAACTATGTGCAGAATATGTTTCATTGATCAGTAAGGCTCAAAAACTATGCTTTGAAGCATAACAGTTGCAATCTCAAAATTTCATACATATAGTCCTTAAACTACAAGTGACAAATTGTTCACAAGATCTTCATCCACGGGATTTTTCTTATTCAAGTCTCCACGTAAAGGCACATAATCAGCCTCTTGAGGCAATGTTTTCAGTAGATCAACATATTCTTCATCCTAATGCAAGAATAGGCATCCACTACTACCATCCCAATTGAAGAATACCAAAACATGTACCTCTTATGAAGTCATAAAAATAATGGGCAGAACTCAAACAAAAATGGAAACAAAACATAAACTTGTGATCAAAACTCTTGTAGAGGATGCGACCATAGTTTGGGACTCTACAGCTTAGATCTTCACCTTGACCTCCAACATCTTGTGGTGCCCTGACTTCTAATCATCAATTAGAGGGAGCTTTGGCCTCAGTCACCTGCTTGCCTGGTTGTGACGAGGATGGCAGGTTGGGAATGTATAGGTCGCACCGTATACAGACAAAAATAGAGGCATGCGCACAGGCTATGACTGTTGGGTTTATCTGTGAACAATACCGGCTGCGTGAGTAGTCCTCAAGAAAGTACTGGCCAGCCAGCAGTTATGTGTGGTGTTGAATCAATATGTTTGGCATTGTTTGGTGTCTCTAATAATGAAGAAAACATATATTACTATTACTATATGTGAGTCACAGAGCGCCTAATTATATATATCTCCTATGTCATCCCTGCTTCCACTGCGACATATAAGTAGACTCTTGTGCCTCATATATCACACTACACCATGCAGACACAAACAAAGAGCTTCAAGTTAAATCATTTTCAGTTACCAAATTGCATACACATTCTCCTCCAATCTATGTCACCTGGGAGTGGGATGCATCTGGAGTTCCAGCTGCAACTAATACAGTGCCAAAGGAGTGTCGCATGGTCTAGTGGCTATTATCTGTAGTGCGAGCGGGGCGGTACTCATGAAGTTTGTGGATGTATATCATTCAGGGGGACCTTTTTGCCAGCGTTGAAGCAGCAGGACGCCATCGAGGCCGATCTTTGCCGAAGGACCGTCGTTTCTTGCTCGGCGCTTCAATGTGGCAAACGTGGCCGTCATAGGGGAACCTGAAGATGCAAGTGCTATATATAGATGCAAACAAGACCAAGATCGATATATATTTGTATATTTGCATGCACATACGGACTCGTATTTGTACAGTGGGCATCTGCGTAAATACAAGGAGGCAGACACACGAGCACGACAGCAACGCGTTCGTTTCCTCTCACCTTCATCTCCTTGCAGTGGGCCGCCACACTGCCACCATCGTAGATGCTACATAGAAGGATCTGGATGTGAGGTGCAGACGGGCATTGAAAGGGCGGCGTTCGGAAGTGGAGGAAACCGCGTAGGACCTTATTGATGGAGAGGACCCGTCCGGCGTCAGCAGGAAGATGCCAACGATGGCGGCGCCGTACGGTGCGGTGCCGATGACGACGAAGCGCGGGGTGACGATGGCGAACACGGTGCAGCGGCAGCGCGCGTCATCGAGGGTGACCTTTGGACGGCGGTTCTTCTGCAGTCCAGGTGCGGAGTGTGACAGAGCCGACCAATTTATAAGAAATCAAGTATAAGTCGCAATCACCGAAGCAATCGCAGTCTACACTTGAGTCCATATAAACCCGGTATTCCGGAAATCTCCGAGTGATTTCAAACTCATCAACAATATACAACAGGATCGTTGAGCTTGGTAGTAAAGTCCGCAGGTATTTCAAACCAAATTCGATATATTAAACATCAGAGTGCGAAGTATCATTTATTACAAACTCAGGTTCAAGTATGGAAGCAGTAGTTTGCGAAAACCAAATAATCTTTTAACGAAAACAAATATAAGATAGTGCTAGTAGATAGTCATCCCTGTAGCAGCACGAGGCATGGATATGGAATTGTCTTACGAGGCATGGATATGGAATTGTCTTACCCGGCCTTACTCTTCATCACGCACCCCTAGGACCAGCAACTTGCACCCCCAGCCGGACAAGACTTACAATAACCATGGTAAATATGATCACCAGTAGCAACAACGGGAATAAAACCCATTCGTGGAAGTACAAAATACCGGCGATCGTCGTAGACGTTTGACCCGATCCCAAGGGCTAAAATAAAAATAATGACTCCAAGGATTATGATAGGCTCTATGGCATTCTCGATTGGGGTTAAAAAAATAGGAGGCTCTAATTTGCTGTTGACTCATATTAATTTACAAATAAAGTTGTTTAGTGAGCCTCAACTAGAAATTGTGGAAAAGGATACTACTTGTATTAAATCCAAGTTAAGTCTTTTTGAGGGTTCTTATTACTTACATAACATAGATCATGTATAGTCAAGATTAAGCATTGCTAGCGAATTCCCACTATAAGACTCTATTCTTATATGGAAGACATCATATTGAAGAATAAATCATCATTATTGACATTATTTAGTTTGTGCTACACCAAGTCAAAATATATATTATTGAATAAATAACAATATAATATGGCGGGGAATGGGTACAAAATAGGATATAACTGATAGGCTCTATACGGGGCAACATGATTTCGCAAAAAAGACATTTAAATTATAGTGATTAAGACTACATTGCCATGGACATAATGTATAGGGTTCTCACTATCTAGAGAGATGGCAATTCAAATCGATTGCAAACCATGGACATAACCGGTTCTCACTATCTAGGAGATGGCGATTCGAATACCGGTGGCGACACACACCAAGTCTACTTTGCAATGGTAGACCCGATCACTCCTCAAGGTGTTACGGGGACGTAAAAGTCTCGGTCTTGCCGGCTACCCCCTCCTTCTCGGGTACCAAGTGAGCGTGCAACGAGACCGACATCATTGTGCGCATCTTCTTGTACCCAATACAAAACCCTCTGCAACCAACGCCAAAGGAGGAGCGATAGAGCGAGCAATGGCCGGCCCCTAACAGTCTTGCGAGTTTCGTGGCTCACGACCCGGCGGAGCCTACTATATGCCGGGTACGTTCAACTTCCGACCACATTCCGACAAAGTATGAGTCCTTAATCGATCGGTGGAAAGGACCACAAACTCCACCCAATCTCACATGTTTTAATTCATAGGTTCTCAGCAGCAACTCGACAATCACCCATGTGATTGTACACAACATTCCTCAAGTGACCGACATCACTGTCTACTGCAAACATGGTACTGAGCATTAACCTAGACCTCTATATAGGATAGGGCAACTTTCAGCAAGGATCATAATGCATCAACGGTTTCAACCATTTCCTATAACGTAATGCAGGAAACATATAAAAGACTCAAGTCAAATTAATTGGAAGAATAGGAAAGGGCAGGATGCTCGGGGCTTGCCTCACAGAACGCGTTGCGAGAACGTGCTCCGGGCACTCGATCCACTCTTCGGTCGATCCTTCTCCTCCGGTGACTCCTCCGGACTGCACTCCCATTTGGAACAACTCCCCGGTTCCTCGATCAGCTCCTCGGAACCTCCCCGATCACGAGATGATGCATATGATGGAGAAAAGATATAACTATAATTGCATGAACAACAACTTACATAAAGTAAAATATGTAGGATGAATGGATGCTTCATGATGCAAGCTATTAGTAAGTGCGTATCTCTTCCGCGAAACATAACTAGTTCTACACAAGAAACCCTAACAACTTACATCAAGCAACACTCTAACTCTCTATTTGTGAGAAAATGGCAGCACGACAGGCTGTCACTAAAACAGTCACACAGGAAGTTCTACAACTCCAAAATTAGCAAACTAGGACTCTATGGAAAGCTAACAAAATTCTCTACAAAACATTGCACAGCACCAAGAGCTGAATCTAAACTTAACTGTAACACCCGGTTTTAAGAACAAAACCAGATGAATCCATATGTGAGCCCTGGAAGTCAAATCTCACATATTGTTTACAAATGAATGGTAATCAATTCACAATGCTTAAAATATAACGAGCATAGAATAAAAGTATAAACCTTAGCTAGCAAACAGCGGAAAGACACTCTGATCTTCTGGTGTAGACTCCACAGGGACCGACTGACTGGTTGACCACAAGCCTAACTTCCTCCTAAGGTGGGGTGAAATAGCAAGGGTGAGTCCATGTCGAACTCCGCAAGCATAGCCAGGGGTTATGAGGCTCGAAGAGGCGACATTTGTCTTAAGCTGCGGTTGCTTTTAGTGTGAGTCAAGTTTTAAGCTTAAGCATAAAGGAATCCCATTAACCCATTAATCACACGTGTGAACAGATATCAACATCGATTTAATATCAACAAGGTAATAAGCACACAATTCTATCCATTAATGTCTCCAAGGCCGTTCATGACCGCGAACACGGCTGACATGTCAGTTTAATTAACTCTGCGCAGAGGTGTACACTTTCACTACGGGTCATGGTTCCCACCAGAATAGGTTCATGACTCCCCAAACAAGTGAAAACCATATAAAGCCTTTCAAAGGGGTTATCTAAACATGCCGGATAGCGATAGGGCTATAACCCATTCTCTTCCGTTTCGGTAACCACTGACACGAGTAAACACTATCCCCTGAACGACCAAAGCCAGAGCCATGTGACCCCCATAGCTGTACTGTATATCCCGGATGATCACGAATGAATAAGTCCTTATGGAGAGCTAAGAGCTTCATAAATAAACAACACAAGCTCTTTCGCCCTATGTACCATGGCATCAACAACTACTCATCTCGATTTAATCCATAAAGCAATAAATAAATAATGTTTGTTGGTTGAGCTCTAGCAAGTTACTACCCAAATGCATAACCCATAGGAGACAAGGATCAAGTAATCAAGACTAGGTAAGTCCTTAATGGTAAACAAGGAGGACACATGCATCATGAATAATTAGTTAGGGTGAATAGGACATCAAGGAAGATCCCAAGCTATACTTGCCTCAAATACGATCCTTCTTCAAGTCCAAAGCTTCAAGATAAATACTTCTTGATTGTCAACTTCTTCTTGATCGCAATCTTCTTCGAGATCAACAACATAAAGCTGATCTACTCGACTCCAATCAGCAACACACAAACATATAGGGCCAATCATGCATAACAAACAAGGCTACAATTAGAACAGTACACCAACAATGGAAAAACAGTTTAAAAAGCTTATAAAACTATTCTACACGTTACTACGATCACACTGAGACGTAAAGATCACGAAATCGGAGCTAAACGGCGTAGATATGAATTTTACAAGTTTAACATTAATAAACCTAATATAATCTCGAAATTTAAAAGTTGCAAAACCTGACTAACAGTAATATAAACATGTAGGTTACGGAATTACGAACCTAACGAAAGTTGAACGGGTCGATTTGGATTTAAAATGAAGAAGTTATGAGCTTTTGAAAACTGATGGCAATTCTGTAAATACAGGGAAATTCATTTCGAAATAAATTAAATAAAACTGGATTAAGCCTGTGAGGAGCCGATGCATAAACAGAAGGAAGTGGGGGTCTCCCTAACAAAAAGGCTGGTGAAGGTGTATGATCTAATCTGGGCCATAGATCATAGATTGGATGGCACAGGATGATATATATGTGTACACATGTATTTCTATCGTATTTCCATATTTATTTTTCTAAAGAAAAACGGCAACAAAACATATGAGGTCATCATATGATGTCACCAAGCAAGCTAGGAAAGAGGTCATGGCCGGCGCGCAGTTCACTCTTCCTGTCAAAGATGTTGACGACATATGGAACTATGAACAAGGCAAAGATCAAGAAGGAGGTTCTGTAGACATATACTCACCATCAGTCCATGAGCCGGCAGCAGACGATGATCGACGTACCAACAAAGGCTTGGGTGGGCATGCTTTCTTGCTTTGGAGATGTACGTACTATATACACGGCCGAGTGCATGGAGCAGCTGAACATAGTCCAGAAAGAGCGATCGTGAACCTGGGCGGCTTTTGATATAGTGAAGGCACGGCGTGTTTGCAAGACCTTGCGTGGTTCGGAATCAAGCTTACCGAGCTGATGAAAGCACGGCAAGGGTGTACGGCTCGTCGGGCAGTAGCTGGCTTTCCTTAATGCGAAACTCGTCGGCAGTTTGCAGACGTCGACATGGGCGGAGCAACGGCGATGAGCAGCGGAAACGACGCTCGGCAGCGGCGTCGACAATGGCGGAGGAAAGCTAGAGTTGGCGGCGGCGGCTCGGGAACTCGGCGAGATCCAAAAGGCGAGCGTGGCGGCGCTGCGTGTGGATTCGGACGGGGCGAGGCGGCGCGCTGCTCGCGGCTATTTATGGGGCAAGGTTGCTTGGGAGACACGCAGAGACGAGGGGAGTCGGGTTCGAGGCGGACTCGGTGGAGGCCCTCGTTCAAGTGTCCGACTCAAACACGAACTGGATTCCTGTGCTGGGTCGGCCTTGGTGCTGCTGCATAGGCCAAAGATGTTCGAGAGATGGAAAGCGAGAGGGTTGAGAGGGATACGGACGTTTGGATGAAAGGAAGGAAAGCAGCAGCTTGGTTTCCATAGTGACCAAGATTACTATGGCTGACGCTGCACAACGGGTCTCAGCTGGCAGTGAAACAGAGGGAGGAAGGGAGCACCAGCTTGGTCCTGCACAAGATCGAGGAGATGTGCTGGACTGCAAGGAAACAGCCCTTCGGCTGGGAATCGAGAGAGAGAAAATAATTCTTTTTTTTTTTTTTTCAAAACATTTCCAAAAGCTTTTAAAACCTTTTTGAGATTTAACCCAATCCACACATCACAATAAATCATATGAGGCAGCATGAATGCACACACAAAGTTGCTAACTCCTATGATAAATTTTATTTTGTCAAAAAATATTTATTTCCTAAATTTCATGAGCACAAAAATACAAAAATAAATCATTTTATTCTATTTTCAAAAGAGCTAAAATTTGGGGTGTTACATTAACAGCCTCGAAATTGGGAAAACAGAGACTCTGTTTTCAGCCCAAACACCACATAAAACATCCATAACTTCAAAACTACTCATGCAACTTATCTCAAACTCAACCACCAAGTAAATCAAGTAATTATCTACCAAATGAACCTACTGGACAATCCAAAAGATAATCTAAAACACATAAAATGGCATGCCCTAGCAAACACTACACTTGCACACTATAAATACATAAATGCTAGGAATAATAAATCGACAAAACATGTAAAGCTACTAAACTAAGGATACTAACAGGTCATCATCATGCTAAGAACATATAATAAAAATACAAATACCCAACATGAGCATATAAGCATATATTTCTAGCCTATTTTCCAAGCACCAAAAATTATGATAAACATACAACTACCTCAGAAAATTCTACAAAAATTACCAGAGCATCCTACTGGAATGTAACAGCTACCATAAAAATATCATCGCAAAAAACATGCTCACACAGCCCTACACAAAAATGACAAGCTAGCACTAAATATGAGCATGAAAATACTTTGTACTATGAAAAGTGTCAGACAACAGATTTCTGAGTATGAACATCTACTGAAACCTATCAAGAACCACCACACCAAGTTTTACAACCAAAAACCTAACAATTATTTTTCTATGAATTTCTAAAGATCACACATCAAAAGCACATAAATAGAAAATCACATTTCTTCTACAGAACATACCATGCATGCTATTTTTTCTAGATTCTACTCATAAAAACAAGCACTTTTCAAACAGAAAGCATATTTTTATCCTGTACCAATTAAAAGATATGATTTTCTCCAAATTCCATGCATTTCTAGCCCTAAATAAAACTCTATATAAAAGCTCTCAGAAAATAGGATCTCATAATTTTATACTGTAGCCTATCTCCTAGCAAGCACAGCAAAATTTGTTTCACTCAATTTGGACTCAAAATGACCAAGATATGAATTTCTAAAGCTTTTCATTCAAAACTGGAAAAACGAGAAAAAGGAAAAGAAAAAAGAAAATCGGGCGGGGCCCGCGTGTCGATGACACCAAGACGAGGGACGGCGGCGCTGGGCGCGGATCGGCGGCGGATTTTCGCCGGCGATGACCAAATCGTGCAACCAAGTAACCTAAACGCATCTACGCGGCGAGACAAACACGGTGGTGCCCTTGATTCGACCAAAACCGACTAAAACGCGGCGACGACGACGGCGTGCGGTGGCTCGCTGGGCGGTGCGGGTGACGGCGGACCGGCCGTTCTCGGCGATAACCGGCAAACCAAAGACCGTTCTCGACTCGAGCATCTAACTATGACATGCAAGCGAGTTTGGGACTAAACGGAGCAACGACGACAACAAACCAAATGCGACGGCGGCGGTGCTCACGGGCGGCACGTCGGCGACGACGCGTCCCGGCGAAACGACGGTGACTCTCACTCAACCATCTAGCTCAAGAGCTCAAGCACCTCTAGGCGATCCTAAAAACACGAAATAAGCGCGGCCAAAACTTCGATCTATGAGCTCGGGCGTGGGCTTGCCCCAACGGCGGCCATGGCGGACTCGCCGGCGAGCGTGCGGGAGTGGGAAATGGGGTCCGTACCTCGACCTATACCTCGATTTGTTGCCGATTTGGAGTAGAGGACGAAGTAGCGGAGCTAGGGACGGATTTGGGGTGGTTTGGTCTGACAACGGCGACGAACCACGGCGGCGGAGCTCATGGACACGGGCGGCAATGGCGCGCGGCGGCGGTGCTCGCGTTCCCGAGCGGCCGGCGGCGGTGGGGAGCGAGATTAGGGTTAGGGCGCGGGCGCGGCGTCCCTATTTATACGGCGCGCGACCCGGTACCGCCCATCCGCCCGTATGTCGGCGGTCGTGCACGCGCCACGTCGCCCGGCGGTGTTGGCCGGCGAGCCGCCGATAGCCCCTACTCTGTTTTCCGATCGAGCGACCGCTTTTGGCCTGTGCCTCGAGATTCGTGCGGAATTTGGAAAAAGTCAAAACATCAACTTTGTGTAGAATTGCATAATCTACGAAACAGTCAATATGGATTTTTTCTAATTCGGCCTAGATTTGAAGCTAAAAATTAAAAACAGCAAGGTCAAATCACACATTCAAAAAAACGAGTTTGAATTTGACTCAAGTTTGACTCAAACTTGGGGGCTCTATTTGGGTCATTTCAAAACCTTTTCACAGGAAAGTCACAACAGATCATTTGCTCCACATAAAAGTACTTCATTTCATCTATAGAAACTTTTTGCTAAAAACACTTCTATCAAGCAATTTTGAAATGAGTTTCAAAATGGGTCTAAGAGGTTTGACACACTAGGGTTGATTTATAAAAATTTTCTAAAATGAAACACAAGCTCAAACATGGTCCTAAATTATGATAAAAATACATCTAAGCACAATCTAGGTCCAAAACATGATTATAGCAAATATTCTATAGTAGCTAG
This sequence comes from Hyparrhenia diplandra, assembly GCA_015847255.1. NCBI lineage: Eukaryota > Viridiplantae > Streptophyta > Magnoliopsida > Poales > Poaceae > Hyparrhenia > Hyparrhenia diplandra. The sequence continues at coordinate 43,495 of JADLZK010007916.1, forward strand.
GTCAAGCAAGCATAAAATGAAAGTAACTTAATTAAAAGCCATTATGAACTTGCTCATGCATGAAATGATGATGATGCTATGCAAATGATCATGCTTTCAAGATGCTTAACACCTAGGGTGTTACAAATCCTTCCCCCTAAAAAGAATCTCGTCCCGAGATTCGGCGTAACTAACCATTCTTTATGAAACTGTGGGTAATTCCGTAGAAGATACTCGTCCGTCTCCCAAGTTGCGTCATTTTCCCCATGATTTCCCCAAAGAATCTTGTACTTTGCTTAACTACCTTGCCCCTAGTGACTCTTTCTTTAGTGTCTAACACCTTTGCTGGCTTCTCATAATAGGTTAAGTCTTGACTGATTTCGACATTCGGGTTGACACTTGTTCCTCTGGAACTCCCAAACATTTCTTCAATTGTGATACATGGAAAACATCAAAAATTCTTTCCATCTCCGCGGCAACAAAGAACGGTAAGCTACTTCTCCTTTAGTGGCAACTATTTTATAGGGGCCTATGAATCTAGGCGCTAACTTTCTTTTCACTCGAAACGCCGTTTTGTACGCTTCATTGGTGACACCTTTAAATAAACGTAGTCACCAACATTGAATTTAATGGGTCTCCCGCGCTTGTCGGCATAACTCTTCTGGCGATCTTGAGCAGCCTTCATGTTTTGCTTTATGATTCTCACCTTTTGTTCAGCTTCATCAATTAAATCAATATCATAGTAAGGTCGTTCTCCTATTTCAATCCAATTGAGAGGTGTCCTGCACTTCCTCCCATACAAGGCTTCAAACGGTGCCATCCGAATACTAGCCCCGATAAGCTGTTATTATATAAAAACTCGCATACGGCAACCATTTGTCCCAAGAACCTTTTCTTTGTTATTACACATGCCCTCAACATATCTTCTAATATCGATTAACTCGCTCGTTTGGCCTGTGGTTTGTGGGTGATAGGCGGAACTACGAAGTAACTTGGTTCCTAAAGCATTCTGTAGGCTTTCCCAAAATCTATTGGTCCAACTTGATCCACGATCCGACACTATTGACTTGGGTATTCCATGCAAACGAAGTACATGGGCAATGTATAGCTCTGCGTATTGGTGGGCTTCGTAGTTTATGTTGATGGGAATAAAATGGGCAACCTTGGTTAAGCAATCCACGATCACCCAAATGGAATCAGAACACCCGTGTTTTTGCATCATTTTAAAAATCACTAAAAATTTGAACTTTTTATAATTACAACTAAAACTTGATTTATTTCCGCTAAACCGAAACCCCTTTCGAAAACCCCGCATTCAAAATCCCACCATATAGAAAATAGGAAATCTTGTTTGTTGCTTGTGAACTTTATGGTGACCAAAGATGCAAGGTAAGCCCTAGATTTAAATTATGGAAATATTGCATGAGGAATGATTTACAAACTTTATCCGGGAATAAATATCGACACCCATGTGTACCAAAAAATATATATTTTATGAGCACAATAAATAAATACTCATGACAAATAAGTCATGGGGATGTAATTGCGCTTTGTGAAAATATTTATAAAATATATATACGAATCGGTCACACATGAAATAATAAGAATGGGGAATATATGTGTGTACACAAATATATTTATAATTGTATGAGCACAATTAAGTAAATATTCTCCCGAGTGAAATTCAGGAGAATATAGTCTCATGAGCTTGTGCAAAAATATATATTATTACACACATATGAGGAATAAGGAGAGAAAGAATAAAAGAGAAAGGAGAGATAGGAAAAAGAGAAAAGAAATAGAAATCGAAATGAGCCATGGGCTCCTTCCTTTCCCTCCTCCTTTTCTCGGCCCAAAGATGGCTCCTCTTCTCTTTCCACGCGCGAGGGCAAACAGCCGGCCCAAAGGCCCATGTCGCGAGCCAACCGCCCAACACCGAGCCCACGCCGCATCCTCGCTTCTCCCCTCCCGCCGACACATGGGACCCGCGGCGTCGCCTCTATCCTCTTCCTCCATCCGTGAGTCGACGCGAAACCACGCCCGGCGGGCCGCTTGTTGTCCCCTCGTGAGGCCGTCCCACCGCAATGACGACTCGAGCACGGCCGCCTCGTTCACCGCGCCCGAGCTGTCTCGTCAGCCGGAGAGCTCACCGCCCCGCCGCCGCGTCAACCACCACGGGAGAGTCGGCGAGCCCGACGAATTGGCTACCGCGCCGGCGCGGGACGACGAAGAGCAACCCATCTGGCCTCATCGTGGGAAGTCACGCCGCGCGTTCGCTCGTCTCCTTTCGCCGACGCCAAGACCGGGCGCCCTTCAACGGAACAGCGGCACCACGGATAGAGCTCGGGCGCTTGCGCCATGGTGGACGACGGCCGCCATCATGTGGCGAGACCCGACGATGCCCATCTCAGCGGACGCACGCGCTGCATCGCCACCGCAGCGTCATGGCCAGCCAAGCACCAGCCGAGCACCACGAACCCACGAGGCATGGTCGGAAAGGATCTCACCGGCGAGCTCTCACCCGTCGCGACTATAAATACCCCTCCAAGGAGCTCAATCGATCGCGCCACTGCCATTCCAAGCTCCGCCTTGGGCTAGAACACGCGGTGCGCACCCCGATTTCCTCCCTCCCCCTCCATATCTCGCTCGAGAAGGATTTCCCCCAACTTGAGCGCCGCAGCCGCCGCGAGCTAGGGTTGAGCGTTCCCGACGAGGGGATCATCTTGGGCCGTGTCGGTCAGGTCAGTGAGCCTCCTGGCATCCTACTCTTTCGTTTCACCTTATCGGTTGTGAGTATAGCGCAGTTAGGCGCCTGGTGTATGCACCGCCGCCGCCGAGTTCCGCCGCCCTCGTCGCCGTTGAGGTAGGAGCCTCACTCCGCCACCTTGGCACCTGTCAGCAAGTCAGAGGTGGGGAGGAGTATCTAACAAGCCCCTCACGGCGAGCTTTGGAGCAGGAACGAGGTACCCGGTGAAACTCCGGCGAACCGCCGCCGCGTGAGCCCGGCGGACGGGGAGCCTCGAAGCGCCGTCACCTCACCACAACGCCGTTGGGGCGGGAGCCAATGGGAAGCCGCCACGTCGCCCCATCCGTTACATTCCGTCCCCGACGCCGCCCTATGCCAACGAGGCGATTGTAATACGCGTGGCATCCACCGTGGCGTCCACGTGAACCCACGTGGCACCCACGTGTATGTAACCATTCCTGTGTACAGTTGTACAGTTAGTAAATTGCTACAGCTACCCAGCTATTGTACACGGATGTTTATAAGTATACTGCCGTGTCGTGTCGAAAAATTTTAAAAATTTGTAAATTCATTATTTGATTTATAGAATTTTATCATGTAATTAGTTTCAATTTAGTTACATGATAAAATTATATTATAATATTACCCTAATGACTTAATTAGGGATTAATATTATAAAATCCATATCTCATGCATACTATCTCCGTTTCGCGTGAAACGACTTCCATAATTCATCTAAAATCTAGCTCTATGCATCTAACCCATTGCCACCATAATGTTCTATGTTTGTTTTATATGTCATAGTTCAAGCTAGGGTTTATCGCCAGTCGTAAGTGGATTCGACGACCCGATTAGAAGCTTCCCGTCCGAAGCAAAGCTAGGAGCGTTCGACGCCGTGCCGATTCGTAAGAACCTTCCAGGCAAGTCCTTACCCCCCTAATCATGACCTTAATATGATGAGATGATAATGACGATGATAATTGGGCTAGTATATAGTGGTATGAGACTGATAACGTAGCTAGGGAGCTAAGTCGGATGACGTAATCATCCACGTTATCTACGCTCATACGATGTAATTAAGTATAACCTAAGATCGTTAATGAACCCTAATCAACAAAAGAGGTGGGTGATAGTAATTCATTGTGAGATGGATTGCTACGGGAATCGTCGTGAGGGATTCCTGCGGAGAGATACTCGCCTCCCTAAGGACCGGTTCATAAGATCTTCTACCTAGTGAGATATTTCGTACAGCCACACGCCGAGATGGGACGGCTTGATTCACACCCCGTTGGGTTGAGGTATAATAGGGATCCAAGGTGGCCGGAGCAGGCAAACGACTTATTGGGAGCAGACGTGGGGAGAGTGGCCCCATGGTCCGGTTGGCGTGGATGCTGAGTGGTCTTCCATGGAAGTGTTTGGGCGCAGTGGCGCAGTGCTAGAGGCACATGTTGATGATTTGAGATTGAGAGTGGTGTTGACAGTATAGGTTGGGTAATTAGGTATTACCTGTAAAGCCGTGGGTGATTTGGTATCACCATATTGTCTAGGGTGATGCGTCATCTTAGGGTGATGTGTTATCCTTCCAACCCCTGAGAAGTCGTGGTGAAGATTATACCAATATACCTAGAGTAGCACTCAAGCGGGTACGGATCTCGTTGGGCCTCTGTCGACCACTGATCATGGAAGAGGATGTGTCCATCGTGTGGGGAAATTTGTACAACCTCTGCAGAGTTTATTAAATCTATTCGAATAGCCACGTCCTTGGAATGGGCGAATGCTAGGCAAGAACATCTATGATTAGAATCAACTAACGCTTGTGATGATGTGAAGGTGATAACCAGTGGAGATAATTCCGGGAACTAGTAAGAGCAGTTTTAGAGACTCTGCTAGGGCCCAAACCCTTAATATACCAAACCACCCCTGGTTTGGACTTGCTGAGTACCTTTGTACTCACCCCTCTGTTTTTACAGATATCGGCATATCCGAAGGTAAGGTCGTTGTCGAGGTAGGAGACCCACGACGTAGGAGTTTACAAGACGTTGCTTAGGAGAAAGACGTAGAAGTCCAGGAATTCCATCCGCGCTCAAGTTGCCTGTGGAACATGGAGTAGTGCCCAGACGGTCTAGCACCTTAGTAGACCCATCACAGATAAACCACTGCTTCACAGTTGGCTACTCTGATTGATATAATCCAGGGTGGTGTCCTCATCACCGCTGTAAGTCCTTCTATCCTATGTTGATATATGCTCGGAATAGTTCATCTATAACTGATTTCCATTATTGTGACTCGGAAAACGTATTGGTAGCGTGATCCTGGCGCCAATACGCGAGATTAAAAGTCCCATTAAAAGTGGGGCGTGACAGAATCACATCCTTTTTGAGTAAGTGGTAGTCCAACAATCAGATCCATAGTAATCTCATCCCATTTCCCATCAGGAATTGGCAATGGTTGCAACAATCCTGCAGTCTTCATATGAATGGCTTTGACTCTGCAGCAATTGTCACATCGAGCCACATGTGCAGCAATCTCTTTTCTCATCCTTGTCCACCAAAATCTGGTTTTCAAGTCCCGATACATCTTGTTACTACCGGGGTGAATTGTTATCTTCGACGAGTGAGCCTCTCGTTAGAATCTGTTCTCTTAACTCGGATCCTTTGGCATGACAAGACGATCATCATACCAAAGAATTCCATTCTCATCCACTTGGAAATGATCACTAGGTTCTTTCTCTATCTTCTTCTTGATATGGGCAATCCCTTTATCCACTTTCTGGCCCTCAATAATTCTAGTTTCCAACTCATTTTGCACTTGAATATTGCATAGGATAGCCGGATGCATAGGAGGAAAAGCCTCCATAGATTCGACCTGTCCCAACAAACAATGTGACTTCCTACTCAAGGCATCCGCGACAACATTAGCTTTGCCCGGATGATAATGGAACTCAATATTATAATCCTTTATCAGCTCTAACCACCTTCTCTGTCTCATATTCAACTCCTCTTGAGTGAAAATGTACTTCAAGCTCTTGTGATCAGTATAAACATGACAGACATTACCAAGTAAGTAATGCCGCCAGATTTTCAATGCATGTACCACGGTAGCAAGTTCTAAGTCATGGGTTGGATAATTAACCTCATGCTTCCTTAGCTGACGCGATGCATAAGCAATAACTCTCCCTTCTTGCATGAGTACGCATCCCAATCCTGTACCACATGCGTCACAATACACGTCAAATGGTTTCTGAATGTCAGGTTGTGCGAGCACGGGAGCTGTGGTCAACAACGTTCGCAAGGTACGAAACGTTGCTTCGCACTCCGGTGTCCACACAAACTTCTCCTCCTTCTACAACAAGCGGGTCATAGGCTTAGCTATCTTGGAGAAATCAGGTACAAACCTACGATAATATCCAGCTAACCCTAAGAAACTTCGGATTTCAGAAACTAAAACTGGTGCTTTCCAATCCAACACCTCTTGCACCTTACTCGGGTCTACTGAAATTCCATTCTCAGATAATACATGTCCTAGGAAATGCACTTCCTTCAGCCAAAACTCGCATTTACTGAATTTAGCATACAACTTATGCTCTCTGAGTCTTTCCAAAACTATTCTCAAATGCTCGGCATGTTGTTCCTCATTCTCAGAATACACCAAGATGTCATCGATGAATACAACCACGAACTGATCCAGTTCAGGCATAAACACCAAATTCATCAAACCCATGAAATGTGCTGGAGCATTCGTCAAGCCGAAGGACATGACGAGATACTCGTATAAACCATACCGCGTAGAAAATGCGGTCTTGGGTATATCCTGAGGTCTGATCTTAATCTAATGATACCCCGATCGAAGGTCTATCTTAGAGAACACTTTGGCTCTAGACAATTGGTCAAAAAGTATGTCAATGCGGGGTAATGGGTATTTATTCTTTACTGTTACGGCATTGAGTGGCCTATAGTCCACACACATCCTCAACGTCTGATCTTTCTTCTTCACAAACAGGGCTGGACATCCCCACGGCGATGAACTAGGTCTAATGAAACCTTTTTCAAGCAACTCCTGAAGCTGTACCTTCAATTCTGCTAATTCATTGGGTGGCATTCGGTAGGGTCTTCGGGAAATAGGGGCAGTCCCTGGAATCAACTCTATTGCAAACTCAACATCCCTATCTGGTGGTAATCCAAGTAGGTCTTCCGGGAACACATCCGGGAAATCACAAACTACCGGTATGTCAGAGATACCAGTGACTTGTAACGCAGCGGAAATACGATTAAGGTCAATAGTTCCGGGTAGCAAAATCTGATGTTCAGTTGAGTCTCGGGGGTGCTTCAAATGTACTATTCTATTCACTGTGTCTATAATTGCTCCCCAACTTCTCATCCAATTCATCCCGAGGATAACATCCAAGCACAAACCAGGTAAAACTATCAAAGAGGTTACTACTTCTAAGTCACCCATCATGATCTTCACATTATTAACCCTTTCCCTAGTCAACTGGTCAGCCCCTGCTGAACTAATCTGATAACCAAATCCTAAGTCAGACACCTTTTCACTATTCTTTATAGCAAACTCTTGACTCATGAATGAATGCGATGATCCAGAATCAAACAAAACAACAACACTACGATTGTTAACTAAGCACGTACCAGCTGTCACGGTCTCTCCCTCCGGAACTTCTTCAACACCTGTGAAGTTTGCCTGCCCCACATGCTGCTTGTAATTCTTCCTGGGCTGTGGGCAATTCCTAGAATAATGCCCGGGCTTACCACAATTGAAGCAGTTGTTGTGGTTGAATGACACTGGCTTTGGAGCATTTCCCTGCGCTGGCTTTCCTTTCTGTTCAGGGTTGAAAGTCACCCTCCGGAAACGATTATTCCCGGCCTGATTCTTCTTCTGAGGTGGGACATAGCGCGAAGGTGCGACAGGTGGGCAATAGTTCTGACGACGCCCAAAGGAACCACTGCCCTGAACTGAGCCTCCCTCAAACGATCTCTTCTTGCCTTTAGATGCAGCATACAAGGCAATATTCTTCTCATGATGGAGACAATCAGTCACAAACTCCTCAAACGTGGTTCTGGTGGAATGTCCCATAGCCTTCTGCATTTTGAGGTTCAGCCCTCTCTTGAAGCTAGCCAACTTCTTTTCCTCAGTATTAACCATGTCAGGGGCATACCTAGACAGCCTGTTGAAAGCCTGAAGATACTCATTCATGGTCTTGTTGTCCTGACCTAGCTTGATAAACTCTCCCAATTTATCTGCCAAAGCACCAGCAGGTATGTATGTCCGACGGAAAGCTGCTGTAAACTGGGCCCAAGTGATAGGAACATCTGCAGGTAAGGTAGCACGGTAGTTCTTCCACCATATCGCTGCAGGTCCCTCCAGCAAGTGTGTTGCAAATTCTGCCTTCTGGATATCAGACGGGTTCACCAACCGAAACTTATCTTCTATCGAGGTCAGCCATTCCTCAGCCTCCATGGGTTCCTTTGCCAGAGTGAACTTTGGTGGTTCTGTGGCCTTGAAATTCTTGTGCGCTGGAATCCATCACCTTCAGTACCACCACGACCTCGGCGGCGATATTGCGCATCTCCCCGAGAACTGTTGGAAAAGCGCTCCCCGGTTTTGCGGAGGTGGTGGATCTTTGTCGATCTCCCCAAAGACTTTTGATCGAAGTTTGCGGCATCTACACATTTGAATCAATGATAACCATCAGATGATGTTGTCCAAAGCATAGATATTGAATTTAGGTTACGCGGAATTTATTGAGAGAATAAATTCATCCACAATAACAGGTAACAACAAAATTCAATACGGTCTTTAAATCAACATCACGGTTATGTCAACGCAAGATGTGTACCAAGATTTCGCAACAAAAAGGGCAACAAAATGTTGCACCATCGACATGGCCTCGCAATAGATAGGTGTCGCAATTACCGTAAAATCGATCATAACATGGGCATAAGCTAAATTAAGGTCTCAACTGATACATAAGGTCTCGAATATTACGGATCCAAATCTTACATGCTGAGAGTCTCTCGAATGGAAAGGGAAATTACATAATAATAGTGGCATTACACCGCTCGGCTACAAGGGTGTCAAATCTAGATCAAGGTCCATGTGGTAGCATCTAGCTAGAAACTAAGCGTAGCATCACAGTCATCTACTCCTGTGGTGCCTGCGAAGTGGGGTCTCCATCCTGGTCCTCCTCAGTTGGCGCTGCTGCTGCCCCAGTCCTCACTAGGGTCTCCTCGAAGCTCCCTGATACGGCGATGCGCCTTGGTGAAGTCATCCACTGCACTGTTGCGCTCCCTAATAGTGATAGAGAGACGCTCGTCCAGGTAGCACTCACGCTTCTGCAGCCTCCTTACATTTTTCTGAGTCTCGTCCAACTCCTGCCTAAGACGTGTAGCCTCTGCTGTTGCTGTCATAAGCTCACCATTCAGCTTCGTAACTGCAAACATAGCCCTCATGGCTGCCATACCAGCAACTACAAGCTGCTCGTTCTCTGCGGGTGGTACATCTCGGGGAAGCACTGCGGCGGGGCCACCAGCAAGTGCAGCACCACGGTCTTGCGCCATCTGATCCAAAACTCCCATGGCAGCAACCTGGGCGGCTGTCCATGCATCAGGGCCCTGCCCAATGCACTGCCAGGCTGGCCAATAGGGGTCCAATAAGTGCGGCTGCACTGTCACCTCAACAGAAATCCATGGCACCTCTCTATTGCCATGGGTATGCCTCCATGCGTAGGTGGGCTCTGGCTGTACCCAACCGACCGCAAAGTCTCCCACGGCCAGGGCTGGTGTTGCCCAGATCATCGGGGGTGAGTAGGGCTCGAAGTAGTGGGCCATCTGTAGCAAGATTTAGGAGATAATGTGAGATTGAGAAACAACGGTCCAGTTTTGTCGAATTAGGGCAAGTACTAATTAGGGGAAAAGATGGAAAATGCATGAATGACATGATGTAATAATTTAAACATGATGCATGTGCGTTACCTACGTAACTCACGGATTAGGAAAGAGATTTCTCTATTCGTTTTAATGGTGGCAACCTACGATCTCTCAAAAGAAAATAAGACGGGTCTAGACGGTCTAACGCATTTTATTTGTTAGTGTACCCGCAATTCATTTCAGCCCACAATATATTCATGCAATGCAAGAATTTAAATTGCATATACCGCGTCGAGGTCCACCCAACGGCATCGCATACCATGCGAAAAAAATCATATGTTACACCCAAAGACACACTGTGTACCCGGACACAAGTCTACGGGGGCACTACCCGACCACGGAGCTCTCAAAATCATTTTATTCCCCCTAGACCGGCATACATCCAATCATGCTCTCACAACTCACACCATTACCTTGGGCGTAGAGGCATTGAACAACCATTACCCGAGGCGTAGAGGTATTTCGATCCATTCATGATTACTCAAGTGAGTAACCCGTACTCACTGGCGCCACGACAACCAATCACCAACAACAAAATATGATGCATAAACCCGATCCCAGTTAGCCAAGCCACCGACCGTCCTTAATTGGGCATAGAGGGTATGACCATGGCACTACTAAATTTTGCAACCTTTTTACTCACACCACATAAAAGATTTTGTTTCGCAAACTTTTTCTAAAAAGATTAGTGGTTCATTTTAATTTAAATACCAGATCGGACTTGTAATTACCAAACTAAGCTCGATGCCACTGTGATGAGCCGACCAATTTATAAGAAATCAAGTATAAGTCGCAATCACCGAAGCAATCGCAGATCTACACTTGAGTCCATATAAACCCGGTATTCGAAATCTCCGAAAGTGATTTCAAACTCATCAACAATATACAACAGGATTGTTGAGCTTGGTAGTAAAGTCCGCAGGTATTTCAAACCAAATTCGATATATTAAACATCGAGTGCGAAGTATCATTTATTACAAACTCAGGTTCAAGTACGGAAGCAGTAGTTTGCGAAAACCAAATAGTCTTTTAACGAAAACAAATATAAGATAGTGCCGGTAGATAGTCATCCCTCGTAGCAAAGACGAGACGAGGGGATATGGAATTGCCTTGCCCCGGCCTTACTCTTCATCAACAGGAAACAACAAGACTTACAATAACCATGGTAAATATGATCACCGCAACAACGGGAATAAAACCACGAAAGTACAAAATACTCAGCTAGACTTACCCGTCACGAAATAAAAATAATGACTCCAAGGATTATGATAGGCTTTATCTCGGGGTTCAGCTGACTCACATTAATTTCGCAAATAAAGTTGTTTAGTGAGCCTACACATACTACTTGTATTAAATCCAAGTTAACAGGGTTCTTATTACTTACATAACATAGATCCTGTATACTGAAGATTAAGCATTGCTCAGCAGAATAAATAACAATATAAGTAACTGGGTCAGGATATAACTTGCTGCAACATGATAAAATACATTTAAATTATAGTGATTAAGACTACATTGCCGTGGACATAACCGGGTTCTCACTATCCAGGAGAGATGGCGTTTCGAATCGATTGCAAACCAGCTGGTGAATACCCTGACACACACCAAGTCTACTTTGCAAGGGTAGACCCGATCACTCCTCAAGGTGTTACGGGGACGTAAAGTCTCGGTCTTGCCGGCTACCCCCTCCTTCTCGGGTACCAAGTGAGCGTGCAACGAGACCGACATCATCGTCGCGCATCTTCTTGTACCCAATACAAAACCCCTCGCAACCAACGCCAAAGGAGGAGCGATAGAGCGAGCAATGGCCGCCCCTAACGGTCTTGCGAAGTTTCGTGGCTCACGACGTGAGCCTACTATATGCCAGGTACGTTCAACTTCCGACCACATTCCGACAAAGTATGAGTCCTTAATCGATCAGGTGGAAAGGACCACAAACTCCACCCAATCTCACATGTTTTAATTCATAGGTTCTCAGCAGCAACTCGACAATCACCCATGTGATTGTACACAACATTCCTCAAGTGACCGACATCACTGTCTACTGCAAACATGGTACTGAGCATTAACCTAGACCTCTATATAGGATAGGGCAACTTTCAGCAAGGATCATAATGCATCAACGGTTTCAACCATTTCCTATACGTAATGCAGGAAACATATAAAAGACTCAAGTCAAATTAATTGGAAGAATAGGAAAGGGCAGGATGCTCCGGGGCTTGCCTCGCAGAACGCTGCTCGTGCACTCAGTCCACTCTTCGGTCTATCCTTCTCCTCCGGTGACTCCTCCGGACTGCACTCCCAGCTGGAACAACTCCCCTGGTTCCTCGATCAGCTCCTCCAGAACCTCCCCCGATCCTGAGATGATGCATATGATGGAGAAAAGATATAACTATAATTGCATGAACAACAACTTACATAAAGTAAAATATGTAGGATGAATGGATGCTTCATGATGCAAGCTATTAGTAAGTGCGTATCTCTTCTGCAGAAACATAACTAGTTCTACACAAGAAACCCTAACAACTTACATCAAGCAACACTCTAACTCTCTATTTCACAGAAAATGGCAGCACGACAGGCTGTCACTAAAACAGTCACACAGGAAGTTCTACAACTCCAAAATTAGCAAACTAGGACTCTATGGAAAGCTAACAAAATTCTCTACAAAAGATTCCACAGCACCAAGAGCTGAATCTAAACTTAACAGCCTCGAAATTGGGAAAAACAGAGACTCTGTTTTCAGCCCAAACACCACATTAAACATCCATAACTTCAAAACTACTCATGCAACTTATCTCAAACTCAACCAGCAAGTAAATCAAGTAATTATCTACCAAATGAACCTACTGGACAATCCAAAAGATAATCTAAAACACATAAAATGACATGCCCTAGCAAACACTACACTTGCACACTATAAATACATAAATGCTAGGAATAATAAATCGACAAAACATGTAAAGCTACTAAACTAAGGATACTAACAGGTCATCATCATGCTAAGAACATATAATAAAAATACAAATACCCAACATGAGCATATAAGCATATATTTCTAGCCTATTTCCCAAGCACCAAAAATTATGATAAACATACAACTACCTCAGAAAATTCTACAAAAATTACCAGAGCATCCTACTGGAATGTAACAGCTACCATAAAAATATCATGGCAAAAACATGCTCACACAGCCCTACACAAAAATGACAAGCTAGCACTAAATATGAGCATGAAAATACTTTGTACTATGAAAAGTGTCGACAACAGATTTCTGAGTATGAACATCTACTGAAACCTATCAAGAACCACCACACCAAGTTTTACAACCAAAACCCTAACAATTATTTTTCTATGAATTTCTAAAGATCACACATCAAAAAGCACATAAATAGAAAATCACATTTCTTCTACAGAACATACCATGCATGCTATTTTTCCTAGATTCTACTCATAAAAACAAGCACTTTTCAAACAGAAAGCATATTTTTATCCTGTACCAATTAAAAGATATGATTTTCTCCAAATTCCATGCATTTCTAGCCCTAAATAAAACTCTATATAAAAGCTCTCAGAATATTTGGACTGTAGCCTATCTCCTAACAAGCACAGCAAAATTTGTTTCACTCAATTTGCACTCAAAATGACCAAGATATGAATTTCTAAAGCTTTTCATTCAAAACTGGAAAAACGAAAAAAGGAAAAGAAAAGAAAATCGGCGGGGCCCGCGTGTCGATGACACCAAGACAGGGGGACGGCGGCGCGGGCGCGGATCGGCGGCGGATTTTCGCCGGCGATGACCAAATCGTGCAACCAAGTAACCTAAACGCATCTACGCCGACGAGACAAACACGGTGGTGCCCTTGATTCGACCAAAAACCGACTAAAACGACGACGACGGGCGGCGGCGGCTTGGGCGGGCGCTGGTGACGGCGGACCGGCCGTCCCCAGCGATAACCGGCGAACCAAAGACCGTTCTCGACTGCAGAGCATCTAACTATGACATGCAAGCGAGTTTGGGACTAAACGAAGCAACGACGACGACAAACCAAATGCGACGGCGGCGGTGCTCACGGGCGGCACGTCGGCGACGACGCGTCCCGGCGAAACGACGGCGACTCTCACTCAACCATCTAGCTCGAGCTCAAGCACCTCTAGGCGATCCTAAAACACGAAAATAGCACGGCCAAAACTCGATCTATGAGCTCGGACGTGAGCTTGCCCCAACGGCGGCCATGGCGGACTTCGCCCGGCGAGCGTGCGGGAGTGGGAAATGGGGTCCGTACCTCGACCTATACCTCGATTTGTTGCCGATTTGGAGTAGAGGACGAAGTAGCGGAGCTAGGGGACGGATTTGGGGTGGTTTGGTGCGACAACGGCGATGAACCACGGCGGCGGAGCTCGCGGACATGGCGGCAATGGCGCGCGGCTGGGCGGTGCTTTCGTGATTCCCGAGCGGGGCGGCGGTGGGGGAGCGAGATTAGGGTTAGGGCGCGGGCGCGGTGTCCTATTTATACGGGCGCGCGACCGGCACCGCCCATCCGGCCCGTATGCGTGGCCACGCCGCCCCGGGCGGTGTCGGCCGGGCGAGCTGCCGATAGGTCCCCCCCTTTTTTTTCGATCCAGCGAATGTTTTTGGCCTGTGCCTCGAGATTCGTGCGGAACTTGGAAAAAGTCAAAACATCAACTTTGTGTAGAATTTCATAATCTACAAAACACTCAATATGGACTTTTTCTAATTCGGCCTAGATTTGAAGCTAAAAATTAAAAACAGCAAGGTCAAATCACACATTCAAAAACAGAGTTTGAATTTGACTCAAGTTTGACTCAAACTTGTTGGCTCTATTTGGGTCATTTCAAAACCTTTTCACAGGAAAGTCACAACAGATCATTTGCTCCACACAAAAAAGTACTTCATTTCATCCTATAGAAACTTTTTGCTAAAAACGCTTCTATCAAGCACTTTTGAAATGAGTTTCAAAATGGGTCAAAGAGGTTTGACACACTAGGGTTGATTTATAAAAATTTTCTAAAATGAAACACAAGCTCAAACATGGTCCTAAATTATGATAAAAATACATCTAAGCAAATCTAGGTCCAAAACATGATTATAGCAAATATTCTATAGTAGCTAGGTCAAGCAAGCATAAAATGAAAGTAACTTAATTAAAAGCCATTATGAACTTGCTCATGCATGAAATGATGATGATGCTATGCAAATGATCATGCTTTCAAGATGCTTAACACCTAGGGTGTTACACGGAGTGTTTTGGGCGAGCCCTGTTCCGCACGAGAGGAAGGCAGGCGAGCATTGCGGCTTTTCGGGATGTTCCCGTCGGTTCGGGAGGCCCGATCTTTTTGTGTGTCGTGCGCGGGCGCAGTGTTGGCGGAAACACCCATAACCTAAGGTCGGTCCGTACTTGAGAACCATCGGATGGGATTATCAGTCGAATCCGACGGATGAGATTGCGACACGTGCCATCCAATTTCTTCGCTCTTTTTATATAGAATAGTATAGAATATAGAATATAGAATATAGATTTACGTCAGACAACATGAAGTACGGGCAACTATATATCGTAGATGCATCAATTTTTTTGGTGAATCATTTTATTGATGACAAACACAGATCTTATGTCTGATTCATTTCACCACTTCGGTTACAATTAAATAATAACATGCCATCTTGCTGAAAGATATAGCTGGAAAAATCAAATATATATCCTACTGATATCTATTGCTCACTGCTCAGCATCACATTTCTATGGCACCATATGCATGCTTGGTATATGCAAGACACCAAGATCGATCTGGCTGTGAGAGCTCTGTATCAGTGTCACAACGCAACCATCATGTCAACTGTAGTGTTCCCACCTGCTTCTCACATAGCCTGGACACTTGAACAAACACATGGAAATACCATGGACACTATGGCTCAGGTCCATGCAGAATATTGTTCATATAGGCCTCCAGTATTTACAATTGTGACTTAAAACCCCAAATGTTGTAGCCCCTTGCCAAGCTTTGTTCTTTTGTTCTTCCATGAGATCCAAGCATGCACTACAGGATTCAGCTGCTTTGCCGAGTGCAGACAGCACTAGGCAAAGGCTGTACGCACTCGGCAAAGGATTTGCCGACCGCCAAACTCGGCAACCCCCACTCGGCAAAAGATTGACTCGGCAAACCAATCTTTGCCGAGTGCCAAAAAATGCAGTTGGCGAAGGGTTCGCCGAGTGCCATGTCGGCGCTTCGGCGAACCCGACGTCGGCCGTTAAATATGGAAGGCGCTTTGCGAGTGCGAACGCCCGCACTCGGCAAAGATTTGAATATTTTTAAATCTTTGCCGGGTGTGCCGATGTGGGCACTCGGCAAAGTATTTATTTTACGAAAAAAACAAATAGAGTTTGCCGAGTGCTGTACGGATGGGCTTTCGGCAAAGTTATGGTCATTTTGCCGAGTGCCACCTTTTGCACTCGGCAAACCTACCATTTTTCCGCAGGTTACCCGGCTTTGCCGGTGGGAGTTTCATTTTTTTTGCTGTTTGTGATGATTGTTGCTGCACATACACGTATACATATACATTTAGCATTCATATATACACATAACCACATATATCACCAATTCACATATATAATCCACATATCTCACAAATTCACATATATAATCCACAAATATCACAAATTCACACATATAGTCCAATATCCAAACGAAATCCAACATGTCCAACAACCAAACATAATGTAACATGTCCAACATCGAAACGAGATCCGTCACAGTGCAACATGTCCAACATCCAAAAGAAATCCCTCACGGTGCCACAGGTCGAAGATAATCACCACCACCTCAACTTCACGGCCCCGACCCGTGGCCTCCCTGGTGCGAAGAGTGTGAGGGGCCCTCACCTTGGCCCGGATACCACCCGTGCCGCGGGCGCCGATCGAACGCCCACCCGTGGTGTGGAGGGGCGTGTGGAAGCCCGTAGTGTGGCCGCCGTGGCGCCGAGGAGAAACGCCACCCGCCACGTGTACCGTGGAGTCGGGCCGACCGGATAGGCCGGATGGGGTGGAGAAGGGCTACCCGGAGGAGTCGGGTTCGAACCCGCCGACCGTGGCTGCACAAAGGAGAGGCGATCTCATTAGTACCGCAGTGAGCCGCACTGGGGCAAATAAATAAACAACAACATTTACTCACCGGAGTCGTGCATGGGAGGAGGAACGGAAACGGGGTGGAGCGAACAAGCGAGGGAGGCAACGGAGGCGGGGTCACACCCGGGATCTGGAGGCCCCGGAAGTAGCTCGCCACGCCCCCGCACCGGCGCGCCGAGTATTGCCGGATCGCCTCCAACTCCCGCCGATGGGCCTCTCGCCGGCCGCCCGCCGCCTCAAACCGCCGCCGGGCCGCCCGCTGCTGGCCTCCAACTCGCCATCCGGCCTGCAATATTACAACCGTAACATTGAAACAATGCATAGGTAGCGGGAATGTGTAAAACCAAGTGAACGATTTAATGAAACCGGTTACCCGAAAGTCCCGCATCATCTGCGTGGAGCTCGGCCTGCCGAGGTGCTATGGGGATGTCGGTGGAGGTCATGCTCCTTGAGCGAATCACGCCACCGCCAACAGAGGACGAGTTGATCGCGTTGTTGGCCATCCGTAACCCGGCCGTCTTTGCTTCCCTCCTCCCAACCTCATCACCGTTCGTGTCCGGGCGCGGTGGTCGGATCGGTCGCCCCCATAGCGCCGCTTGGCCGCCTTGGCGTCGGGTAAGCTTGGGGTAGACGCTGGCGTTGGTGTACGCCTCGGGCCCCTTCGCCGGGTCGTAGACGTTGGCCGGGTCAGTCGCTCTGCCGCTGTGAGTCAAGGCCCACCCCGCGCACTCGCCGATCTGGCCGGGTGCTCATGCGAACTGACCGCGAGGAGAACACGTAGATGGTTAGAAGTGAAAAGATTTGAGCGCTTGAATAAAAAATCAACGTAATCGTACCCATCTGTCCATATACTTTGGGAGGGGCACGCCGCCTTGGTGGTGTGGCTTCCCTTGCATCTCCAAGCGACACCTCCGACGCAGATCTCTTGGTCTCGCACGTCTCGCCCAAGAGCCACTTGTCCACAATGGCCACCCAAAGAGTCCTTGTACTTGCCGCACCACTCCGGACACATCTGCATGACATAGCAGAGGATGAATGGAAGCCTGCTTATTTTTCATTGAAGGAATCAGAATAAATGGGTTTTACGAACCTGGATGTACTGGTCCCTGGTGAGGTCGGTCTCCCTCTGGAGCATCATCTCCCTTGCTTCATTCAATTCCTCACCACCTTGCCAAGCACGTCGGCGTTGTAGGAGATGATGCACTGGACACGGGCCTCGTGGTACAGGTCCTTGAGTCGGTCTCGGCAGACCCTGTCCTGCACTCTGGCGGCCACCGCCTCCTGCCCCGCCTCGCACATGAAGTAGTTCTGCATACAGACAACATGTATCATTCTATTATTTAAGAAACATAGTATTTAAATGACGTGAAGTAATCCTGCATACAGACTCACCCAGAAGTCCGCCTTGATCTTCCCGGCCACTCGGCCCTCCTCCACGCGCACGAAGTGCTCCCACGTCCAGGGCACCTCCATCGCGTCCACGACTCTCACCAGGCCGGTGTAGTTCTCTTTAATCAAGAGGGCTCGGATGCCATTGATATGGCGCGAACCGCCCCTCCGCTTACAATCTTCTAGTTTTTTGTGACGAGCCATTAAGACGAATTGTTACTACGAAGTTCGATGTTCAACATGTCATATGAACAAGTAGTGAAAATATCAATGGCTACTTACTTGTCACCGTGGGGTCGAATCACCGGGCGGCGGGGGGAAAGGGATCGCCCTCGTGGGAGGCTCGAGGCCCCACGCCGGGTAGACCTTTGCGGCACTCGAGGAAGACGCCCGGACAGGTGTCTCTTCGGCACCGAGTCCGAAGTCGAAGAGGTGTGGCCCGACGACGGCCCCGGCGGCTCTCGGCTCTTAGCGAACACAAAGTCAAGCCTCCTCGTGGGCCGGCGGCGACGGGGGCGCCTCGACGTCTCCACCGCCGGGGCTGCTTTCGGCGGCCTCCTCCTCGTCGGCCTCCTCCTCGTCGTCGTGGGTAGAGGGTGGGGGGGCCCTCGCGTAGATGGACTGGACCCCCTGTCGACGTTGCCGCCTTCCGCCTGGCATTTTATCGAGTCCCTGCAAAGACAAAGAGTAAACCAATTAGTATTGCAAAATGAACGAAACATAATTGAAAGGTAACAACAATAACAAAATAGTATTACATGATTTAGAAATTATCTCCCCGAATGTCTAAGGCGGCATGTAGTCATCACTATCACTATCACTAAGGCTCGGACGGGAGCTGAGCATGGATGCTAACCTTGTCTACGCATCCATGGGCTGTCCAAAAAACGTGGACAATCCGAAACAGATACGGTCGCAGATATGCACAGATGCGCATACCAACGCCTATATCTCTCTCGGACGGGAGACGCCTAACTGGGTCGCGCTATGTAAGATAACTACAAGGATGGGACGGAGTTGATTCATACCTACGGTGTCAGTGCAGCAAGACCCGCAGGGCCCACGAGGACGACCGGGGTCGCCGAGTCCCTCCCACAGGTCCTCCTAAAAAAAGGGGAAAAAATTAGTTATTATCGACTCAAAATTTCGTCAGCACTTCCCCTGTACGGGGAGGTTCCCAAAACCTGCAAATAAACATGGCACGAAGGCCACAACCACATACATATACCGAATATAGGCACGACGGCCACCAAGCACCAATATATCAACAAGAGCCCTTTACTTTACTTCTCGAAACCATGCAAATGAAAGTATTCAAGCATTACCATAACAATTACTACTAACCCTACAACTATTACTACCAACTACTAACACTACTAATACTAACCCTACAACTACTAACCCCACAATTATTTTCAAACTATTTTCTAACTACTACTACTAACCCCACAATTATTTTCAAACTATTTTCTAACTACTACTACTAACCCTACAACTATTTACTAACTATTTACTAACTACTACTAACCCTACAACTAACACTACTAGAAGGATAGGGCTTAATTACCTTGGCTGCGGCAACACGAAGAACGACGACCGGCGTCAATCACCTTCTTCCTCCTCTCCTTCCTCTTCTCCCTCCTCTTCCTCTTCTCCCTCCTCTCCTTCCTCTTCTTCCTCTTCTTCCCTTCCTCCCTCTTCCTCCTCACCTTCCCCTTCCTCCCTCTTCCTCCTCACCTCCCCTTTCTCCCTCTCGCTGCCGGCAATGAGGCGGGGCCGGGGCGGGGTGGGGCCGGGGCCGAGGGCGGCCGGGGGCTGGGGGGCCGGGGGGGGGGGGCGGCGGGGGGGGGGGGGCGGGGCGAGGGCGGCCGGGCCGGGCCGGGGTGCCGGCGGCGCTCACCGGAGGGCCGCCGGGGCTGCGCGGGCCCGGCGCGGTGGAGCGGCGCGGCGGGCGGGCGGAGGCCGCCATGGGGTGGAAGCTCCGGCGGCTTGGGGGGCGAGGTCGGCGGCGCGCCGGGGCGGATCCGGCGATTGCCGGCGATCGGGGGCGCGCGAGGACGGGCGGCATGTGGTGGCGGCGCGGCGCGCGCGATGGGCTCCGGGCGGGCTCCGGGCACAAATGAAAGAGAAGAGGGAGCTGGGGGGATATTTATCCGCCCGGCTTTGCCGAGTGCCGGAAAAAGAGGCACTCGGCAAAGGTTTCATTTTTATTTTTCAAAAATAGTCTTTGCCGAGTGCCTCACTTATAGGCACTCGGCAAAATGGTTCTTTTTGAGAGTGTCTAGAATGGCACTCGGCAAACTAATCATTTTTTTTTGTTTTTTCGTCCATTTTTTTTTTGTGTTCCCTTGGTACGGTAATTACATGTCATATTCAGAACTTGGGACAATTTTAAGTAGTTTTGCTATATTTCATGAATTATTTGTATTTCCTTGCATTTTCGAGGCGCTCCAAATTTGAGCTAGCGGGTACATGAAATAATGGAATGCGCTGATTCGAAAAATGTTATTCATGATGCTTGGCGTATGTTTAGGCTCAATCCGGCGTGAAATTAAGAACATTTATGTGTGAACATGAGCGAGTTTCTGCGGGAGAAGTGTTTTTAAATTCTATAAAATCAAGCGAAGTTTAAAAATCACGAAACTTGGCGAGGTGTCTTGTCATCTCTGAGGAGGCTGTGGAAAAAATTTGAAAAAGTTTAGAGCAAGTTGTGACGTCGGATGCCTAAAACCCGGACATCTCCATACTTGATCACATGTGACAAGTGTGGGGATGTGCGGGTTTCGGCATCGGCGTCACAACTTGCTCAAACTTTTCAAATTTTTTCCACAGCCTCCTCAGAGATGACAAGACACCTCGCCAAGTTTCGTGATTTTTAAACTTTGTTTGGATTTTATGGAATTTAAAAAACACTTCTCCCGCAGTAACTCGTCATGTTCCGACACATAAATGTTCTTAATTTCATGCGAGTCCCCGGATTGAGCCTAAACACACGCCAAACATCATGAATAACATTTTTTGAATCAGCGATTCCATTATTTCATGTAGCTGCAGTTCAAATTTGGAGTGGCCCGTAAAAATGCAAGGAAATACAAATAATTCATGAAATATAGCAAAACTATTTCAAATTGTCCTAAATTTTCCACATGACATGTAACTACCGTACTTATGCCACACAAAAATATGGGACTAAAAATCAAAAAAAATTAATCGCTTGCCGAAAGTGCCAAGAGGGACACTTTCGGCAACCACGCTTTTTTGCCGAGTGCCTAAACACGTGGCACTCGGCAAAGGGTGCCTAGTTTGCCCGAGTGCCTAACGTTGGGCACTCGGCAAAGTTAACGACAACAACGGGCCGTTTGGCTCTGTTATTGTTTGCCGAGTGGTAAGTTTTGCCGTGGGCTAAGCACTTCGGCGAAAATATGGTTTGCCGAAAGTGCTAAACCGCCGACGGTGTTGCACTCGGCAAATAATCCTTTACCGAGGGCGTAGTTTGGCACTCGGAAAAGAGCCTCTTTGCCGAGTGCCCGACTTTTTGCCACTCGGCACTCGGCAAAGAAGCGGATTCCTGTAGTGATGCTAAAATTAAATATTTATCATTTCGCAAAAAAAAATTAAATATTTATCCCTACTTTTTGGGAAACTTTGGTTAAAAGAACCTCAGTTACCGTAATATGTGGTTGGCCTACCTGATGAAAACTGAATTACTGTGTACGTGAGCTGAGGCAGATGGTGCCTTCATCCATGGAGACAAATTTCATACATATAGTCCTTAAACTACAAGAGACAAATTGTTCACAAGATCTTCATCCATGGGATTTTTCTTATTCAAGTCTCCACGTAAAGGCACATAATCAGCCTCTTGAGGGAAAGTTTTCAGTAGATCAAAATATTCTTTGTCCTAATGCAAGAATAGGCATCCACTACGACCATCCCAATTGAAGAATACCAAAACATGAACCTCTAATGGAAGTCATAAAAATAATAGGCAGAACTCAACAAAAAATGGAAACAAAACATAAACTTGTGATCAAGGCTCTTGTAGAAGATGCGACCATAGTATGGTACTCTACAGCTTAGACCTTCGCCATGACCTCCAACATCTTGTGATGCCCGATTAGAGAGAGCTTTGGCCTCAGTCGCCTGCTCGCCTGGTTGTGACGAGGATGGGAGGTTGGGAATGTCTGGGTCGCACCGTATACAAACAAAAATAGAGGCACTTACAGAGGCTATGACTGTTGGGTTTAACTGTGAACAAGTACGGGCTGCGTGAGTAGTCCTCAAGAAAGTACTGGCCAGCCACAACAGTTATGTGTGGTGTTGATTCAATATGTCTGGCCTACCTGTTGTATTGTTTGGTGTCTCTAATAATTAAGAAAACATATATTACTATTACTATATGTGAGTCACAGAGCGCCTAATTATATATATCTCCTATGTCATCCGTGCTTCCACTACGACATATAAGTAGACTCTTGTCCCTCATACATCCCACTGCACCATGCAGACACAAACAAAGAGCTTCGAGTCAAACCATTTTCAGTTACCAAATTGCATACAAATTCTCCTCCAATCTATGTCACCTGGGAGTGGGATGCATCTGGAGTTCCAGCTGCAACTAATACAGGCCCAAAGGAGTGTTGCATGGTGTACTGGCTATTATCTGTAGTGCGAGCGGGTCGGCACTCATGAAGTTGGTGGATGTATATCATGGGAATTTGTCTCCAAGGTGCATGTGGCCTGCAGCGTAGCGAGGTGAGGGTGCGGGTCCTGGACCATTAAGAGACCAGTCTGTTTGCACCGACACACCTGCATATCGTCAACGAACTAGTGTCTGTACATCCTCTACGATAAGCAGTACAGGAGGATGTCCGGCAACAAGGTCAAGCAGTGCAGCAGCTGCGTCAAGGCCCACCTGTAGCAGGAAGCCCAACAGCAGAGTCGGGTGTCCAACTTGGGTGAGTATCTTTGCTGTTTACATGTGTAAACATGAGAGAATGAAACAAAAGTATCAAGTCTGTAACAGAAAACTAAACTTTATTCAAGTTGTCCTCGCCACTCCTGTCTGTTCTTCCCTTTCTCAAGTCTTTGAGAAAACATTGCCTCAAGAATTCTTCTCTCCCTCATCGATCTGTTTTTTTAGATAAAAAACCCTCATCGATCTGTTGGTAGCTAACAATTGTTATCAAGACTTGCGCGATCATGGACTGCACAACATCCCACGAACATTTAACGCTCCTCAATGAATCCTGTGGTGTGATGGATCCCAATCGCTAGCTACCGTGTCCTCGATGAGTTCGGGCCCTGCTTCGATGAGCATGATGCCAAATGGGAATGACGCTTCTCCAACCTCAATCGTCTGTGCCGCCACTATGAATCAGCGCCTCATCGGCCTCGAGATAGTCTGCGCCAATCTGGAAACATTCTGCATCAGACACGCCAACATCAAATAGGACAACCATGTCACCGCGTTGTAGGTCGATCACCTACCACTAGAAGGAGGCTGATGCTTGCTGCTTACTATTGAGTTATCCCAGATTGCATTTTTAGAAACACAATAAATTTAGTTGGCACATGTCAAATATTACAAATATTGAACAAGCAAAGATGATCAAGTAAGTAAAAACATATATATTAGCATTCAGGAACTCCTCGTTAGTGACTTGAAGCGGTAGGTATAGCCTTCTAGGACAATATGTTTGCTTCATCTCATCAGCGCCTCACACACAGCCTCCATGCTCCTTGTTTGGAGTCAGCTGTGTACTCACCTTTCCTTTGTCAACTATCTCTTAATATAGTTTAGTTACTTGGATGGCGCAGATTTATATATCAGTACAATCTCATAATTTTTCCTCACCATCTTCCGTTCCACCAATTCCTTTGTGTGAACTATCGATCTCTGCACTAGGGGCACGAACTTTCTATTTTTATTCGTATTACAATCGCTTTATCCTATAGTATTGGTCACGTCGGTCCAACATTTCCAGAATTAGTACCTAGTAGATATGTAGAGGTCAGCCAGCAAACATCAATATTGGATGGTGAAGACTTAAGGAGTACCGAGAATGGATGTAATAATATATAGCCTATGTCCAGCCTGTGCCTCCACGATCGACATAGTGCTTCCACTCTTAAATATAAATATAGACTTATGTCAATATGTTGCATCAGTTTGTAGCATACAAGCAACGTGTTATGTTCCATAATATTTCTATAGGAAATTGTATACTTATAGACCTAATATTTCGCATATATATAGCACAGGAATGGGTTGCATCTGGAACGAATTGTTGGTTACAATGGTGCTAGTACGCACATGGTGGCCATCACGCACAAACACTATGCATGTCAATTGTGGAGGAAAGAGGAGCCGGTCGGTTGGCAACGTACAGTTCCTAGCACTGACAGACAAGCTATGTGACATGCAACCTAATAGTATAACGTGCACTCCGCGCCATGTGTGTAGCTCTTCCAAAGTAGTCATTCAGAGGTCCATCCTTGTCCAACAAACCAGATTTTAAGTTACATGTGGGGATCACTCCTGCCCCTCTGGCCTTCGCTATTGGAGATAGCGGGAGGAGGGGCGAGGGCTTCCCACAGAGAATGGAATGACAAGTATGAACCAACGAAACGAGTGGACAGCAGAGGGGCCTCCGCTCGCTCACGCCCCCGCGGGAGTTGCGGAGGGGGGGAACTAGCGGAGGTCAGCATGAGTACGAAGCAGAGTGAATAACAGAGGGGCCTCCGTCGGTCCCACCCTCGCTGGAGTTGCCGAGGTTGGGGACTAGCGGAGGCCAGCACGAGTGTAAAGGACAGAACTTGTGAAGCTATCCAAGACCGTGATTTGATTAGGTGGCAATGAATTCTGCCACCAACCGACGACCTTCCTTGATGCCCCTACCCGGGTATTTATAGGAAGCCAAGGGGTCGGATGGTCGCTTTACAACACGGTACATGGTAGGTAGGGATTTGCACACTCTGATGGGTGGGCCCTTGCCAGGGCAGAAGAGGTAATTTACCCTCGCAGGGGCATAATGGTAAACACACACGCGTCCCTAGATTGTTGTCCTCTGGTAGGGTTTTCCTTCCCGCCGCCAGCCTCCATGGCTCGACGACTCAGCCTTCTTATGGCGCCCGCCCTTCGGAGATTGGTTCTGCGTCCTCGGCTATGCTGACCCTCCGCTTGGGTCCTCGGGATGACGATCGGGCCCTGACCTTCGTATTGATGATTGACGGAGGCCTTGCCTGGGTGTAGAGCCTGCTGTCGCTTGGGTCTTCTTATGCCCTCTGATCTTGCGGAGGCCCCTTTGTTGGGCCTGTCGATGACGTTGTCTTGGCTTACTGGCGAAAGGTTGACGGAGGCCCCTCCGAAGAGTGGAGCGGAGCTCGGCGTTGTTTGGACCCTCCGCTGCCTTTTGGCCTAGCGGAGCCCCTCTCGCTAGGGCTTGCCTGTGATGTTCAAAGAGTTAGCCATACAACAAGTTGCTTGGCCCGCCAAAGCGAGGCCTGCGGGAGCTGCGGGGGCTGGCGAGGGTCGCCCTCCCCAACAGCAGCCCCTTGAAGGTCTGGTCCAATCCGCGGAGGGCCAGAGCAGCGAACAGACTTTAGGAGGGTCCCATGGATATGAGGGACGCATGTCTCTCCCTAGCTGCTCGTGGGACTTGCGGAGACGGGCCATGGTGATTTTGCGAGATCCAATCCGGGGTCCGCTGCTTGTTTCTCGGGGTTTGCACCGTGGTTTCCAGTGCGGAGGTGTGCCTTTTGGGGTGTGCTGTACTGTTGTGCCCAGTTGGGCCTCGTTGTAATGTGGTGTGCCCATCGATGCTTTTTGTAATATGATGTGCCCTTCGAGGCTGTAAATTTCACTTTCATTGGTCCTTCGTCTCAGAGGACTCTTGGCTATTGTCAACTATGCTAGTTTTGTTGCTCTTGGAAGAGTGCCCCTTTCTTTGTGCGGAGGTTGTAGTTGTTTGCTCTTTTTCTTGGCAAGAGCCGTGTGTTGTGGAGGTTTGCTAAGAGAGAGTCGCTGCTTGCGAAGGGTTTCTATTGGTTCGACAATGTTGGAGGTTGGTCGTGAGGAGGAGGTTGTGCAGCCTGTCGACGGTGGATGGGGTGACCGTGCGAGCCGTGTGCTTCGGAGAGTAGGTGGACCGAGCGTACGAAGGCTGCGGAGGCTACGAGTGCGATGACCCCTCGGTCGGAGGAAGACAAGGTGGTGGCCTTTGCCTAGTTCTTCACTGCAGGACTGCAGTTCCCCATGGTGATGGTTTGGGAGGGGGCTTTGCTATGAGGGCATGTGGGAGGGGGCTGATGGTCCGTTGTTGGATGTTGAGGTCGACGAGGGTGCGGAGCTTGTCGAATGTGTTGCTTCAGAGCTAGCTGATGATGTGCCGGGGGAGTTGATCTATAGAGCCGCAACGAGGGTGTGCGATCCCCTAGTGGGCGAGTGTGGATACGGGATCACCTAAGGACTCTACAGAGTTGTTCGCAGGATTCTATCCTAGCCTGCGGCCACTAACAACTCACAGAAAGCAATGGAAGCGTAGCTACGGTAGACTTCTGTTGTAATCAGGATAGAATCCTAGTCAGATTACCATGTAAAGAGTGTGGGTGTTCGAATCCTCTACGGACAACCCTCTCTGTGTCCGACTAGGTCCGTAGCAAGCACTTTGGCCCCTTGGACTATAAAAGGCGGCCAAAGGGCACCTCAGAGAGGGAGGCAACTTGAACACATCAAGTGTGTAAACTTTACAACCGATCCTCGGTTGACCCCATCAATCAAAAAACAGCTCACGCCGACCGGACGTAAAGGTCTTTACTCGATCAAGGATCGAGGGCCCGAACCAGTATAAAAACCCCGCTCTCCATGTCAATCGCAAGAACATACCGCCGGGCTCCGGGTTCATCGAGGCCCGAGCAAACCGCCCGGTTCACCCCGCGGGCGGGCTCTCGGTCGTAAAACATCGACAAACCGGGCGCGCCCGGTAGGGGGCTCGTCGAATTTCAGCACGAGAGTCCGGGCGGACCACGAGATCATGGGCTCGCCGACGAAGAAGAACGATCATCTTTGGATCGTGGGCTTGCGAGATCGATCACGACGGCAAGACTCGAAGCTACGTCATTAAGGAGACCAAGACCGAAGAATCAAAACTCGCCGAGAAGCTCGAGCAGTTGACGCTCACCGACATCGCCTCGGAAACGGAGAACAAGCTCGACACCGACTCGGAGAACTACGTCGCGGAGCTGGAAACCGAAACAAACTCGGTGAAGGAAGATGTCCAAGGTTCCAAGACGGACTCCGAAGACAACTCGAAGCCACACTCCTACTCCGACTCAGATAAGGGGACCGGAACCGATTCGACGGAGAATTTTTTCAAAGGCTACCCTAACTCGGAGAAAGAAGGCGAAACCGAAGAGGAATCTGGGTATCAATCCAGGTTACCTTATCAATTCCCAACGGGACTACGCAATGCAGCGTTTGCGCACACGAAGCGCATTAAGACAACCTTCAAGAGGAGGCTGGAGATTCCCTTGAAGGGGGCACAACGAGGGCTCATCCTAACAAGGACACCGGAGGCGTGCATCATCCACTGGCCTAGAACCCTCAACAAGGCAGAACGTCAAGAAGCGACGATGTACAGGGATGGCAAACAACGGATCTTCCCTGGACGGAAGGAGTGGCGTCCGAAGGCGACCGCTGCCAACGAAATACTAATGGTAGCAAGAGCCCGCATGCCGCTTAACCCTCTAGATGCCCCTGACATCAGGTCCACTGACGAAGGCCTATCAAACATCTCGGCGGATGAAAGAACCCAAGAAGACGAAGGAGAGGACCAACGTCATTCAAGGCTAAGAAGGAACAAGCTGAAGGGAGGACGCCGAGATAGAGCAGGAAAGCGCAAACAAGCCCGAGCAAGTACAAGCCGACCGGGCGAATACGAAGATGAAGTCCGAAAGAGAAGCCGCAGACAATCATCGATAACACACGAGAAGCTGCAAGAGTTGGCTAATCGCCTGAAGACTGCTTCTGACCTGAATGACGAGGAGAGGCTCATCAAGGAAGCGCTTCAGAAAGCCATCCAAGAAAGAGATCCCGCAAGGTCGCAGTCAAGAGCGAACAACTCGCACGCTCCAAGAAGCCGGTCTAACGTCTTTGAGAGGTTAGGTACGCCGGAGAATTCCAGGAATTCGAGGCGACCCCGGAGGGATGGCGGGAGCCAGAGACCCCCGAGGGCTAATCCAACCCCAAGGCAAAGCCGACGAGAAGAAGTCGCGGAATCCTCATACAGACCCGCGAGAACCCTGACGAAAGGCGCAAGATCGTCAGGACAACCCGAAGGAAGAACAACAGGGGGCTACGACAGGTTCCCTTGCTTCGCGGAGAGACTACAAGAGGTCAAATTACCCGCAAAGTTCAAACCTTCAAACCACTCAAAATATGATGGGAAAACAGAGCCCAGACAATGGCTCGAGAGTCTACTCACAATCCATTGAAATTTGGAGGAGATGATGACGCAAAAAGCCGTTTTTCTTTCCCATGGCTCTAGAAGCTCTACCGCTCCAATGGTTCGACAAGATCGAAGAGGGCTCAATAAGATACTGGGAAGACTTGCAGAAATTATTCTGCAACAACTTCGCAGGAATCATTACCCATCCTATTACACAGGCCGAATTGAAGAGCCTCAAGCAGAAGCCAGGAGAATCCTTAAGAGACTACTACCGAAGATTTGGCGAGATGAGATCCCAAGTGCATGACATCACAGAAAGAGAAGTGGTGGACGCCTTCGGTAACGGGATTTCTCAAAGATGGCAGTTCTCGGACTTCTACAAGGATAACCCGAGGACCAATGAACAATTCAAGACTACTGTTGAGAAGATGATCGGAGCCGAAGAAAGAACCCGTGATCGCTTCCCGGAGAGAAAGAACACGGAAGGCCCGAAGAAAGATCAGAACAACTCCCAGCAGTACAAGAAGAGAGGGCCAGACAACACAGTTGCATTGGCAGAAAAGCCAAAGAAGCCCTACAAGAAGAAGTACAACAACCACAAGAGCAACGGCAGTGGCAAAGACAACATCAAGCTAGAAGATCTACCTTGCGTCTACCATCCCGGAGCTCAACACTCACTTGGAAATTGCACGACTTTCCAAGAAAGATACAAAGGAAGAGATTCAGCTCAGAAAAGGGACGATCAAGAAAGCAAAGGAGAAAACAATGACGGACAAAAGACAGGAGACTTCCAGAAAGCAACAAGGTCTCTAAACGTCATATTCTCTGGAGTTCCCGGATCAAAGAGCAAGAGACAAGACAAGCTAGCACTCTGATCAATCATGGCAGCAGAACCCGCAACACCACGCTACCTCAATTGGTCCCAATACCCGATTCAATTCACAAGGGAGGATCAATGGACAAGCATAGGCAACGCCGGCCTGTATCCCTTGGTGATAGAACCCACCATAGCTGGAGTAACAGTGACCAAGGTACTGATCGACGGAGGAGCAGGGCTGAACATCATATTCTCAGAAACACTGGACAAGATGGGACTGGACCTCTCTGGATTAATTGCTCCATCAAACACCCCATTCTACGGGATAGTGCCTGGACGAGCAGCAATACCAATTGGACAGGTCACCTTGCCAGTCACCTTCGGTACGCCAACGAATTATCAGACAGAATACATCAAGTTCGAAGTGGCAAATCTCGAATCGCCATATCATGCCATCATGGGAAGACCAGCGATTGCAAAATTCATGGCTATTCCACACTACCCGATCTATCGCTAAAGATGCCGGCGCCATTCGGATTCTTTCAATCAAAGGAGATCTCAAGAAGGCTTTTCGAAAGTGTGATGTCCAAGCCATCGAGATAGCAAGCAAGACTGGAACACTCTTGGAGAAAAGATAAATCCATCAAATGGCACAGGAGACGAATCCAGAAGAACTCGAGATACCAGCCAAGAAACAAGCAATCTTGGTGCCCCCAGAAGAAGCCGACGTCAAGCACATCGACTTGGAGACTGGCGATCCATCAAAGACAGCGATCATCAGTGCTCACCTATCTCCTAAATAGGAACTCGCGCTCACCAGCTTCCTAAGGCAACACAAAGACATATTCGCCTGGAAACCGGCAGACATGCCCGGTGTACCAAGGGAGCTGGCTGAGCACAGGATTGATATCAATATGGGATCCAAACCCATCAAGCAAAGACTAAGAAGATTCTCGCCAGAAAAGAAAGAAGCCATCAAGAAGGAGATCGCGAAACTACTCGCAGTAGGATTCATCAGAGAGATCTTGCATCCAGATTGGCTAGCTAACCCTGTTCTGGTTCAGAAGAAGAATACATCGGAATGGCGCATGTGCGTGGACTACACGGACCTGAATAAGCACTGCCCAAAAGATCCATTTGGGCTGCCAAGGATTGATCAGATAGTGGATTCTACAGCAGGATCAGCCCTACTATCATTCCTGGATTGCTACTCAGGCTACCACCAGATAGCGCTCAAAAAGGAAGATCAGAGCAAGACCTCTTTTATCACCCCTTTCGGTGCCTACTGCTACAAAACAATGTCCTTCGGATTAAAGAATGCCGGAGCAACGTATCAAAGAGCGATACAGACTTGTTTAGAAGGGCAGATTGGTAAAAACGCCAAAGCATACGTGGACGATGTAGTGGTGAAAACAAAGGAGCCAGACACTCTGATTCAAGACCTGGAAGAGACTTTCAACAACCTCAAGAAGTGGAAGTGGAAGCTCAATCCAACAAAGTGCATTTTCGGAGTACCGTCAGGACAACTACTCGGGTTCTTGGTCAGCAGCAGAGGCATAGAAGCCAGCTTCAAACAGATCAAGGCCATCAAAGAGATGAGACAACCCGTAAAATGTCAAGGGACGTCCGAGAACTCACAGGGGTGCATGGCAAGCACTCAACGATTCATATCAAAGCTTGAGAGAAAGGACTACCCTTCTTCAAATTAATCAAGACCAAGGGAAAGTTCGAATGGACTGAAGAGGCGGACAAGGCATTTGAAGAACTCAAACAAGGTACCTAACGTCGGCAGACGGTCCTCACTCCCCAAAAGATCAAGAAGATCTCATGCTCTATATAGCAAACAACAAATTCATGAGTCGCTCGGCGATCATCGTGGAAAGAGAAGAGCCCGGGAACAGCATCAAGACCCGTGAGGCCGGTTTACTACATGAGCGAGGTCCCTCTCGAGTCCAAAGCTCGATAACCTCACGCACGTAAACTACTCTACTCCATACTGATCACATCAAGCAAGCTACGACACTACTTCGACAGCCATAAGATAACAGTGGTTACGGACTCTCCACTAGGAGACATCCTGCGGAACAAGGATTCAACAGGACGCATATCAAAATGGGCAGTTGAACTCGGAGCACTAAATCTAGAGTTCACTCCACGAAGAGCGATCAAATCCCAGGCACTTCCAAACTTCATTGCGGAATGGACAGAGCTCCAACAACCCATACCCGAAGACATCAAGAAGCATTGGAGCATGTACTTCGATGGTTCATTGAAGCTCGGGGGAGCAGGAGCCGGGATTCTCTTCATATCTCCAGAAGGAAGACAACTCAAATATGTGCTACAAATACTGTGGCAGGCTACCAACAACGAGGCAGAGTATGAAGCACTCATCCACGGCCTCAAAGTGGCGAAGACTCTGGGAATCAAAAGACTTCAAGTATACGGCGACTCCGCGGTTGTCATCAACCAAGTCAACAAAGACTGGGACTGCACCAAGGATAACATGGGCCCTCATCGCGCAGGCACGCGCAAATTGGAAAAGAACTTCCAAGGCCTGGAAATCCTACACGTGCTCCAAGACGCAAACGTGGCGGCAGATGTGCTAGCCAAACTCGGATCTGACAGAGCTCAAGTCCCACCAGGAGTATTCGTCGAAGAACTATCGAAGCCCTCAATCAAAGAGAATCCAGAGCCAGAACACATGGAGCAATCAGCCTTAACAGGAGTGATGATAATATCTCCAGGTCGTAGAACCACTCCCTGGATTGAGAACATCATCAACTTCGTCAAAAACAAGGCGCTACCCCCAAGACAAGACAGAAGCAACGAGAATCTTGAGAAGAAGCAAGAACTACGTGCTCATTGGGGACAAGCTATACAAAAGAGCAGCCTCATCAGGAGTACTACTCAAATGCATCAGCTCAGAAGAAGGAAAAGAAATCCTCAAAGAAATCCACTCTGGATGCTGTGGAAACCACGCAGCGTCGAGAACCCTCGTGGGAAAAGCATTCGAACAGGATACCTTGGCCTACACTCTCAAAGACGCAGAAGAACTCATCGAAGATGCAAAGGATGCCGATGTTCGCAAGACAGCGCACGCATTCGCACACAACCCGACCGCATACCACCATCATGGCCTTTTTCGTGCCGGGACTAGATCAAGCCGGACCACTTAAAAGAGCCAAGGGAGGATACGAATACATCTTCGTAGCAATCGACAAATTCACCAAATGGATAGAATACAAGCCATTGGTCAACTACAGCCCAACAAAGCGGTCGAGTTCATCGGGAGATCATGCACGATTCGGGATGCCCGCGGGATCATCACGGACCTCGGATCACCCTTCACAGCGGCAGAATTTGAAGATTGGGCACGAGATTGCGGCATACAGATCAATTATGCCTCCGTAGCACATCCTCAGGCGAACGGACAAGTCGAAAGAGCCAACGGACTCATCCTTGCCGGATTAAAGCCAAGATTATACGAAGAACTCAAAGACTACGGAGCAAAATGGATCGAAGAGATACCAAAAGTAAATGCGGGGCCTAGGAACTCAAATCAGCAGAACAAATGAGGCTACTCCCCTTTCTTCCTAACATACGGATCAGAAGCGGTACTACCAGCAGATCTGATATGGAGCTCTCCACGGATTGAGCAATTTGAAGAAGGAGAAGGAGAACAGACAAGAAGACTTGAGATCGACTGTGCAGAAGAAGTCAGAGAAGATGCTATCCTTCAGAATGCAAGATACCTGCAAGGACTAAGAAGGCACTATGACAAGAGCACACGACCAAGAAACCTAAGCCCAGGAGATCACGTACTCAAGAGAAATCAAAAGACAGAAGGCAAGCACAAGCTGCTCAGTCCATGGGAAGGACCCTTCATCGTCAAAGGAGTACTGGGACCAGGAACCTACAAACTGATGACCACAGAAGGAGAAGAAATCAGAAACTCTTGGCACATCAGCCAACTCAGAAGGTTCTATCCATAAAAATTTGAAGGCCGCAGAAAAGTTGCAGAATCCAGAACAACTCTCTGAAGAAGAAGGAGATAGTGGCCTCAGAAGAGCTCTAGACCCAAGAAAGGTACTAGAATGCGCGGCACTCTAGCAGTTCAAAATCAAAAAGAACTCAAAAAGAGCGCGGCCGCATGCCTCCCAAGAGGAGAAGAACAAAGACAGCCCAAATCGGCACTTCAAAAAAGAGAAGATGACCGACAGATGGCAACCCCGACCACCAGAACGGAGGTCAACAATCAAGGGTGGAACCACGCGAAGTCCATTGGAATAGCGTCCATACCTTAAATCCTAGCGGCAGATCGTGAACCACGACTCAAAACGAGGACGTGGGAATCGGCCCGTTTAGGTCGCAGAGGCCATCGAGGGTCCAGAAAGAGCCATTATGTCCTACGGCAGAGGACGGCCTTTCGAATCGGGCGTGAACGGTGTAGTGTTATGAAATAGGAACCCACCGTGTCACATCATGTCTCTCAGAAGCTAGAGCAGCCCAAACCAGGCAAGGTGGATTGTAGTGTTGTGAAATAGAAACCCAACCACCTTGACCTTCAGTCCGCAGTGCACTTAAATGGGCCCGGACTGAGAACCCTATATAGGGACGTCATGCTGGAGTCCACCGGACAGCATGGGAGAGCCCTTGCCCAGAAGCGGCAAACTTGAGTTATAGCAACTCTACGCAGAGCACGACTTAAGCAACAATCAGTAGCAAGTCTATGAAAAAGACAAACGCTAGAGGCCTAAACGGCCAGGAGCAAGACTCCACTTATCGTGAACGCGTCTCGGAAAAGAGGCAGCAAATCACGAGCCAGAGGAAAGTAACCCTGGCAAAACGGGGCACGACCCCAACCACCCACAGCAAAGTCTAAAGCAAAGACAACGCTGGAAGTCCTGAGTAAAACTCAGGCACATCGGAGCAAGACTCCATCTCGACAAGTCATCAAAGAAAAGAAGACAAGTCGAACGTCAAAGGGAAGAACCCGAAGACGAAGGGGCAAGACCCCACTACTCTGTGGCAAGCCTAAGAAGACGGTGAGCTACATCAACTGGGAAGAAAAAACCCTAGCACCACGGAGCAAGACTCCACATCTACGACAAGTCTCAAGAAGAACAAGACAAGTCGTGCGTCGAAGGAAAGACTCCGCAGACGCAGGAGCAAGACTCCAAAAGACTCCAAGCAAGCCAAGAACAAGGCGCGCTTACACAGCAGGGAAGAACCAACCCCAGCGACTCGGAGCTAGACTCCATATCTCCGACAAGTCTCAAGAAAGCAGACAAGTCAAGTGTCAAGGGAAGAACCCGCAGGCACAAGAGCAAGACCTCAACAACTTCAAGCCAGCCTAAGAAGAGGGCAAGCTACAGCAACAGGGAAGGAACAACCCTAATGCTTAGGAGCACGACTCCACATCTCCAGCAAGTCTACAAACAAGGACGACTCTGGACAACAGGGAAGGAACAACCCTGGTACTCAGGAGCATGACCTCCATATCTCCGACAAAGTCTCAAGAAAAAGAAGACAAGTCGAAACGTCAACGGAAAGAATCCAAGGACGTAGGGGCTAGACCCCATCTACATCAAGCAAGCCACGAATAAAGGCGCGCTACCGAAGCAGGGAGGAAACAACCCTACCACTTCGAAGCAAAGCTCCATACCAAAGACAAGTCTCAAGAAAGAGGACAAGTCAAGCGTCAAGGGAATGAACCCAGAAGACACAGGAGCAGGACTTCATCAACCAAACAGCTAACTCAAGAGAAGTTAAAGCTGATGCGTAAGGAGAAAGAAGAACTCTAACGCACAGGAGCAAGACTCCTTTCTACCTTTTTTCCAGTAGGTCTACAAAAGAGACAAGCTAAATCATCAGAAGAACAACCCTGATGACCGCAGAGCTAGACTCCACACAAACTACTCGGCACAAGTCTACAGGAAAAAGACGAAGCCAGAGGCCTAGATCTAAAGGCACAATCACATCAAGTCATCCAAAGAAGGAGATTTTAGAGGACGGAAACAGTAGACAATCACAAACAAGTCTGCTCGAAGACAGATCAGATTCATACAGAATGGATAAAGGAACAGACATCTTTTATTCATCATCTTGAAATTACAAGTTACATGGGAACAAGTCCCTACAAGATACAAAGAAGACTCAAATGCACGGGGAGCCCAACAAGAACTCCCGCGTACATGATACAAAGAAGACCCGGGGGACTACAAGACTAAGGAGAACAACAAAACAGGCAGGAGAAACCAACGCCCAGCAGAGAAGCAGATGGAGCGCTCGGACCTGTATCTGAACCCCAAAAGGCGAAGTCCCAACGGCTCAGGATCACTCGAAGTCAAGACCCTTGCGCCCAAGTCCATAAACACCTGGAGCTCGAAGAATCCCGACGACGGCAGCGAATGAGCCCCCGGATCAAGATAGGCGACCTGGCGAAGGAAAGAACCCTCTGCAGAAGGCTCCGGAGTTCACCACGTCGCAGCAGGGTAGAAAGAACCCGAAGGAAGCGCTCAACTCTACAAAGAGTAGAAGGAAGCGCCCCCAACCAGCACCATCTCCAAGCAATTCCTCAAAAGGCACAACCTTCCTCGAAGATGAGCGGCGACCAATGCCGGTTGGGAAGCCGGCATATGTCTACCCAAGCAGCAAGAAGGTACACCAAAGAGGATCAGAAGGGCATTCAGAAAGAGCCCTAACTGACCCACACCAAGAAAAAACGAAGGAGGAGAGGAGATCATCTTAGATCACAAGATATCCCGCACTCACTCCTCAAACTTTCCCCGGTGGAGGCTGGCTGCGGGAATAGCCTGCCGCTATTCCCGATCACAAGACATCCCTCACTCGCAGAAGAACCCCAGAAAGGCAGAAAAGACGCCCGGGGGCTGATCCAACTCACTCAAAGGCACCGCCATGGATCTAAAAGCACAGAGGAAGGCTTTTTCTTCAAGATGAGAAACTGTCGAGAGGAGGAAGAAACAGAGAAGAAGAAGGGAAACTATGATCCCCAACGAAGCAGAAGGGGGCACATTTATAGGCAAGTACCACATCGCCTATGGACCGAGTCCACAGAAGACGAAGCAGATTCCAAAAAGGAACGGTCACCTAAATTCACGCAAGCAGAAATTCATGGCAATAAGTGCCACGCACTGACCTTTCCCAAAAAACGGGGCGCAGTAAAAGCAAGATCGCACGACCGCGGATCGCACGGAAAAAGAGAAACGGTCAAAAATCCCGGAGGACGAAGAACCTCTAAGATTCCTTTCCAAAGAAAGAACTCCAAGACGCTCGGGGGCTACAGGATACCCCGGATAAGATTTTTTCCGGATCGAGAAGAACTCGAGGGTGAAAGATCTCAAGATCGCGATGAAGCTTCAATCCGAGAAGAGCAAGGGAAGCTCTCATGACTCATACTTGAGATGCTCGGGGGCTCGCGACAAGAAGATCCACCCAGGAGAAGAACTCCACAAACGAGGAGAACTTGAAGACAAAGGAGAAGATCTCAAGACCGCATTTCAAAGCTTCATCCGAGGAGGGCAAGAGGAACAGCACCTCACTTTCAGTGCACGAGACCCTCGGGGCTCGCGAAAGAAAAGAAAATCCTAGGAGAGGAAAGAACTCCGAAGCGAGAAGAACTCAAGACGGAGATGAAGAACTCAAAGACCTTCCAGCTCTTTGTGCCAAAAAGCAAGAAGCTCGGGGGCTACACCCTACGGGTGCACTTTTTCAAGTGCACACCGAAAGATGATCTCAAGACCATATCAAGGCTTCATCCGAGAAAAGCGAGGAGACTCTCGTGACTCAGCCTAGAGTTGCTCGGGGGCTTGTGGATACGGGATCACCTAAGGACTCTACAGAGTTGTTCGCAGGATTCTATCCTAGCCTGCGGCCACTAACAACTCACGTAAAGCAATGGAAGCGTAGCTACGGTAGACTTCTGTTGTAATCGAGGATAGAATCCTAGTCGATTACCATGTAAAAAGAGTGTGGGTGTTCGAATCCTCTACGGACAACCCCTCTCGTGTCCGACTAGGTCCGTAGCAAGCACTTTGGCCCCTTGGACTATAAAAAGGCGGCCAAAGGGCACCTCGTAGAGGGAGGCAACTTGAACACATCAAGTGTTTGTAAACTTTACAACCGATCCTCGGTTGACCCCATCAATCAAAAAACAGGCTCACGCCGACCGGGCGTAAAGGTCTTTACTCGATCAAGGATCGAGGGCCCGAACCAAAGATATAAAACCCCCGCTCTCCATGTCAATCGCGCAACATATACCGCCCCGGGCTCCGTGGTTCATCGAGGTTCGAACAAACCGCCCGGTTCACCCGTGGCGGGCTCTCGGTCGTAAAACATCGACAAATGCGAGGTTAGGTTTGGCGCATGGTCTTGGCAGGTCACTGTGGTGTGCTCCCTTCGGGGTTTGTTGCAAAGTGTGCCCTCTCGCGGCTTGTTGTAAGGCCTGGCCTTTGGGAAATGTTGTGGCATGTGCCCTTCAAGGCTTTGTTTGCATGGTTTGGTGGGGTGGCTTTTTTCTCGTGGGGCAACTTGTGGATGACACAGCTGGGGTGTTCTTTTTGTGAGGCTTGCTTGGGCTTTCGAAGGTAGGTGTGAGTTGGTCACAGCGATGCCCCCTATTTCTTTTAGCGAGGCTCGCTTGATTTTGCAAAGGTAGATGCGGCTATGTCGTAGCGATGCCCCTATTTCCTTTAGCGAGGCTCGCATGGGTTTGCGAAGGTAGATGTGGCTTTGTCGCAGCGATGCCCCCTATTTCCTTTAGCGAGGCTCGCACGGGTTTGCAAAGGTAGATGCGGCTCTGTCGCAGCGATGCCCCCTATTTCCTTTAGAGAGGCTCGCTTGGTTTTGCGAAGGTAGATGCGGCTTTGTCGCAGCGATGCCGGCTTTGTCGCAGCGATGCCCCCTATTTCCTTTAGCGAGGCTCGCATGGGTTTGCGAAGGTAGATGCGGCTCTGTCGCAGCGATGCCCCCTATTTCCTTTAGCGAGGCTCGCTTGGTTTCGCGAAGGTAGATGCGGCTTTGTCGCAGCGATGCCCCCTATTTCCTTTAGCGAGGCTCGCAGGGGTTTGCGAAGGTAGATGCGGCTTTGTCGCAGCGATGCCCCCTATTTCCTTTAGCGAGGCTCGCATGGGTTTGCGAAGATAGATGCGGCTCTGTCGCAGCGATGCCCACTATTTCCTTTAGCGAGGCTCGCATGGGTTTGCGAAGGTAGATGTGGCTTTGTCGCAGCGATGCCCCCTATTTCCTTTAGCGAGGCTCACATGGGTTTGCGAAGGTAGATGCGGCTGTGTCGCAGCGATGCCCCCTATTTCCTTTAGCGAGGCTTGCATGGGTTTGCGAAGCTAGATGCGGCTCTATCGCAGCGATGCCCCCTATTTCCTTTTAGCGAGGCTCGCTTGGTTTTGCGAAGGTAGATGTGGCTTTGTCGCAGCGATGCCCCCTGTTTCCTTTAACGAGGCTCGCTTGGTTTTGCGAGGGTAGCTATGGCTTGTGCGGAGCCCCTAGCGGAGCTTTGCTAGGTTGTGTTGCACAGAGGTTGTGCGGGGCCATTAGTGGAGCTTCACTGGGTTGTGTCGCACAGAGGTTGTGCGGAGCCCCTAGCGGAGCTTCACTGGGTTGTGTGCTACGTAGAGGTTGCGCAGAGCCCCTAGCGGAGCTTCGCCGGGTTGTGTCGTACAGAGGTTATGCGGAGCCCCTAGCGGAGCTTCGCCGGGTTGTGTGCTATGCAAAGGTTGTGCGGAGCCCCGTTGGAGTCGCCGGGTTGTGTCACTGCAGGTTGTGCGGAGCCCCTAGCGGAGCTTCACTAGGTTGTGTGCTACGCAGAGGTTGCACATAGCCCCTAGCGGAGCTTCGCTGGGTTGTGTCGTACAGAGTTATGCGAGCTCCCTAGCGAGTCATTCGGGTTGTGTGCTACGCAGGTTGTGCGAGCCCCTATTGAGCACCGGGTTGTGTTACACAGAGGTTGTGCGGAGCCCCTAGCGGAGCTTCGCTGGGTTGTATGCTACGTAGAGGTTGTGCGGAGCCCCTAGTGGGGCTTCGCTAGGTTGTGTTGCACAGAGGTTGTGCGAAGCCCCTAGTGGAGCTTCGCTGGGTTGTATGCTACGCAGAGGTTTTGCGGAGCCCCTTGCGGAGGTGCTGGGGTGCCCGACTTCTTGTTTAGATGGAACAGGTAATTTTTTTGCAGCGGAGGTTTGGCTGAGCTAGGGAAAAGTCGGTTACTTTGCCCCGAGCCAAGCCAGTCCTTGTGCACTTTGCACTGGCGATGAGGACTGGGTGCCACCACCCAGCCCCTTTCGGTGTAAGTTTGTCCTAGAGAGATGCTCTATTTTTGTTGTGGGGTGGGTGTACTGGCCTCTGTTACGTCCGTGTTACCCTCACTCGGGGCGCGCAGGGGTGTATTTTTGTGAGCCTCTAGCCTGTCTTGCCTAGGTGCTATATCTTGGGTACCTTCACGCCACCCAAACTCGGAGCCCATACTCAGAGCGTGCACAGTTTGAGAGTTGTGAGCCCCTAGCGATTCTTGCCAGGGTGCATGCCTTTGTGTACCTCCGTACTACTCACATACGGAGCGCGCGGAGTTTGAGTTTTACCAACCCCTGGCGTGTCTTGCCAGGGTGCATGTTTTGGTGTACCTCCGCACTACTCCTTCGGAGTGCGCGGAGTTTGAGCTTCATCAGCCCCTGGCGTGTCTTGCCAAGGTGCATGTTTTGGTGTACCTCCGCACTACTCCTTCGGAGTGCGCGGAGTTAGAGTTTCATCGGCCCTTGGCGTGTCTTGCCAAGGTGCCTGTTTTGGTGTACCTCCGCACTACTCCTTTGGAGTGCATAGAGTTTGTGCTTTGCCAGCCCCTGTCGTGTCTTGCCTGCAGGTTGGCAAAGGTGTGATCGGTGTCATTGTTGTTGGATGTAAAGCCTTTGCGGAGGTTTGGCTAAGCCGGGGCGAAGTCGGTTTGTTCACCCCGAGCGGAGCCAATCCTTGTGCCCTCCGCACTGCCGATGAGGGCTGGGTGCCACCACCCAGGCCATTTCGGCGGAGGTGCCTCTTATGTGCTGCAGTTTTCAGGGGTAAGTTCTGCATGCATTGTTTGGAGGTGGTCCCTCATATATAAAAACTTTGCGCCCCCTTCGCGATGGAAAAGGGTGTGGCCCCTGGTGTTGCATAACTTCTTACACAACCCCTGGTGTATCATAATATGCACATGTGAATATCCTTGCAACACAAAGTTAATTTCAACATTGAATAAGACATAAGTTTGCTTTTGCGAGCCCCTGTCGTATCTTGCCAAGGTTCTCGACTTCATTGTTTGCCTCCGCGCGACTCATACTCGGAGGGCGCGGGGCGCTGTTTGCATGCCCCTGTCATATCTTGCAGGGTGCCCGACTTTTGTTTGCCTCTGCGCTGCTCATACTCGGAGGGCGCTAGAGGCGCGCTTTTGCGTGCCCACGGCGTATCTTGCCGGGGTGCCCGATATTTGTTTGCCTCTCGCGCTGCTCATACTTTCGGGGGCGAGGGCGCCGCTTTATGCGTGCCCCCCGTCATCTCTTGCCGTGGTGCCCGACTTTTGTTTGCCTCCGCGCTACCCATACTCGGGGTGCGCGCGGGGCGCTGATGCGGACCCCTGTTGTATCTTGCCAGGGTGCCCGACTTTTGTTTGCCTCCGCGCTACCCATACTCGGGGTGCGCGCGGGGCGCTGATGCGGACCCCTGTCGTATCTTGCCAGGGTACCCGACTTTTGGATGCATGTAAATGAATATGTAAAATTGCGAAGGTGAAATAAGCGATTGACAGCCGAAGACAGATATTGATGAGGCTCCGAATGAGCCGAGTTCAGATCCCTGCGTAGACAGGCAGGACTTATAGTAATGGGGCTCTGAATGAGACAAATTCAGATCCCTGCAAAGACATGCACGGAAGATAGCAAAGGGGGCTCTGAATGAGCTGAATTTGGGTCCCT
Organism: Hyparrhenia diplandra; assembly: GCA_015847255.1. Lineage (NCBI taxonomy): Eukaryota > Viridiplantae > Streptophyta > Magnoliopsida > Poales > Poaceae > Hyparrhenia > Hyparrhenia diplandra. The sequence continues at coordinate 84,935 of JADLZK010007916.1, forward strand.
GCAAAGACAGGCACAACTAATAGCAATGGGGCTCCGATTGAGCCAAATTCAGATCTCTGCAAAGACATGCATGAAAGATAGCAAAGGGGGCTCTTAATGAGCCGAATTCAGATTCCTGCAAAGACATGCACGAAAGATAGCAAAGGGGGCTCTGAATGAGCCGAATTCAGATTCCTGCAAAGACATTCACGAAAGATAGCAAAGGGGGCTCTGAATGAGCCGATTTCAAGTTCCTGCAAAGACATGCACGAAAGATAGCAAAGGGGGCTCTAAATGAGCCCAATTCAGATTCCTGCAAAGACATTCACGAAAGAGAGCAAAGGGGACTCTGAATGAGCCGAATTCAGATTCCTGCAAAGACATTCACGAAAGATAGCAAAGGGGGCTCTGAATGAGTCGAATTCAGATTCCTGCAAAGACATTCACGAAAGAGAGCAAAGGGGGCTCTGAATGAGCCAAATTCAGATTCCTGCAAAGACATGCATGAAAGAGAGCAAAGGGGGGCTCTAAATGAGCCGAATTCAGATTCCTTTGGTTGCCTCTGCAGTGCTCATACTCAGAGCATGCAACGTTGACTATTTGCGGAGGTTTGGCGGAGCCAGAGGCGGAGTCGGTTGCTCCGCTCAGGCGGTACCAATCCTTGTACTTAACTTTGTGCCTATGAGGGCGGGGTGCCACCACCCAGCCCCTTTCGGCGAAGTGTTGGTGACCCCGTGCACTGATGTGTGCTTCATGGGTTGCTCTTGGGCAAGTGTGACATCCCTTTGGGTGGTTTTGGCTGTGGTGGATGTTTGATTCCATGAGCTGCGTGCTAAGGCCTGCACCAAGAAGTATGGCTCTTCACGACAGAGGTTTGTTAGCATGAATTCTAGATGCTAAACAAAAATTGAAGAGAAAAATTTTCATGCGGAGGTATGGAATATTGCAGTTGCGGAGGTGAGCTAAGCGAAAGTAAAGGTTGTGAAATATTTAGAGGAGGGTGTTACCTTCTGAGTTGCGAAGGACCTGCGGCCAAATAGATAGGAGTTCTATAACGGGTTAGTTTGGGAGGGTAAGAGCATACATACAGTGTTGATGACCTGCATGTTAGCACAGAATAATTTTGATATTCTTATGCCTTAAGGCTTTCCTTTAGGCACTAAAATATTGGGCAAGCTGCAAGTGAGATGATAGACTGCATTTGAAGTACACTTGAGCGAAGTGAATCATGACCTCACTGGGGCCAATTTTACCGGAAGGTTTGGTGACGGGAGGCCGCTCGGCGGCAGATGTATTGTTCCCCGGGGATGGCCTCGTAGGGTTATATTCATTGATAACGAAGGTACCTTTGTTGGTGCCCACAAGGGGCTCTACCATCGTGGTTTCATCTTTGGCTCAGGGTGGGAGGTGCCCTTCGCCGAGCCGAGGAGGCCTGACGAGAGCTGCATAGCTGCGCAACAGAGGCCCCTTCGCCTTTGAGTTGGCGAGGGTACTGTCGTCGTTCACCGAGGATGGAGATGAGCCGCTTGTTGTGGCTGTTAGCGAAGGTGCGATCGACGTCGCCATAGTCGGAGGTGAGCCCTTTGCCAATTCTGTTGGCAAGGGTGCGGTCGATGTCGTCGTAGTCGGAGGCGAGACCTTTGCTGGGCCGGGCCGGGCGAGGGTGCGATCGATGTAGCCGTAGTCGGAGGTGAGCCCCTCGCCGAAGCTGGTGGCGAAGATGCGATCAATGTCGCTGTAGTCGGAGGGGAGTCCCTTGCCGAAGCTGCTGGCGAGGGTGCGATTGATGTCTATAGTCGGAGGCGAGCCCCATGCTGAAGCTGCCGGCGTCGGAGGATGACCCAAGTGGACCTGCATACACTTAGCAAAGGCCACTAGTCAATTTTCCAGCGAAGGTGTATGTAAATATACGAATATGAGTGTAGACTGGATAATGAGCACCCAGCTCGGATCATCGAGTGACTAGGGTGGTTTCGTCGGTCAATGACAGGGGTATAAGAGCCTCGCGTTGGAGGATCTGGCTGGAGTTGGTATGTAGTACATGCCCTGCGGGGGTTAATACAAATATATGCCATGTGTGTACATGTTTTGCACAAATTGAGGTGTATGAATACTTAGCTCCTTGATGCGCCAACAAGGGGAAAACTATGTCGGGACCTTGCTTGGTGCCGAGCCGGCTGGGTGCCGGGAGCTCTACTTGGCATGGACAAATTTTGGTGGGGGTCCTCCGTCGCGATGGAGGCGTCTCTGGCTGTCATTGCGCCATCGTAGAGCTACTTAGTTTGCTTCACTTTGTTTAGGCACGACGGAGGTTTCTTTGCTCTAGTGCTGTCCGAGATTTTCTCGGCGGAGGTGCGCTATCAACTGCGAAGGTGGCCTGGTTCTTCTTGTCTTGATGATGGTTGCTTCATCTTGTCGCCAGGAAGACATGCACCCGCAAGAATGCAAAGTCCTCGCGCTTGGCATGTTCCAGCGGTGAGACCCTTGCGAAGGCCATGCCTGGACCCTCGCGGGACATTGCTAGCTTGCGTTGTGGAGGTCCCGTTCCGTCCGGCCTCGACGAGGGCTAGATGCGGAGGTTGCCCTTCATGGCCGTGACGACAAGAGCTGCTCCGCCAAAGTGCGACGAAGGTCGCTGTATTGATAAGTGGTGGGCTATGCTGATAAGCCTTATGTGGGCAGCTCCATGTTGCTTCCGGACGTGTGTGCCCAATCGAAGGTAGCCTCCTTGGTAGTGAGGAAAGAAAAAATGGTGGAAAAAATTTGTTAGCCCCATAATAGACATGAGTAAATAGTGTGTATATGACTGCACATGAATGAAGCATGAGGAAAATCGCAGCCCCATCGAGGGTGGCTTCGCTCAGTCAGAGCGAGGGTAGTGCTTTTGTGACTTTTTGATCGATCCCCACGGACGGCGCCAACTGTGGGGATCACTCCTGCCCCTCTGGCCTTCGCTATCGGAGATAGCGGGAGGAGGGGCGAGGGCTTCCCACAGAGAAAGGAATGACAAGTATGAACCAACGAAACGAGTGGACAGCAGAGGGGCCTCCGCTCGCTCACGCCCCCGCGGGAGTTGTGGAGGGGGGGAACTAGCGGAGGCCAGCATGAGTACGAAGCAGAGTGAATAACAGAGGGGCCTCCGTCGGTCCCACCCTCGCTGGAGTTGCCGAGGTTGGGGACTAGCGGAGGCCAGCACGAGTGTAAAGGACAGAACTTGTGAAGCTATCCAAGACCGTGATTTGATTAGGTGGCAATGAATTCTGCCACCAACCGACGACCTTCCTTGATGCCCCTACCCGGGTATTTATAGGAAGCCAAGGGGTCGGATGGTCGCTTTACAACACGGTACATGGTAGGTAGGGATTTGCACACTCTGATGGGTGGGCCCTTGCCAGGGCAGAAGAGGTAATTTACCCTCGCAGGGGCATAATGGTAAACACACACGCGTCCCTAGATTGTTGTCCTCTGGTAGGGTTTTCCTTCCCGCCGCCAGCCTCCATGGCTCGACGACTCAGCCTTCTTATGGCGCCCGCCCTTCGGAGATTGGTTCTGCGTCCTCGGCTATGCTGACCCTCCGCTTGGGTCCTCGGGATGACGATCGGGCCCTGACCTTCGTATTGATGATTGACGGAGGCCTTGCCTGGGTGTAGAGCCTGCTGTCGCTTGGGTCTTCTTATGCCCCCTGATCTTGCGGAGGCCCCTTTGTTGGGCCTGTCGATGACGTTGTCTTGGCTTACTGGCGAAAGGTTGACGGAGGCCCCTCCGAAGAGTGGAGCGGAGCTCGGCGTTGTTTGGACCCTCCGCTGCCTTTTGGCCTAGCGGAGCCCTCTCTGCTAGGGCTTGCCTGTGATGTTCAAAGAGTTAGCCATACAACAAGTTGCTTGGCCCGCCGAAGCGAGGCCTGCGGGAGCTGCGGGGGCTGGCGAGGGTCGCCCTCCCCAACATTACACTACCTACCATCATCTACATGGAAGTGTTTGAGGTCCTTGAGGCAAGCAGTCACAAGAAAAATGGAGAAAACAATGCATAGAGAATGATTACATCTGTTCTATAGAATCCATGTTCTAGAGACTTATTATGAACACGAAACTTTACCAATTATAATTCAGTTAAAACAGTAGATACAAAACAAGAGGAAATATAAAGTGTTATATTGTATGAAACCTGCCCCTGCCACCTTTGCGGACAACAATATGATGGGTTCCCAATATAGTAGACACCGAGATTAAAGTTGAAAAGTTTTCTAGTGTTGGTAGTGACACATTAATTAGTAGACAAAGATTAATATTGTCGTACTTCTTTTTCTACTTATATCTGCCTGGTTGGTGAAACACTTATGTGAGCCAGATTGTCCCATATAGCCTTTGTCCATCATGTGTCCACACTTAGATATAAACATAGGTGACTTCCTCGTATATTGCATCGACGAGTAAGCCATATATTGCAGTATGGGCCTAATATCTGCATTGCATTCAGAAATAGTATGCACAGAATCCTAACTGATAACTGGGCATGGGATGTATCTGGAATTCCATTTACGGCAACTCATATCATGGTTTAAGATAGAACAAAGTTGTGGTGCGGCGACCAGCAGTGGGAAATAATACTCGACACTGCAGTGCCACACCACACCTGGCATGCAAACCTGGCATTTTGTGTGCTGATGTGCACGGTCCGCTGGTGTCTACCGGCTTCAGTCATCAGGCTACATCTGCTTGTTGTAGTTGCCAACAGAAAAACGTCCATTGGTGTCCATCGTCCTCCCTCTTCAGGCTTTGGCTGCTTTGTAGTTGCCGACAGGGAAACCCAACAAGAAATGCGTAGAGGCTTTAAGAAATCATGTAGGTTTTTTATATATCATATAAATTGAGCAACACGAACATCCTATGGTTCTGAAGTCATATTGTTTGCATATGAAATAGAGCAGTTCTATTGTTTGCATGTGATATCCATGACAATTGTAATTAACGGTCATATGAAGTTTCTCTTGGAAGGTGCCACCTTTGGCGTGTATATGAATATTTCTTCACAACTTTGATATATCAAATTAGTATTTTGATGGTACCAACTTACAGTCTTACTATACACTGAACCTTTCATTTTTTTAATATCCCTCAAGAAGTGAAGATTACTATGTGTAACACATCCCCTAGGCCATTAATGTGTGCAAGTACATTACATTGAGTAATATATTGACGAAGCTACCATCGATCTTCCATTTCACTAGTTCTACGAGTATATATTGGGCATATCTTAGAGCTCAAACGCAACAGAAAGCTCACTCATAAACAAGAGTGATAATGCCATATGCGGTCTGCGTGAATGTTGACTATACTTCCCGCAAAAGATAAGTGCAGGCTTGGCATGGTAGACACTAGGAAATTTTGAGCAGGGGCCCTGTTGTTGCCGCGAAGTATGGTGGGAAGATGCACAGTCAACCGATGGTCCTCAGTCAACCAGTCTAGCTTGATCAAGGAAGCCCAGGGTAAAGAGCTATGACCCTGATGGCTATACTGTGATATTACTTAAGGCCCTGTGCCTTGTAACTGAATAATCATGCCTGTATTCGAAAAACGCTATTGAACTTGCCCGTTGTTCTTTGTCTTCCTCGGTCTTTCATTCTTCTTCCCTTTCTAAAGAAAAGGTGAGGGTGCGAAAAGAGTGATATCATAGGCAGCCCTGATTCTGAATCCGTGGAATTTCACGACCACCATTTCACTAGTATAGCGTGAACAAACAATGAAAATCGTAAAATTCACATGTCTCTTCTTGAGATAGTGGTTGGCTTGAAAACCTCAAAGTTCATGGATTTATGGTAAATCTACCCTAGCGAACCACTAGCGTAGAAACATTTACACAGATTGTTTAGAAGCTTAGACTAAAAGTGAAGTGACTTTAAAATTTTACAAACTCTCACTAGAGGCAATTATATTTAAAAATTGAAATCAGCCCACTTTTGAAGATTTTGAGCCCCCAAAACCCAAAAATCAAGGCATTCTTAGGTGCAGTTCTGCCCTTGGATTTGTTGAAGGGTGCACTGCAATAGGTTGATTCTTTCTCTCTGATCCTCATTCTTCTCATCGTTTTCGTTCGTTTTGAATGGTTCGCAGGCACTGATGAGAATTGAAATCAGCCCACTTTTGAAGATTTTGAGCCCCCAAAACCCAAAAAATCAAGGCATTCTTGGGTGCAGGTTTGCCCTTGGATTTGTTGAAGGGTGCACTGCAATAGGTTGATTCTTTCTCTCTGATCCTCATTCTTCTCATTGTTTCGTTCGTTTTGCATGGTTCGCAAGCACTGCAATAGGTTATCGAGGTTGGATTTGTGTTAATTGGACTATGTGAAAAAGTTTGTTGCCTCAGGGATGCTATTATTTTCAGAGGAATTCAACGATCACCTGAAATATGCAGAGTACTCTTCTGTAACAATTTAACCCTTGTTTTCTATAGTCAAGAGAAAGTTCTACGTTCAATTTGAAACATGGTGTTAATAATTTTCGTAATCTTCCTCATTATCCTTGTTCTTTAATTTTACTTTGTGTACACTACTGTTCCTTTCCATTTATTCTATACATGGTGTATCATAAATTTTGTTTATTTTTAACCCCTCGTGTCTCCCATTAAAAATAAACATGATTCATTGTACTGTGGATGGCCAGGAACAATATTTCCACCCAATTATTCTTGTATAAAGTCTGGACACATACATGATGGGTCTGTGCTGCCTTTGTTATAGCATTATTAATACCTACTTAATACAGTCAACGATCAATATTTCTTTGTTTTCAAAACACCTATGTGTGTCAGAGACTGCATATATATAACACATCATCCTGCTTCCACATTAACATATAATAATCTACTGCATGGACCTGTAGTATAAGACACAAACAATTTGTTACACACTGCCGGCATGTTGTCCTCAGCTAGCCTTGCTTGTGTCATGGGCATGAGATGCATCCGGAATTCCAGCTGCACCAGTGATTCTGCTGAGGGCGAGGACGATGTCGATCGAGCATCTGGAGTGGCCGCTGTGGTACTTAGTAGGGAGAGTCGTGTAGGAGCACCTCTTCTGGCTTTCTTGTAGACATGGCCATGGGATTTGTCGGCACATGGATATGTATGCCGTGAAGGCTACCGAATTAACCAGTAACAGGCAAATGTTATGTCATGTGTGAGAGATGATATGCAGATGGCGCAGGCTCAGAGATAGCAGCAGGGGCAGACCGCGTGCATGAGTTAGCCAAGGTCTCTGAGGAAAAAGGCGTGCAACCGCCGAGTTTGTGTAAAAAAAGGATGTTTCAATTTAAAGCAGTGCATAGATAGTGCCTAGTAGCTAGGCTTACTAGACGGGCCTCCCAGAGCCTGGTCGTTTAAAACTAACTCTGTAATTCACTTTTGATCCCCTCTAGAAAACAATCTTTTGTAGTAGTGTTAAATCGCACTCATGAAAACACACTTGTGCTCCAGATCCATGGTTATTCTGCATAAGAGAGTTGGATTGCCGTTTATGTGTTAGTCAATGTTGTATTGCAGCTTAGAGTTATGAGCTTAAGATGTCTAACTATGAAAATCCATTTTAAGAAGTGAACCATGACAACTACCCAGGATGATTTTACATAGAATTTTTCAAGAGACTAGCCTTTAAAATTAAAAACTGAATTTCCCCATTTTATTTTAAGTAGCGTTGGTGGTAACACTTTAATTAGGCGACATGTCGTTTGTTCAACTTTTCTGTTTGGTCGGCATTCATGCATACCATCAAAGAAGCATCAAAATTGGTTGGTAAAGCACTTATGCGAGCCATAGAGTGCCTATATGGCGACTGTCAATCCTGCATCTTTGCCAACATATAAACATAGGCGTCTCCCTCTAGCTTCATATGTTGTATCGTCTGGTAGGATGCATACATACATAATTGGATTGAGGGTTGTATATATCTAGAATTCCAGCTACAGCAAGACATGCATCTCATTGTTGAGTGTGGAACAAATTTTATGTGTGGCCACCCGATGAAAACTAATTCGACCACAAGACATTGATCACATAGTGGAGCAAATTACCAACAGAGCCTGATGCGAGAATGTATGTTCCATGATGCGGCGCCACAGCACGATTGCATTGCAACCATGCCATGCACCTGACAATTAACCAGCCAGGCTGGCGTGCACACGGCCCCTTTGTGTGTCTGCGTAGACCAAGTAGAGACATCAAGAGAAAAAGGCATAGGAAACCCATCTTCATACTTCATCTGATTTTGTAGCTGCTTTGGATAAAAATGTGTGTTTAGTTTTCATCATAACATTCGTTTCCCGACGACACCTGAACAGACAAATATATACTCAGTCATCTGCTCATGGGGTAGCTAGCAATCCTGGACGATATGCCTCCCCCCTAACTATAAGTCACCTTGCACGTCAAGCTCACATTAACATCAGGCAGCATATGTTATGTTGTTTGGACCTGGAATCTTAAGTTTTGTAATTTTAATTTTAATTTTCCTGAAATGCTATTTTTATGTTTCATTTAAATTCAAAAGGTAATATTTTCTCATGCAGAATTGTAATATGTGAACTGTTGTGAAAATCCAAATTTCTACTTAATTAGAGAACATGTGAAAATAATATTTTTGTTCCAAATAAATATATACGCTGGGACAGTCTGAAGTGCCAATCGAACATAGGTTGCCAATACTGCATTGCTAATCTTCTATGCTTAGTGATCAAAAGCTACGTTGGTGTTATCTATGGTATATATAGTGCATCACTAGAGATGCCTCAGTTTTTTGCTTTCGACTCTCTTTTTTCTAGTGTCACGGTAAACATTTTTTCCGTGTAAACAAAAAACTAATTATGTAGACAACGATTGTGGCGCCACTTAAGTTCCTCAGCACTCTCACAGGTATTAACTTCCATTTTGAAGGAAGACTATTATTTATGAAATAGTTATGAAAGTTTTGTATCACAGCCATTTCTAAGATGCGTACCACTGAAGTCCATTTCCAGAGGTAACCTTGGCCATTATATTGGCATGCTAAGATGACTCGTGGAGACAGTATGTCAAGAGACAGACCGCCGAAATAAAATTAAGTGTCACCTAAAATCATATTTAGTAGTGTTGGCCACGAAAAAATTGTTAATAGACATGCACTACTACCCAAAATATTTAGGGTGACCGGCAGAATCAATTTTCGGTGGCGGGCACCATGATAAGGTCACTGTTACTCACCGTGGCTGGTGTTTTTGCCCGTCACGGTAAATAAATAAGAACCCAAACCCGAGCCCGTCTGGACCTAGATCTGGGCCTACTGGGCCCAATTGTGCCGCCGTCGTTGGATCCGCCATCGATCTTCCCCGCCGACGTCACCACAGTTGGCCCACAACTGGACCGAGCTCATCGATGAGGTCCTCCATCAGATCGAGCCCCCCGACGAGGTCCTCCACTGGATCGAGCCCGCCGATGAGCCCCTCCACCGGATCGAGACGGACGACACGCTGCTACACCGGATCAAGCTCCTCCCTGCCAAATCTACGCGAGTAGCCGCCAAGAGGGATGACGTGGCCGCGCCCCCACGCCTGGACGTCGGAGAGAGATGAGGGGATGCGCTGACATGGATCCAGCCACCCTTGCGCGCCTGGCCACCGGTGAGGGAGGATGGAGCCGCGGGCAAGGCCCGCGCTGCGGCCACGCTAGGAGACAAGAGTGGCGCCATCGTTGGAGATGGAGGGAGGGGCGGCGTAGATGGAGGGAGCAGCTTAGGAGGAGGGGCACGGGCTGCGAGGGAAGGAGAGGGTGCGTCAGTGTTGTGGGAGGAGGAGTGGAGGGAAGGAGAGGCTGCATCTGATACCAAATGATGAGTCTAGCCCGGGCCCACTAGGAAAGACCCAATCACCCCAAAAGACTAGTTTGATAGGGGAAGGGTGGCTCTCCCTTTTAAGGTGGCTTCCTCCTCCCAAGTTAAGCAACGTGGGACTAATTTGGATGTGCACAGCTGCCTCCAACACTGTTGTGCACCTAGCCAAACCGCATACGCGGCTGCCACCTACACTGCTGTGTGCCACGAGTGCCGCCTACACTGTTATGCGCTTGGCGAAACCGCATACACGGCTGCCGCCTACACTATTCTGCGCCTGGCCAATCATGCCCTAGGTTGTCCTGATCAGCGTCGGCGTTGTAGGCCGCGAGGGAAGGAGAGGGTGCATCGCGCCGGCTGAGAAGTCGAGGAGGAGATGTTGTGCGTCGGCGCTGTGGGAGTTCCCTAACCCTAACCTATGATATATATACGAAGAGTGCTATCGGGCCTTGTCTGAGCTTATTGGGCTTGGCCTTTTTTTATTACGGGCTAATTAGATTGCCCGCTATGGAAAATTGATTTACACGTGAGGATGCCCACTGTTGACACCTCTTAAAGCATAAAAATTCAAGTTAAAAAACATGAATTAAGGGCTAAAGTCAAAGGCCAAACATAAGTCTAGGGGTCTAATTAACATAATTCCATGAGTTTTGGTATTCTGTGACTTTTCAGGGACCTAATAGGTAAATGCAGAGAATAATGGAGAAAGTTCCAGAATATACAAGGCCTATGAAGACCAAACTTATCCGTGAATCAAATCAACCCGAAAAGTGGACTAAAACATTCTAGAAGACACCAGAGGACAGGAGAAAAGACGGGAAGACGAGGTGGCACGCCAGCCTGGCACCCGCCAAGGTCCACCCTGGCGGCCACCAGGTGGGGCCCTCCTCTCAGCCTCACATTTTTATGTCGGTTCACTACCGACATTGAGGTTGTATCTACACCGTTGCCAAGGTCGATTTGATCCAAGGGTTGACGTTCATCGCCAAGTACTATATAAGAAGACCAGCCACTACTAGGTATGTTCTCATTGATGACGTTCGTCATTGGTCACTCAAAGTGCCAAAATCGTCATCCAAACGCATCTGTGATGAGTTTTTGACGAAATTCATATCGTCACTGAGGTCGCGTCACATTTGGCAACGTGTGACGAAATGACAATTTTCGTCATAGATGTGCTTCCAGTCTATGACGAAAAGGTCGGCGTCACAGATATGCTTGCCTTCTATGACGCTTGGGTTTGGTCATGGATATGCCCCTTGTTTCGTCACTACACTCCGTCCGCCGGGCGTAGCAGGAAGGATTAAAGGTACCTGTAGGCTAAAGCAAGCGTGTGGTTGGCCACTTTATCTAATGAATGGATTGATTACGTTTGTTGCTGCTGCTGAGACTAGAGAAGACACCAGTAGTGGTAGTGCGTTTGTGCATCCTATGACGCTTTTTTTTCGTCAAAAGTGACCGTTTGCATGAGAACCAACGGTGTTTGCCACATAGGATGATGACGTGGCGCATGACGTGGCAGCTGCAGCGGTGGTTTTCATAGCCCCAGATGGACCAATTACGATATGCCACGTGGCTAGTTCTAATTGTTTTTTTCGTCACAGATAGCACATTCAAATCGTAAGTGAATACTCCAAAATGTTGGTCACAGATCAAGTTTCAAAATCATCAACAAATACACCATAATTTGGTCACACAAAATCCCATAAATAATTGAATTGCAAATTGCACACATGCTGATTTCATACAAATTGCAAATAATATTCAAATGACCAAAAGCTTTTCATATATTAAGAAACTAGAATTCCAGTGACCTTACAACTTAATCAACAGTAGTGAACTCAGCTCACAAAGACCTCACTTGACATCACATTCCAATTACTAGTTCCATCTCAGTTCACATCACACCAAGTAATAAAAGTTGCCAACACCTGCAACTTAACTTAGTGCATACACAACATCACCAACATAGACCAACAGCTGCCAGCAGTGCACATGTCGAAGTTGAACATTACCATTGAGGGACAAGATATGCTTGATGAGCACCGCCTTCTTTTTTTTTGTCATCTGCAACCTGCTGTACGTGACCTTTAATCTTATTGCACTCCTTGATGAGAATCTGAATTACCTCAAACTAAAGACATCAAGTGGAAATTGGAAAGTGTCAGACTCACGATGGAAACTCATGGTCTAGAATATGTAAATGACACAAAGCTCTTACCTACATGCATGGATCTTTCAGTTTGGATCACAACCCGTGATCTGTAGCAAATATTAATATGAATACTACTGTAGCAAGAATTTTTGGACAACATATTATTTTATTTCAGATTATATTATTTCAAAAAGGGCAACAAATGTACAGAACAAATTAAAAACCAACATAAGTATAGAATGATATGCAATTATGATTGGCACTTAAAGCACCTACAGAGCTAATCAGTAAGCACCAGATTTCCTAATTTATAATTGTTTAAAGCTACAACTAAAGCACCTGCACAGTTGAACAAGCACCAGATTTCATGTCATGTTTTTTTATTGGACAAGCACAATTGTATATAATCAGCAAGCACCAGATTTTTAAATGCTTGATAGGCACAATTGTATATCATGTTCGACATCTTTAACAGGTACAGGGAATCAAATTTGCATGAGGGTTATGGTGGTGTTCCACACCCACCGTGAGTCAGTGTTTGCAACCACGCCTGGAGGCTTCAGTTGAGTTGGCAAGATGGCGGCGCATGCAAACCTCCGATTTGAGCTTGCTGTTCTCCTGCCGCAGCATCTGCTCTTCGGTGTTCCTGGCGGCGGCAATGCCACGGCTTGAGCAGCGTGAGTATTTCAAATTTCTTGATGACCTTTACCAGGACGCGATTCTGTTCCTGGAACTCCTCCAGTAGCGAGGTCTCATGCCGGTCCTGAATTGTCTGAACATATACAAAAGCAAAAAAAAAAAAAAAGTACTGTAATGGTCTGCATGACACAGTGCAATCAAAGGTGCAGCGATCGGCATAGATGTAGATCGCCAGGTCTGGAACCAAAACTTCACTTGGAGTACAGAGAAGCCAAGCTGTTCACTGAGCTGCTGCCGTGGCTTCTCGTCAGGATGTTTGTTGATTTTGGTAAAGCTATAAGGAATTGAAGCATTCATAAATAAAGATTCAGAGAGGTTTGTTCGTACATGTAACCAATATAAATCTCAGCAGGTAAGCCTTTATTTTTGTCTAACTGAAAAATAATCCATGTATACAATATAAACAGGGCACAAAAACCAAAAAAATAAGAAATTGAAGCACTAAACAACAAACAGACTTGATTCTTCTATCATACATGTTTTCAGCAGTTAAGAAATTGGATTTGTGCAAAAACAAAATAGATGACCTGCCCCAACCCACGGGTGATCCAACAAGGCGAAATCATAGCAGCACTGGGTAGGAAGGGATCAAGAGACCAAACCTTGTGTGCGTAGTTGGCCGATCTCGTGCCGTCCTCGACGGATCCGGCCATGGCCGCAGGATCGATCTCGGACCCTCCTTGAGGGACCCAACCATGTCTGCCAGATCCCACACCTCCGCTGCTCAGGCGAGTGTCGAGGTCGTCAGTAGGCCTGGAGCGCCCATGGCTCGCAGCTACCAGGCGCCGGGATGCTGGCTGCCCACCAGCGGTAGGGAGCCAGGATCCCTGCGAGGCTGTGACGGGAAGAGATCGCCATGTCCACCAATCTGGGAGAGAGGGAAAAGGGGTGCGGCAGTTGTGGGTGGAGATGTGGTGAGGGGGCAGCACATAGGGTTTCTCTTAGGCGGGCTGGGCTTTAAATTTTGAGGCCATAGTGCACTATATTTCGCGCGGCTGGTAAAAATTGCGCTACTATATTTTTGGTTCCAAATATAGTATGGTGCCACTTTATTTTTGTTCCAAGTCGCTGGCTAAGTGAAGGAGGGGGTGTGGCCGAGGAGCATTATAGTTTATAGGTATAGTGTTTTTACCAAAATTTCACTTAGTGGGAGATGTTCATCCTTGTGCATCATCACTTTCTCCAAATCATTTCAAAATTTAATGGGATGTTAATGAAGCCACACTATGATGTTGTTTGTATTTTTACCATTTTCAGACCAAGTTTTCTATTACTGTAATTATTTTTTAATTTAGAAAATAATAAATGTAAAAATATTCTAATCTAGCTAAAAAACCGAAAAACTCACATGGACACCTCCTTTTGGTGTATAATACTTATTGACAAAAAAGATTCAATTGATTCTGAGAAAATGGTGATGCACATCCCAACATGAGCATGAATATCTCACACGTGTCCTTGTGACTTCACGAGATAAGTTCATGCTTGTGGAATGTATAGTACCACTTTATCTAAATCATTTCAAATTTTAAGGATAAAAAATCAAATTTTAATGGGATGCTTATGGAGCCACACTATGATGTTGTGTGCATTTTTGCAATTTTCAGACCAAGTTTTTCTAAGCTAGCAAAATGCACATCACTCACCAAGGCATACATGGCAGAGATAGTCCTATATGACCGAGAGATGTTTCTAGATTTAAAGGATGTATAGTACCAGTTTCTTCAAATCATATAAAATTTTTTTGGGATGCTTATGGATCCAAACTATGATGCTGTTGTGTGAAGTTTTGGAATTTTCAGACCAAGTTTGCCTATTATTGTAATTATTTGTTGATTTAAAAAAAGAATAAATGTTGAAATAGTATAAACTAGCTAGAAAAATCTAAAAACTTGCATGGGCTCCTCCCTTTGGTGTATTATGTTGACAAAAAAGTTTTAGTTGATTCTCGAGAAAGTGGTGATGCACATCCCCATAAAAGCATACATGTCCCACACATGCCATTGCCACTTAGTGAGAGATGTTCATCCTTGTGTGGGATGTATAGTATGTGTTTGTCCAAATCATTTCAAATTTTATTGGGATGCTTATGGATCCAAAGTATGATGTTGTGTGAAGTTTTAGAATTTTTAGACCAAGTTTGCCTATTACTATAATTATTTCTTGAATTACTAAGGAATAAATGTTGAAATACCATAAACTAGCTAGAAAAATCTAAAAACTTACATAGCCACTTTATTTTGGTGTATAAGCATCGTATAAAAAATTTCAAGTGATTTCGACAAAGTATTAGTGCACAGACTCACAAAGGCATACATGAGTCACATAATCAATATAAGACTAAGCGAGAGATGTTCATGATTATGAACGATGTATAGTACTATTTTATCAAATCATAGATCTTGATAAGTTCTACAACTCTTGTGTCTATGACTTTTTTTAGTTGAAATCGTTAGCTGCTTCAAATGTCAACCTGAAGTACATATTATATGTTTTATTTAATGCTAGTTGATGATGCTCAACAATACCTTCTTCTATCCTAGTGGTTGAGTTGGATTGTTGCCAACTTAAAGGTCGCAGGTTCAACTCCTTTGTGTACTTTATTTTTGCTTTTATTTGTTTTTTTTTTTCCTTTTACTTGTCTAGATTGATTTTTGCTTGGGTTCAAATGGGTGGGTGACGTCTACACACGTGACTAGACGGGGTGGGTCTACACACGTGACTAGACGGGGTGGGGCTCGGGAAAAATAGTTATGATTTGTGAAGAAAAGTCACAATCACGTGTGAGGAAGTATATACGTATGTGTTATCTCAATTGTGGTTGTAGCTCAATGGAAAGATGAATGGTTTAGATGCTTAAGGTCATGAGTTCGAACTCTTTATATGAAGCACTTTTTGCATTTTGTAAGATATAATTTTTCTTGATTGACTCACTAATACCATAATATCTAGTGATCATAAACATTTTATTATAAATCCTTCACACCAAAATTTTTGGACCACAAAACTAGTTTAATTAATTATAGTAAACTCCCCTGAATTATTATTCAACTTACAAATAGAAAAATTTCATCCCTTCAACATGAAAGGTCATGTAGTGTGGTGGTAATGCTCCTACTTGTGCATTGCCCTGGTCACGGGTTCAAAGATTCACAAGAGTAATTTTTTGCCAAATACATTTTAACAAAGAGCTCAATGTTGTCGGGAGACCCGCGGGTGGGATCCAAAATCGCCACGTCGACTGCGTGCCCCACTTAAAAAAAAAAAATGAAGCAGCCGTCTGGGCGAGGCCCAAGCTCTTTGTCGGGCTGGAGTTGTGGCCATTATACAAAAAAAGGTGGAGCCGGCCATCTAGGCAAGGCCCAACCTCTTTGTCGAGCCGGAGCCGTGGATCAGCGTGCAAAAAAAAGGTGGAAAACAGCCCACGATCGCATGGGTACACGTCGGGAAACATCACAATACGAAAACATAATCTATGACGACCTCCTTTAAGTGTTCTCGTGACCTTATTTTCATGATCGTCATTAATATTCAAGCCAAAACCGTCACCACACACTTATGACGAAAATAGACATTTCGTCATTGAAGACATATCCTTCGTGACGAAAGTGTGCGGCGTCCACGAGCACATCGTCACGGATGATCATATTTCTACTAGTGAGTGACCACGAGGCTAATAACAATTTCATTATCAACTCATACCCATCAAGTCCAGCCAAGTCTAGACATAAGCCCTAGTTCATACTAGAAGTAATTAGCTACCTAACTAGTTCTAGTTGAAGATCAAGTTCATCTTGAGTTCCCGATTAGTCAAGAAGTAGCAAGGATCGTTCTTAAGACTTCTCTCTTGTATTCAATCTGTAAGTACTCTTATATTTAGAATACAATTGTTATGGCTTTGATCTTTATAATTATTATATTCTTATTGATATGTGTTTATGCTTCTTTGTGATTATATATTTAGTTTAGTAAGATTGCTTTATATTTTATGCATGGAATTGTATAGCATCCATATAGATGATCACTATGTGGGTGATAAGCAATGTGTAAACGTGGTGTTTATACAACGTTTATACGCAATTGCACCCTACATTCTCGGGCGTGTGGTAGATCGCGGGAGTGACAGTCCTATTGAGTCCTTTGGAATCCACCCTCCGAATGTAGGACACGTCGAGTCTTAATTACGGTGATGAATAAGTTTCGATCCTTATTTGTCATTGGTAATGCTTGCCATGTGTAGAAGTAATCCAACCTTGCCATGATAGCTAGATGTATTGCACTAATTGTAGTATTCATTGACATATATGATTAGGAGTAACTTAGGAATATTCATTCTATTCAAATTTATAACATGTTAATTGCTTGTATGATTCTAGTAGCTTAGTGATCTTAGACTTGGGTATTTATCAATTATATTATATTTATCTTTATCCCGTGACTTATCTGTTGAGTAATGTTAGATGCATATGGTTACTCTGCATTATAATACTTTGTAAAGAGGATGATCTCATAGCTAAGTCACAATATATAAACCTTTAGACATCCTTTTCTCTCTACCTTTCCATAGACTCCCTTCCCTGTGGTAAAATATAAATACGATACCTGGATTACTCCCGGTGAAGTGCTACAATTGGTATTTCTATCTGTGCGCTTGCAGATATCATGTTCATTCTTTTATCAAGGCCAATCAAGAATACCATGTCCCGCATTTCTTAGCATTATTGCTAGGGTGACAGACTAGTGTATAGGTAATGCCTAGAAATGAGTGGTATACCTTGAGTACATATCCTGGTGAGATTAACTCCACTATGGATAATGTTACTATGATACATCCACTATTAACACCGCCTAACTCCGCTTTGTTGGATCATGAGGTTAATCCCATATCCAAGCTAACATGATTAGATAGATATCCCATATATATTTCTTTTCGCCTTCCTAATTGGGATCGTGTAAGAAATATCAACAAGCATTCTTTGGCGCCGTTCTTGAAGGGGAAGGCGTAGTCTATTTAGAGAAAAATAATTTTTCTTGGCTTTGTTTTTTTCAAAACTTTCCTAGTTTGGGAGAGCATAGTCAATCTTTCTATTTTTAAAAGATGTTTTCAAAACTTCAAAAGTTTTCTAGTGCTTCTTTCCAGCTTTCTCTAGTTTGAGAGGGTATTAGCCAAAACTTAGACAGTGTTATCCCTATTAAGTTGGTATTGTTTCTGACTTTTTACTAGTTAGAAAGGGTGCTAGCCAAAAATCCTATAAACACATCATATAAGGAAACAAGAGAGATCTCTTTACATCACCTAATGCATTAAGAACCCATTATCACATACTCAAACAGGTTCACCCCTGTTCTTTATTTTGTTTTTATCTTATGCAGGGAGAAATATATGTATGAGTAATAACCTTCCAGATAATTTTGTTGAAGATCCTGAAAAATTAATCAGGCAGGCCAGAGCAAAACTCAGACAAACTCCAGCACCTACATTATCATCATCATCATCATCGTCGTCGTCTAATAATCCAAGACCTACTGAATCGGAAGTTAATCAAATTACTAAAGACTTGACATCTCAATTTGAAGCTATGGCAACCAAGACACTTCGTGAATTTTCAGCTCCTATCACGGAAAACATTCTCAGTGGTCCGAAGGTAGAGGTTGGAGACAAAGGCTTTGAGCTTAAGCCAGGGCTCATCAATATGGTGCAAGCAAGTCAATTTTGTGGAAAGGCACATGAAGATGCTAGTGCTCATCTCCAACACTTTTTGGAGATATGCAGTACATTTACTATGAAGGACGTACCCGCAGATGCAATATTGCTCCGCCTCTTTCCATTCTCACTTTTGGGAAGGGCCAAGCAATGGTTTTATGCTACCAAAGATAAGAATACAACATGGGATATATGTTCCACAGCCTTTCTTGCTAAGTTCTTTCCTGTGGGCAAGACAAATGCCTTAAGGGGAAGATATCAAAATTTTCAACAAAGCATGATGAATCAGTCCCTGAAGCATGGGAGCATTTTCAAGAATGTATTTCAGAATGTCCACACCATGGGATGGAGAAGTGACTGTTGATGCAGACTTTCTATCATGGGCTTGTTCCCAGTGCTCGTGAAACTATGGATGCTGCAGCTGGTGGTGTGTTGGTAAAAGTTATCCTACAGAATTATTTATAAATTTGTATAGTCTGCAAGCGAACAGAAACGATGAGCACTTCACCCAGGTGAGGGTTTTAAATATTGAATCCACAGGGAGAATGGTGTGAGAATATTGAGGCAAAAACTAATCCCTGAGATAATAGGAAGGAACAGGAGTTCAGATAAAAGGTGAGAAGAATTCTATGGCTGTCTAGTTTATACTCTTGTAAGGCTTATAGATATTCCTTAATGGGGATCGTACTCAAGAGAAGGTAAGGGCAAAACTTACTATCTCCCAGCACTTAGATCCTACGTGTCCTATCTACGGGAAGTGGAATCCAAAGGACTCAATGGTACTGTCACTACCACGATCTACCACTCTCCGGCAAGTAGGGAGCAATTATGAGTTATCTAGTATAAACACCACGTTTACACTAGGGGTAACAACTTCAATTCAAGAGCGACAAGAATCAAAGTACTCTAATGAGTCATAAACCGAAAGAAATATAAATAAGTGAACTTACTCAAATATAAAGTTGATCCACCAAAGAAGTCTCAAGATCAAGTGCAATGAAGCCTTTGATCCCAAAGGTACAAGCGTAGAGAGTCACCGACAGATCCGGTACTTCTCCTTACTTCTCCTCAACTCTACTTCTTATCTCTCAAGAACAGATCTAGAACTCTAATCAAGTTCTTTGATCTATCTCTCAACTTTCTACTAATCTCTCTCAACTTGATCTAGCTCTTCTAATTAGAGAGGTATGGCTCTAGCTATGATCAGAGCTGAGTTTGATGAATAATGATTTTCATACCTAAGGCCAGAGGTATGACCCTCCTTATATAGTCCTGGCGGATGAATACTGGCCTTTGGATCAAACCGACTTCAACAACGGCGTAGATACAACCTCAAAGGCGGTTAGAAACCGACCTAAGAATTTGAGGGCGGACAGGTGGGACCCACCGGAGGCCGCCAATGTGGGCCTCGGGCGGCGCCAAAGCCGTGGACCCCCCGCCTGTCGAGGTCTTTTCCTGTGTCTTCGGTGTCTTCTAGAATGTTTTAGTTCACTTTTCGGATCAAAATTCTTCTCTGGGTAAATCTTCTTATTGTATGGGGGTTTTCTCTCAATTTCCTGGCATTTTCTGTTAAGTCCCCGAAAAGATATAAATCACCAAAACTCGTGGAACTTTATCAAGTATAACACCTATTCTATGCATTCTATTCTTTTTATATCCTTATTATATATTTAATTGACACATAAAAACATGGCTTAAGAGGTGTCAACAAGCTCCCCACACTTAGGCTTTTACTCGTCTCGATAAAAGGATGGTTATAACAAAGCTATAAGACAAGCAAAGCAAGCATAGAACAAAATTATAGTCACACTTTTTATTTTATTACTCTTATTCTACCAAGAATCTTTAAGTAATTGAGAAACAAGACAGTTGATATCGAGTACTTTATTCCTTCAATCAATTCATTTGGAGTTTTTGCAATGATTTTTGAAAAGAAACATAGCTTACTTTCTTTTCTTTCTGTTATACTCTCAAGTCACTCAAAAAAATTATATATATATATATGTGGTATTTTTGGATCCTCACAAAGACATATGTAAATAAAATATATACTTCTAATAAAGTCAGTATTCGGGATTTCGAGGGGTTGGATAAAATATATAGCATATTTACTTTGCATGTATCTGCAATATCAAAAATTGTAATCAAGGAAAAACATTCTCTAAGATCAAGATGTGCATGGTGTAGGCTAATTCTACTATGCTCTTTTTTTTATTCCTCTCTTTTTGAAATAAATATTTTTTTGCAAACAAGATCATGGGCTATCTTTATTTATTTTTTTCTTTTTAGAGAGGTGGGCTCTGCTGGCCCTAGACTTTTGTCTGTTATTTCCTCTCTTATAAAGATGTGGGTTCTGCTAACCCTCGGACACTTGTCCATTATTCATCTTTATTTTTAGAGATGTGGGCTCTTCTTGCCCTCGAACACTTGTTCATTTTTTATCTCTTTTAGGGAGGTAGGCTCTACTCGCCCGTAGAACTTTTGTCCTTTTTTCATCTCCTTTTTTTTCTTCTTTTTTTTTTTTTAAGGTATTATTTTGCATAGCCCATGCTTGCTGTACAAAAATTATTTATTATTTTTAGAGAGATCAACAATTGAGCAAATAAATAAATAAAAATAAGTGTACGTGTTTCTTGATCTTAAGATAAGTTTCTCAACTCGAGTCACAACATTTTGACAAAGCTCAACACAAAATAAATAGCTTACTACTGGTTTAATATTATAGCATGGCTGTAATAGGATATAACATATTCACAGAGATGAAGTAAAGCTATTAATTTTAATATTTTTGAAATAAATTCTCCAGCAGAAAGGATATCAAGAATTAAGCTCTCATCAAACTTCTATCTCAAATTTCACATCAACTTAAACAACTTGGGTTTTTCAACAATTATTTTCTCAGCAAAAATTACTCTAATCATGAAAAAGCATTATGTAAACTTATTTCTAGAACAAAGCATATCAATTTATTTTATTCTTCCTTATTTATTTAGCAAAACAAGCAAGAGCTTCAAACCGACGAATAAAAATCAAAATACGAACTAAAGCGAGTTCGAGAGATCAAACCGAGGGGTGAAGAAATCTGGAGACGAGAAGAGGAGGTGACCTGGCGGCGCCGGTGATGACTCGGCTTCCGCGAGCAGCACCGATGCTCCTTGGCCTGATTTTTTCGTCGTGTTGGATCATCGTTCGTGTTTGTTGTTTTGCTTCGCTTTTCGGGTTCAGTTTCGTTGTTCTTGTTGTTCGTACTTTGTCTCCCCACACTAGCTTTTATTATCC
The DNA here is from genome assembly GCA_015847255.1 of Hyparrhenia diplandra. NCBI lineage: Eukaryota > Viridiplantae > Streptophyta > Magnoliopsida > Poales > Poaceae > Hyparrhenia > Hyparrhenia diplandra. Next base: position 106,603 of record JADLZK010007916.1, read on the forward strand.
TTTATTCAAAAACATGGTGGAGACAAGAAAAAACATATACAAAAATATAGCAAATAATAAGCGAGAAAATTAAATTTAAAACTTATGATAAAATAAGAGCACTTCTTTATTCATTTAACCAAACATAATAAAGACTCAAAACAAACTTGACTCAAACTCTAATTTAATTCAAAGTAAAATTAACTCGATAGATAACTAGATAACTGACTCGATAATTGACTCAACTAGTGCTCTTATAAACTTGAGCATATTACATATTCTTAGCACACTTAGTCCAAATGCGCTCAAGGTTGCCTAATTTCTCAAGAATCAGTGTATTCTTCCTCTCCAGAATATCCAAACGTCTGGATACAAGGCTAAGCTCCCGTCTTGCCGCCATCAAGTTCTGAGTGAGCAACTGTCCATGGATAAACTGTGGAGTTGAGGGTGGTGAATCGACCTTAACTAATGGCTTGGGCATGTATGGAACTATAGCCTTTGAGTTATACAAATTTGTAGCCGCCTTGACCGGGTCATAAACCACCATGCGAGTCTCATTGTTCTTCATGTTGGGAATAGGAGGTGCTAGTCTTCGGTCTTGGAGGATGAGATGAGATGAGATGAGAAAATTAGATGGAGCTTGTTTATATAGGAAAGATGTATAGGATAGGATAGCAAGGCTCACAGTATGGTCCTATTAAATAACTCCAGAATGTACGTCATTACAATGGGCTTGGTTCTAGAGTATTCCTGGAAAAAGAATGAGGAAGAGGAGGGGTACAGGGCTGGCGGTCGCCAGGCCCAGTGGGCCGGCCGCCAGTGCCCAGATGCACAGTGCTGCGCCCCTTTTTCTGTAGCCTATTATCTCTATTCTAATTGTAATACTTATATTTTTGACCCATAAAAACAAGTTCTACGAAAATTAATCATCTTGAGATGGACAAATCATAAAACCTATCTCATCTAATTCATTTATTTTATTTATTTCATCAGGCTTATCAGGTTCATAGAAAATTTTAAGACGTTGGCCATTTACCTTGAATAACTTACCTTCGGAGTCTTGAAGAGTGATTGCTCCATGTGATGATGAATTTACTACCTTGAAAGGTCCTTCCCACTTACTCCGAAGTTTTCCATGCCTGAATAATTTTACCCTGGAATTAAAGAGTAATACCTGATCTCCTGGAGTGAAAGTCTTTATCTTTATCTTCTTGTCATGCCATCTCTTGGTTCTTTCTTTATAAATCTTGGCATTATGATAAGTTTTCTCTCTCCATTCTTCCAATTCTGATAATTGCATCTTCCTTTGAATTCCTGAGGCATCGAGATTCATATTCCATCTCTTGATTGCCCAGTGAGCTTTGAACTCAAGTTCTACAGGCAAATGACAGGTCTTTCCATAAACAAGTTGATAAGGTGTCATTCCAATTGGTGTCTTGTACGCTGTCCTCTATGCCCATAGTGCTTCTGGAAGTCTCTCCTTCCATTTAGTTCCCATTTCTTCAACTATCTTTTGTAAGATATTCTTGATCTGTTTATTTGAAGTCTTTGCTTGCCCACTTGTTTGAGGGTGGTAAGCTGTAGCAATATTATGACAAACTCCATGCTTTAATAAATAATGTCGGAATTTTCTATCAATGAAGTGGCTTCCTCCGTCACTAATTACCATTCGAGGTACTCCAAATCTTGGGAATATATTTTCTTCAAACATCTTGATTGAACTTTTACCATCTGCATTTTTGCATGGTATAGCTTCTACCCATTTCGAAACATAATCCACTACTACTAAGATATATTCATAGTATCCAGATTTTGGAAATGGTCCCATGTAATCAATTCCCCAGACATCAAAGAGCTCGATCTGGAGATTGGTTGTTAGAGGCATAACATCTCTTGCATTTATATTTCCGTGCCTCCGACATGCTCCACATCTTCGGATAAAATCTTTTGTGTCTTGATACATGGATGGCGAGAAAAATCGCTTGCCAAATCTTTGCATGTGTTCGAATGCCCCATAATGACCTCCATATGGTGATGAGTGACATCTTTCAATAATTTGCAATCCTTCTTCTACGTTGGCACACATCTTACGAGTAGTCCATCAGCACATACTCGAAGAGGTATGGATCATCCCATAAGTGGTGACGACTTTCATAAATAAGCTTCTTCTTATCCGCCCTTGGTGCTACATATCCCGCAACCATAAAATTAACAAGATCCGCATACCGGGGATCGGTATGGGTTATCCGATAAAACATATCGTCCCCGAGTGAGTCATTAATAGGCAATTCATTTGGTTTCTCAAAATTCATTCTAGATAAATGATCGAAATGTAATTTTCTACTCCTTTCTTATCTTTAATTTCTAAATCAAACTCTTGGAGTAACAAAATCCATCTTATCAAACGAGGTTTAGCATCTTTCTTGGTAAGCAAATATTTCAAAGCAGCATGATCAGTGTAAACAATCACTTTAGCTACTACCAAGTAAGATCTAAACTTATCTATAGCATAAACAACTGCTAGCAACTCTTTTTCAAGTAGTAGCATAATTAAGTTGTGGGTCAGTCAAAGTTTTACTAGCATAAGCAATAGCATGATGTTTCTTGTCTTTAGTTTGCCCTAACACGCCCCACAAAGATAATCATGGCATCACACATAATTTCAAAAGGCAAAGACCAATCGGGGGTTGAATAATTGGTGCGTAAACAAGAGCCTTTTTCAAACTTTCAAAAGCTTTAAGACAAGCATCATCAAAAACAAAGGGAGCATCTTTGGCTAACAAGCTGGTAAGTGGTCTAGCAATATGTGAAAAATCTTTTATAAATCTACGATAAAAACTAGCATGGCCTAGAAAACTTCGTATCCCTTTAACATTTACAGGGGGAGGTAACTGTTCTATAACTTCTATTTTTGCCTTATCAACCTCTATTCCCCTTTCTGAAATAAGATGACCAAGCACTATTCCTTCTCTAACCATAAAATGACATTTTTCCCAATTAAGGACTAAGTGCTTTTCCTCACATCTTTGCAAAACTCTATCTAAGTTTTCTAGACAATCATCAAAAGTTTTTTCATAAAAGAAAAAATCATCCATGAAAACTTCCATAATCTCTTCAATCATTTTAGAAAATATAGACATCATACATCTTTGAAAAGAAGGGGTGCATTACATAACCCAAAAGACATTCTTCTATAAGCATAAGTTCCATATGGGCACGTAAAAGTAGTTTTGCTTTGATCACTAGGATGGATTAGGATTTGGTGGTATCCGAATATCCATCAAGGAAACAAAAGTAAGAATGCTTTCACTACACCACAACACCGAATTCCCATTAGAACGTCTGACCCTAAAAATATTCTTTATCGATGGAAGATCTGACGCCAAACATACTAAGAGATGATCGACGCTAAAATCCTTGTTTAGCTACGTCCGCCCGACGCTAAACAAAATAAGAGATGGTCCGATGCTAAAAATCGACACAACATCGCACGGTCCCGACGCTAAACTTATATGGGCTCCACATAGGTCCAGCGCACCACTTGTCGCGCCCAAATAATTTGGGCTCCCACCTATATTTTTGTTTGGCCAGCGTAAATTTGTTTTGCCCGCCAAAATTTTAGCCCGGCCCAAGTGGAAATGAAAATGAAACCCTACCCGCACACACGCAAGCACGCCCCCACACACCAGACACACGCACACACGCAGACGGCCGCCGGCCCCGAGCCCCATCCCGAGCCCCATCCCGACGCCGCCGCCGCCAACCCCATCCCCGACGCCGCGGCCGCCAACCCCATCCCCGGCCGCTGCCGCCCGCCCCGTCCCTCGGCCGCCGCCGCCAGCCCCCATACCCCGCTGCCGCCGTCGGCCCCATCCCCGACGCCGCCGGCTCCCAGCCCCATCCCCGACTCTGCCGGGCCTTCCTCTCCATCCCGACGCTGCCGGCCTTCCTCTCCCCCGCCGCCGGCCATCACTCCCACCCCGACGCCGGCCAGCTCTCCCACCCCGACGCCGCCGCCGCCCATCCCCACCCCGACGAGCCCCGACGACGCCCGATGGAGGAAGCCCGGCCGGCCCCCTACTCGTCCGGCATTAGCCCCCCGCTCCGCACTCGAGGAAGCCCCGCCGAGAACACGAGACGCTGCGCAGTGGCCCATCCCCATCCCCCGACGCCACCGGACATCCTCAAAGACCGAACACCGAAGGTGGACAAGGAAACTGCGCACGTGCGGTGAGGTGAGATAAGTTTCCCCTCCACTCCTCTTCTTCCTAGGTGGTCACCTATTTCCTATGCGGCTGCTGGCTTTGGCTTGTTTTCTTGTTCCCTATGGCTAATGGTGTGTGTATTTGGTCACAACAAAGTATAATATGGTATGATTTTTTGTTCATAGACCCAAATTCATTTCTGTTCATATGTTGTACAAGATATGTGTGCCATGATGTGGTGTCTTCTTTGTTTTTGTCTTCTTTGGGACAAACAGAGCTTTTGTTGTCGATGGACACAACTTTGTTGGTGCTTGCCAAATGCTAATGTGAATTTGCTTCCGACCAATGTGGGGGATCTTTGGTTCTCTGTACCCTTTGTGAAATGTCATAGGATCGGTGTGTGTTTAGCAAGCGGTCGCTATTGTGGATTTTTCTTATAAAATTATGTCCTTGTACAAAAGGGAAAATAATAAAAAAGTAGTTAAAATTGCTCCATCCCGTTCTAGGTTTGTTTGTTGTTTGTAGAGAATCAATTTTGTTAACCAAATGTTGTGTTTGCTTCTCGATTTATCAATCTAGGGTGTATGTTGACATCGATTTTTCGCAGAGAAACACTATGATTCATACCATTATTACTAGCTCACTGTACTATTTGATACATGCATGCTTAAGTTGTGTAATTGATTTATTTTTTTCGACCCGGCAAGGATTGTGCTGCACCGAACCACGACAAGGCTGACACAAGACCTTCACCAACACAAGACAAGGCTTTCTTCAACAACACAAGGTTGCCCGTGGTGCTCCCCCATAGTCCCCAAGAAGTTGCAAACCTGCTCCACCGACATTGTCATCACATTGTTTGCGGCCTATAGATTGAAGTACCGCAGGTATGCACTTAACACTTATGGGTTCTATGTCCAGAAATAATTCATGTGTCACTGTCTTCTTGCACTATCACACTTGGCTTCCACATTTATCTTTGTATATGTGTTGCTACTACCTTTTAACTTGTGTTGCTTGCTGTGGGCAATGCAAATGCTTGCTACGAATTGTTTATCTAATTTCTAATTGGTCTATGTTATGAAATATTGTAGTCTGAACAAGTATCATCTGACAGCCACTCCCCACAAAGAATCATGGATAAATCATGGATCAGTAGTGATGCTAGGCACACAAAGGAATACTCACAAGGGGTCAACAATTTCCTAGATTTTGCATTCAAGACTTCAAAGAAGATGGGGACAAAATACTATGCCCTTGCGTAAAGTGTGTTAACTCATTTTGGAGGGACTCAAGTGAAATACGGGAGCACTTAATATGTCATGGTTTTCTACAAGGGTACACAACTTGAATTTACATGGGGAAGCTAGTTCCTCTTTTGTTGATACCTACAATGGTGATGGTGCTGATCCTGTGGAAGAGTCTAGTGAAGAGGATGACATATCTGCATTGCTTAGAGACCTAGCTTGTGGTTTAGATGATAGAGGGGATTTTGAGGACAATAGTTCTGATGTGCTTCCTAAAGAACTAGTGGACCTCCAGAAGTTGGTAGAAGCCAATAGTCAAGAATTATTTCCTAAGCGTAAGAAGTACACTAAACTGCGTTTCCTCGATTAGGCTTCTTCACATCAAGCTCCTTGGAGGATGGACTGAGAGAGAAGTTTTGACCTTTTGCTAGATCTATTTAATGATGTCTTACTTGAGGGTTCAACACTACCCGTAAAACTACTATGAAACTAAGAAATTGATTAAGTCCATAGGACTTGGGTACATTAGTATTCATGCTGTGAAAATGATTGCATTCTATATCGGAATGATTATAAAGATTTTGAATCATGTCCAAAGTGCAAGGTTTCACGTTGGAAATCAGCTAGGAAGAGCCTAGATGGGAAACATGTGTACAAGGTTCCTAACAAGGTTCTTAGGTACTTTCCAATAAAGAAAAGCCTCCAAAGATTGTTTCTATGCTCTAAAACAGCAGCTCTAACAAGATGGCATGATGAGGAGAGAACAAGAGATGATGTTCTTAGGCATCCTGCAGATTCTCTTTTATGGAAAAACTTTGATCTTAAACATCCTGAGTTTGCTAAGGATAGTAGAAATATACGACTTGCATTTGCTAGCGATGGTTTTAATCCTTATAGAACCCAGTCTATTAGCTATAGCATTTGGCACGGTATATGTATTCCCAACAATTTTCCACCATCAATATGCATGAAGCAATCAAATTTCATACTCTCTTTCCTAATTCCTGGAAAACAAGCTCCTGGGAGTGATATGGATGTTTTTATCGAGCCATTTATGGATGATATGGTAGATATGTTTGACAAGGGGATTAGAACTTATGATGCATCAAAGCGCGAGTGGTTCCAATTAAGGGCAGCGGGTGTTGTGGACTATTACGGACTTTAGGGTCTAGGCTATGTATGCGGTTGTGTCATCGGTGGTGAAGCGGCATGTCCCGATTGCCACTTGTATACTTGTTCACATAGACTTGGTAAGGGCAGCAAGAATTGCTATATGGACCATCGTAGGTTTTTGGATGAAAACCACCCATTTAGGTTCGATGTTGATAAGTTTGGTTCAACTGAATTTAGGCAGCTTTTTGCTCCACTCTCAGGGGAGGAAGTGTTGGAGTGTACAAAAGATATTGTTACAGTTTTTGGTAAGGATCCATCTGGGAAGAAACTAGCAAGGAAGAAACGCAAGGTAGGGGAGCCATTAGTCATTTTTAAAAGGAGGTCTATTTGGTTTAGACTAATCTATTGGAAAGATTTGATCTTTGCGGCATAATTTTGATGCAATGCACATAGGAAAAAATGTGTATGAGAACTTTGTTAATACATTCTTGGGCACCGAAGGGAAATCTAAGGATAATCTGAATTCTCGGTTAGACATTCAAGCTTTAGGTATTAGAAGTGATCTCCACCCTGTTGATGTTGAAGATCGTTTTATTTGCCACCGCACCATATACAATGAGTCGATGAAAAGAAATTATTTTGTCAAATCTTGAAAGGGGTAAAGTTTCTGCTGGTTTTGCATCCGATATACGTCACAATGTTCATGTCAATGAGAGAAAGGTGTGCGGGCTTAAGAGTCATGAATGACACATTGTTCTACAACACTTACTACCGCTTCTTTGTGAGGAAAGTATTGCCGGAAGTAGTTAGTGCTGCAAAGTGATACGTGTTAGTCATTTTTTCAAGAAAATTTGTGCTCTGTTTTCCGCCAAAGTGATATGGTTAGTCTAGAAGCTGAAATAGCTGAAACCTTGAGCCTTTTGGAGACTATATTCCTTCCATTTTTTTTTGACATCATGGTACATCGATGGTCCATCTTCCGCCCAAGCAAGAATAGCTGGTCCAATTACATTTCCGTAGCATGTGGCCTGTTGAGAGGTAATTTCTTTGGTATTGCAGCATACATATAAAAATATACTACTTTTACAACATACTAAGCCTATTATATTATATTATATTATAATTGTATATAGGTTCTTATTGAGATTGAAAGGTTATGTTCGTCAAAAAAGCCATCCGGAGGGATCAATTATGGAGGCACATATGTTTTATGAGAGCCTTACACTATGTGGACACTATTTACACAACCGAGAGCTTAGAAATGTTGAAGGACTGCGAGCTGAAAATTCCACAACCCCTTTCTTTGATAGCATTGGTCGGGGTTTAGCTGGGAAGTGCGCAGTGTGTTTAGACCACACGACTTGGCTGCAGGCACATAGATATGTTTTGTTCAACTATCCAAATATAGGGCCTTACTTGGAGTAAGTATCTGTTTCACTTCACACCATATGTATAGATTCTCTTGCACGGTACGATGATAAATTCATCTTTGCAGAAAGTATGCTCACCATCTATCCTTAATTGGTGTTCGAACCCAGCGAGCTATCAACCGAATGCAGCATGAATGCTTCCATGAATGGTTTAGGTCACATGTAAGTAGGAAAAGAACTTAAGACATGCTATCTAAGTTGAACTTCTCATTTACCTTAATAATAATATTTATTAAAAATCATAGGTGGAAGAAATGTCTCAGGAGGCATCAGAAGAGATACAAATCTTAGCCAAGGCGCCAACCATGACCGCAACAAAATATAGTAGCTACGAATAAATGGTTTTGATTTTTCACACCGAGTCCTATGATATGGGTAGGTCTATCCAAAATAGTGGGGTCGCTACGGTTTGCGAATACACATGCTTTGAGAGGGGTGATATTGATAATGCCACAATACGAAAAAAGACTTATTATGGCATTATAAAGGAGATAGTTGAATTGAACTATAATCACCAAGGAAATGTTGTTCTTTTCAAGTGTTATTGGGTTGACAACCGTGTGCGGGCAAATGGGTTAGAACCGATCGGTTCGGGGTCACCACTTGTCAACTTTAAACATTTATTCAATACTGGTGAAAAAGTATCAGATGAGCCTTTCATACTAGCATCACAAGCAGTGCAAGTCTTCTATGTTCCTGAAAATGCTGGTTCTGAATGGGTTTCTGTACATCAGTCCAAACCAAGAGATTTCTATGATATGGATAATTTGGAGAGTGAGCACCTAGATAATGACAATGGACTAGTTCTGCCATTGCCTGATCTAAATGCCAAGGTGACTGTGGATGTTATTAATGGGGTTGTCCCCACTAGTAGGTCAGACATAGATGGTATAATTGTTGACCCTACAAAGTAAGTGTTATTTATGCAGTTTGTGATTGCCTCTTTGATTGCATGAAAATAATTGTTCCCTTCAGTTTGTATTATTTCTTATATAAGAAAATTATTGCTAATTCCTTTTTTAGGAGAAAAAATGTCAAGCGCAAGAGGAAGGGGTAATGGAGACGATGACATGAATGAGTATGAGAGGCGGGAATGGGAACGAGTTGCAAGAAACCAAGAGAAGATGGAATCCCTTCGTCTAAAAGAATTGAGAACCCAACTCCAGCCTACCCAACCAACTAAAAGAATAAAGGTTAGCCTTGACTATTCCTCCTGTATGTGATTTTGTGGTCATAATATGAGGCCGTAGTTTTCAAACTTTATAAGGCCGTAGAGTTCAGACCGTCATATGCTTGAGAAATTTCAGCTCATAGTAGTTTTCAGATTCTATAAGGCCGTAGAGTTTTAGATCTGGGATGGACTAAGCAGATTTCCTTGTGAGACATGTTTATGCCGGACCAACTTATCTTCATGTCCAATTGTTTAATAACTTTCTTTGGTCTTTGCACCAATACGCTCTCTCGTGGTCAATGACTTATGATATTCATATTAGTAGCTCAACAACAAGTAAACAATCTCTCGAAGTTGTAGGTCGCATAGTTTATGGCATAGTAGACAATGCGTACAATGGTTCAATCAGTAGGCAAAGTAGTAGACAATCTCAATGCATGTAATTGTTCATTTATGGGCTGCTTGGAGTTGCTTCAGATTATGTGTGTGTGCTTGTCATGTGCACGGATTATGAGTCTGCTGCACCAAACTTGTACATTTCTAAACTAGCATAAATACTAAGTGACATTGTCATGTGCATTTTCCTGTAGAGAACACATAACCCAAGTGATGCAGACCATCTCGGATCGTAATTTGCGACCAAGAACACAAAGAACTTATGTTGAGACTTCAAATCAGCGAGAATAATGTTGAGACTACAAATGAGCAGAATAATATTGATCCCGATTATGAAGTAGTTGGAGATTTTTTAGGTGCCAATGAAGGTAAACTTCTACGAACAATTGCTGCAATTTCTTGCTACAATTTCGAGAACATATGCTGATATTATATTTATTTTCTCATCTCTATAGATCTCGCCGGTTGTACTCAAAAGAGGGAGGGAAGAAAAATCACCACAATGAATGAAATATTCTCAAGGAAAGCTCACATGCCAAAAATCAAAATAACAGCCAATGAACTTGGACAGCCTATTGGAGAAAATTATAGGAAATTTGTTAGTGTCATTGGTCGTCAAGTGAGAAAGTCATTACCAGTTCGAATTAATGATTGGAGGGATGTTCCCATTAAAATGAAGGATCAAGTTTGGACTGCCTTTGAGGTATAGCATTGTCTACCCTTGTGCAGGTTATCCAATTCATTGCAGCTAGTATATTACGTGCATCGTTAGCTAGTTAGTGCAATCTCTTAGTACAATTCATTTCAGCTAGTATAATCGATGGCTCCTTTTCATTGGCAAATTAGGCATTCTATGATATGGATGAGGCTGTTGAGAAATGGTTTATTGATACGATGGCAGCGAAGTGGAGGAACTACAAGACATACTTAAAAAGGAAGTATTTTGATGAAACACTAGCAGATGAACAAATCCAGGACAGGCTTAAGAATATATTAAATGTCGATGACATCAATGGTCTTATTACGTTTTGGAGGTCTCCTGAAGGTCAAGTAAGGAACCATTCACATGAACATCTCTTTTCCATTACTTGCCTATGAATGTGCAGATCTCAGTGATTTCTACCATAGGCTCGCAGTGAAAGAGGAAAAGCAAATCGTTCAAATTTGAAGGTTCATCATACTTCTGGAAGCATCAGCTTTGCTTGCCGTAGTTATGAACTGGTACACAATCCTGTCATATTACGGATGTTGTAAATTGTTTGGGGTCACATTCATTGATACATAGCTTTAAATCTTGTAGGGTGAAACACTTGGGCATACGCTTTCGAAGAGATGAGACGTGGGTCCATGTACATACAAGAAAAATGGAGTGCCTTCAATAGAGGCAAAGCAAAAACAATTGTAAGCACCCCCCCCCCCTCCCCCCAAAAAAAAAAAAAAAAACATGGATCCGATGTATACACTTCACTTATTCATATTTTCTAGGATGAGCTTAAAGCCATTGTTGAAGCTCAACCAGAGTTGAAGGATAAAACAATTCAAGAAGGTGATGCGCTTGCTGCTGTTTTAGGAGCAAAAGAGCCAAGAGGACGTGTTCGTGGTTTGGGTCTAGGACCAACTCCCCAAGAGATTCGTACCCCAGGGATCAAAGGGCTCATGTCAACAAGGTTGCAAATGGAAATTTGGGCTCGACAGAAAGCTGAAATTAAGAGCAAAACACTTGAGCAATGCATTCAGGAATTGGAAGACGAAAGGAGAGCACATGGAATGGCAAATGTTGAAATCCTATCACAGCATGGCTCTAATTCACGACAGTATGCGGTAAAGAAAATTTGTTTAGAAGTCTCCAAAATTGATTTATCTCTTTACAAGCCTTAATATGCACATACATTTCTCTAGTAGCAGCCAATGAATACTATTGCTCCTATTCTTGTGTAGAGTCCGATACCGGAAGGACCTATCCATGAGGCACATACTACTCCTCGGTGTGAAGAATATAATAATTATGAAGACGGTGAAGACTATGATCAATATGGCATGGAGGATGAGAACTTGCTTCCTCATAGACATGTAATCTTCCTATGCCTTGCAAAATATCTGCTTGTGATTTTGAAAAGGTTACCTGCATTACAATCTCATCAATGCATCATTTATTTCAGGTTGAAGTTGTAGAGACCTTCCTCCCCTCTAGGCCTGTTGTAGCCCCATCAATGCATCGTTCACGTCTTGCTGAAATGGAAGAAACCTTGCCCCCCCTCTAGGCCTGTTGTAGCCCGACCAGCTATGGACATGACTGCAGCAGCAACACATGTAAGCTTGCCATGCTGCTGCGATGTTTATCTTTGTGATTTTAAGTATGTTCCATGCTTTTATCATGAGTGCACCATTTATGTCAGGTTGCAACAGAAGAGAGCTTGCTGGCCCCTAGGCCTGTTGCAGCCCCATCGGCAATTAACATGACTACTGCACCAGCAAATGATATCCTCCCGCGCTTGGCAAATGATACCCATGTAATAATCTTGCAATGCCGCAGCAATGTTTCTATATGATTTTAAATGTTTCTCATGGGTGTCTTTACTACAGGTTGGAACTGACAAGAGCTTGCTCCCCGGTAGAAAAGAGCCACCTATAAACAAGAAAACTACAGCAACAAATGGTGGCCCTCGCCTTAATGATGACTATGTAATCTTTCTGTCTTCCTGCATTCTTTTGTGGTTTCATCTACATGCCTTGCTTTAACATTCTTGTGGGCACATCATTTATTTCAGGTTGGAAAGGATGTGATATTATATGCTATATTGAGATCTGAGTTACCTGTGGCTAGGGCAAAAATAGTTTCAATTGATCCAAACCATATTGTAGGAGGCCAGCCTCTTGGTAACGAATACTGTGAAGTAATAGTTAATCTTGTCATGAAAAGGGATGCTATGTTGCCTCGTCCGTTTGGCGAGATCCAGACTATGGCTAGTGCTGACAAAATGAGCATTGCATGGCCACTCAATAAAGTAATGGTCAAGACTTGACATAATTTTCATTTTGGTTTGATCTGTGATGCATGACCAATGTTTCTAATTAAACATATCTGTGATAGGTAAGGGAATGCAAGAAGAAGGAATGCAAGAAACCATCTAATACACCTCACAATGGCACTGCAGGTATGTACCAAAATTTACATGTTAGAATGCTTCTTCCACTTTACCTGTACAAACCTAGTGACCAGCTGTACCAAGCTTGGTTGTAGAACTTGTCTTGTCTTCATGCCTCTTGTGCTGTATGAAAAGCAAACCTTTGAAGTTTTCCTCCAATATGTTTCTTTCTTGCATTGGTGAAATGTCAAGTACCACTCTTGTCCTGATGCATCTACATACCTCCATGTCTGTGTGTAGATGCATGTTTAAATATACTACAAATGTATGTAATTCGACATCCTATAGTAATAATCGTCTTTCTATAGTGGACTGCTATAAATATATTAGTACAGCCATGAACATTTACATTTACTAAAACGTCATTTGTGACTACCAGCCATCAGTCCAATTTGGACATCCCATCACTCCGACTACTAGCTGAAATTTGGACATACCATGAATCCTGAAGCTCACAATTATTTTTGTTCATGCTGAAATTTGCAGCCCATAAAAAATTGTATGCTTGTGCATTTCTTAAAATGCTGAAGCTCACAAGGAATCATCTGCTCCTTTAAAGAAACTCTTAGTACCATCAATTGGATCAAGCACCTATAAATCCACAGCGACTTTACTTTCTGTAACCAACTTTTGTAGATCAGGCTATTGATAGAGGACCATTTGTGACTACCAGACAGTTCATGTGCATTCTATTCCAAAATAAATCTTCCAGGCAATAGCACACGTATCTGTTATGTTTTTATTCATGTGCATTCTATTACTATTGCTACTGTTTCCTAGAACAGTTCATATATTTTCTTCACTTATCTAATTACATGGTTATATTTTTCAGGAAGTGCTAGGCGTCCTGTGGCTTGAAGTTCTGCAAACCTAGTGGATGTGCCATTGTGTTGGCAAGGCATTGCTTTTGGTTTTTGAGTTCCTAGAAATGACTGTGTGCACAATTATTAGTATGTTAATTCCAAAATACTAGTATTGCTTGCTGGGATGTGCATTTGATGCAATCTTTTGCTGCTTGACTTGTTGGATGATTCAAACATTGTGCAAGGACAAGATTGTATGATATATATATATATATATATATATATATATATATATATATATATATATATATATATATATATATATATATATATATATTGAGCTTCATGTGATGTATGTGTGTATCTTTATGTGATGGAGCATAAACTTGAAGCTGTATGATATTTTCTAATCGTATTATTTTTTTTTTCGCATATTTATAGTTCTATCAAACAATCGACGCTATAAATTCTTTGACCATTGGATTGTCGACGCTATATGAATGGTAAGCGAGGATCTAACGCTGAAAACAAGCAATGGATGATCGACGCTAAACATATTCGGGGCATCGACCGTTCGACGCTATAACTTCGGGTCCGACGCTAAAGAGTTTTAGCGTCGGGACTTACAGCGTCGGTGAAGTCCGACGCTATATGTTCTTAGGGCATCGCCCGACGCTATATGTGGCTTTCAGCGTCGGACCATCCAATGGGAATTGGGGTGTTGTGGTGTAGTGTTTGCCAATCGTTCTAACATTTCATCAATGAAAGGCAAAGGAAAATGATCTTTCCTTGTGGCTTTATTTAATTTTGTATAATCTATGCACATTCTCCATCCTGTAACAGTTCTTTGAGGAATCAACTCATTCTTATCATTCTTAACAACTGTCATGCCTCCCTTCTTAGGCACAACTTGAACAGGGGCTTACCCACTCGCTATGTGGCACGGGGATATATAATCCCGGCGTGTAATAACTTAAGAACTTCCTTCTTAACTACATCTCTCATCGCATTATTGAGTCTTCTTTGAGGTTCTATAGATGGGAGTATATCCGGATCTGTAGGAATACGATGAGTGCAGAGAGGCGGGACTAATTCCTTTCAAATCATCGAGAGCGTAGCCTAAGGGCGGCGATGTTTTTCTAAGACAGATTATCGGCCGAGAGTCCGATGCGGGTGTAAGTTCATCATTTATGATCACGGGAGACTATGAATCTTGGTTTAGGAAAGCATAAGTGAGGCCGGTGGTAAAGGTTTAAGTTCAATAGGAGGTCTAGGTGGATTCTCAAATTCATCTAAAGGTTCTGAAGTAGTAGGATTTTCATCCTCTTCTTCAATAAAAAATTCTGAATCATCTTCTTGATTGGATTCCACAAAATATTCTACGGTGGCCTCTTTTACTTCCTCCATAGGATGGTTCGGACAAGACTCGGATTTAGCATGAATAGCTTGGATGATAGGTAATGAAAATTGAAGATCTTTGTCTAATTGAAAATCTAAATCTCGGGTTGTCCTTTAAAAGTAAGCTTCTATTAGTTGTCCTATCAGCGAGGTCAAACTCCATGATATCAAAGATATAGAAACTAAGGTGTACCATGATGTTATTCACCTTGATTGGTAAGACATAAAGAATTCCTGAACTTTGAATAACTTGCCCTGAAGGTGTTAAAAGTAATTTTGTAGTGGGACTCAATGGCATATCTTTAAGAAGATTATGAGCAAAGGATAATGCCATGATGTTTATCCCCACTATAGGATTATAAAGAGCATCAAAAGGATCTTCATCAATTTGGCAGCAAATAGGTACAGAAGGTGAATCCAAACGGATCACATCAGAGGAAAGCTCTGATTCTTCTGTCCATTCACTACTAATGATTGAGACAAGTTCTTCTGTAGTTCCTTTTAAATGTATCAAATTAGAAGAGTCTAAAGGATAAGATTGTGATGATCTATTCTTCTGAGATGTAAATCGATATTTCGAGGTATTTCCATAATCTGTAAAGAGATCATCCTCGATATCAATTAAGAAGTCAGAGATTGAAGTAACCTCTGGTTCTTCTAAAGGTTCTGGATTAGCTGGGATTGGTAAAGGATCTGGAATAGAAATAGATTCAGCTAATCTATCATCTTCTATAATTTCTTCTATTTTTAAAGATTTTCCTGCAGTTGGATCATCCTCCTTATTCTCCACTATTTTGTTTAGGATAGCAATGCATTCAGGGGGTGAAAGGTGAATGAAAGATCCATTCGTAGAAGTATTCAGATATTTTCTAGATTTTCTATTCAGACTAATATAGAAGTGTTGAATTAGAACATGGTCTGGTATGGCGAGATTAGGTCCGGATTTGGAAAGAAGATCATATCGTTCCCAATAGGCACTCAGAGATTCATCATGATTCAGTTTTGAGGATAGGATTGAGAGCCTAAAGTTAACTAGTTTTGACATGGGAAAGAAATCGGCCTGAGAATTCAGTTAAACAAGTTTCCCAATTGCCGACCATTCTTTCTCTATTTCTATTGTACCATTGGCGAGCTTTTCCTTTCAAAGAGAATGGAAAGAGCGTCCCAAAGGATTGTTTTTAGGGGACATGCCTTCAATATGGAGTCATTTACATGTCTCCTCAAATGTTTGGAGATGAATAAAAGGATTTTCGTCTAGTTCTCCAGAGAAAGTATGGTTTTGGACCATCTCTATCAACCTGGGCGAAACTCATAGGATCTAGCTTGAATAGGTTCAGATGATAGCACAGGTCTACAAGCTTGCCCGTTGGGTGCTAAATTTTTGTAAAGAGGGGTAATATCCATTTGGATAGATAAGATAAGATAAGATAAAATAAAAAGAAAAATCTAAACTAATGATATGATACAAGATTTAGTTTAGCTCAGATAATCAGCAAACCGTTCTCCCCGGCAACGGCGCCAGAAATGCTTGTTGGTAAAAGTTATCCTACAAAATTATTTATAAATTTGTATAGTGCATAGCGAACGAGAAACGATGAGCACTTCACCCAGGTGAGGGTTTTAAATATCGAATCCACAGGAAGAATGGTGTGAGAATACTGAGGCAAAAACTAATCCCTGAGATAATAGGAAGGAACAGGAGTTCAGATAAAAGGTGAGAAGAATTCTATGGCTGTCTAGTTTATACTCTTGTAAGGCTTATAGATATTCCTTAATGGGGATCGTACTCAAGAGAAGGTAAGGGCAAAACTTACTATCTCCCAGCACTTAGATCCTACGTGTCCTATCTACAGGAAGTGGAATCCAAAGGACTCAATGGTACTGTCACTACCACGATCTACCACTCTCCGGCAAGTAGGGAGCAATTATGAGTTATCTAGTATAAACACCACGTTTACACTAGGGGTAACAACTTCAATTCAAGAGCGACAAGAATCAAAGTACTCTAATGAGTCATAAACCGAAAGAAATATAAATAAGTGAACTTACTCAAATATAAAGTTGATCCACCAAAGAAGTCTCAAGATCAAGTGCAATGAAGCCTTTGATCCCAGAGGTACAAGCGTAGAGAGTCACCGACAGATCCGGTACTTCTCCTTACTTCTCCTCAACTCTACTTCTTATCTCTCAAGAACAGATCTAGAACTCTAATCAAGTTCTTTGATCTATCTCTCAACTTTCTACTAATCTCTCTCAACTTGATCTAGCTCTTCTAATTAGAGAGGTATGGCTCTAGCTATGATCAGAGCTGAGTCTGATGAATAATGATTTTCATACCTAAGGCCAGAGGTATGACCCTCCTTATATAGTCCTGGCGGATGAATACTGGCCTTTGGATCAAACCGACTTCAACAACGGCGTAGATACAACCTCAAAGGCGGTTAGAAACCGACCTAAGAAGCTGAGGCCGACAGGTGGGACCCACCTGGCGGCCGCCAATGTGGGCCCTGGCGGGCGCCAAAGCCGTGGTGGACCCCGCCTGTCGGGTCTTTTCTGTGTCTTCTCGGTGTCTTCTAGAATGTTTTAGTTCACTTTTCGGATCAAAATTCTTCTACGGTAAATCTTCTTATTGTATGGGGTTTTTCTCTCAATTTCGGCATTTTTCTGTGAAGTCCCCCGAAAAGATATAAATCACCAAAACTCGTGGAACTTTATCGGTATAACACCTATTCTATGCATTCTATTCTTTTTATATCCTTATTATATATTTAATTGACACATAAAAACATGGCTTAAGAGGTGTCAACATGGTGCTTTCTTATCACTTACATTAACTAATGCCACAGAACTTGTGGAGAAGATGGCTTCCAACCAAGGTTGGAGTGAAGAACGTCAAACTCGCAAGAGGGGAATGCACCAGCTTAAAGAAGTAGATATGCTATACGCTAAAATGGACCTTATCATGAAGAAGCTAGAGGATAGAGATCCTCAACCCGAGAGCGATTATGCAAATTCAAGACTCACACATGACATGTGAAGAATGTGGAAACTTAGGCCACACTGGAAGGAATTGCCCAGAGATTCAGGAGGACATCAACTTCATCAATAATAATAACAATAATTTCCGTCCTCAACAGAATCAAGGTTGGAACCAACAAAGGCCCAACTATCAAGGTAACTATCAAGGAAATTACCAAGGTAACAATCTAGGTAACAATTTTAATACTTATCAACCTTCTTTAGGAGATCTTGTTGTTAACCAAGGTAAGACTATGGAGAATCTGTCAAGAAAGATAGCAACTAATGATAAAGCTCTTGAACTTATCAATACTCGTTTAGAAAGCTTTTCTTCAGCTATAAAGAATCAACACAGTTTTAATAAGATGATAGAATCTCAGATTTCTCGGTTATACGTTCCACTAACCACACCGGGGAAAGATTCGGGACAGCCGGGAAGAATTAGAAACCGCAAACCTTGTCGATATTTATAATGCGGTCGTTACTATAGAGAGACCTCAGGAAGCTGTTGGTTGGATGACTTAATGCCACCTAAAAAGGAAGACCCTGGAAGGCCAGTCATTACAATCAAGATTGGACAACACACATTCGACAATGCTCTCTGTGATTTTGGCTCAAGCGTCAATATACTACCAAAGGTAATTTATGAAAAGATTTATAGTGAACCACTTTGGAAAACGAATATGTGCTTGCAGCTTGCAGATCAATCATTTTGTTATCCCGAGGGGATCCTTGAAGACGTGTGTGTGGGAATCAGAGGCTCATATGTGCCAGTAGACTTCGCAGTCGTAGACACTGGAAGGAATGAAAGAGCAACAATCATACTTGGTAGACCATTCTTATGCTCAGCTAAAGCTATCATCTACGCAGACAGTGCGAAGATTGTTTTCAATATCAAAGGAAAGAAGAAGAAATTCACTTACAAAGACAAGGTACAAAACTCTCTTACTTATTCCCAGAATACTAATCAATATATTGTAGAATCAAAGATAAAGAGCTACAATCAAAATAAAAGGAGGAATCAGAATCGGAATCAGAACAAGAACAAGATAGCACAGCTTACAAAGGTAATGGTGGTAAATAAAACAACATCTTATAATGACCATTTACTTGAATATCCAATGCTTCGTCAGCAAGATGATCCAGGTACGCCTACCATTGCATGTTCTATTCAATGCTTAACTTTTTATAATACATATTGCGATACCGGATCTAGTGTTAATATAATGGCAAAGGTTACATATGAATTATTATTTGGAAAATTGCCGTTGCAACCAACATATGTGTAGCTACAGATGGCAGACCAATCCTATAGAGTTCCTGAAGGAATTGCCAAGAATGTACCAGTCAAGATTATGGACCACTATGTTCTCACTGACTTTATAATCATGGACATGGGAAAAGAAGTAGACCCTCCATTAGTGCTTCGGAGACCATTCCTCAACACTACTCGTGCAATCATTTACATACACACAGGAGAGATACATTTCCATTTTCCTAAGGAGAAGCTACGTGTTTACTTTAATAGCTATAATGAATATACAAATCCCAGGGGGAAAAATAGGACAGCTCGTCACCGTCATAATAGAAGATGGATGAAGAATCTACTAGAAGAAGCAAAGGAAAGTGAAGAAGCTAAAGCTCTTACACCTACTACATCCACGGAAAAATAAGAAACAAATACTTCAAAGAAGAGTACTGTGACAGAGCCGACCAATTTATAAGAAATCAAGTATAAGTCGCAATCACCGAAGCAATCGCTGTCTACACTTGAGTCCATATAAACCCGGTATTCCGGAAATCTCCGAGCGATTTCAAACTCATCAACAATATACAACAGGATCGTTGAGCTTGGTAGTAAAATCCGCAGGTATTTCAAACCAAATTCGATATATATTAAACATCAGAGTGCGAGGTACCATTTATTACAAACTCAGGTTCAAGTACGGAAGCAGTAGTTTGCGAAAACCAAATAGTCTTTTAACGAAAACAAATATAAGATAGTGCCAGAAGATAGTCATCCCTGTAGCAGCATGAGACAGGGGATATGGAATTGCCTTGCTTACGGCCTTAGTCTTCATCAACAGGGAAAGCAGAGACAAGACTTACAATAACCATGGTAAATATGATCACCTGCAACAACGGGAATAAAACCCTGAGTACAAAATACTCAACTAGACTTACCCGTCCGAAATAAAAATAATGACTCCAAGGATTATGATAGGCTTTATCTGGGGTTCAGCTGACTCACATTAATTTCGCAAATAAAGTTGTTTAGTGAGCCTACACATACTACTTGTATTAACCAATTTAACAGGGTTCTTATTACTTACATAACATAGATCCTGTATAGTCAAGATTAAGCATTGCTCAGTAGAATAAATAACAAAGTATAAATGGCGGATCGGGGATATAACTTGTCGCAACATTATAAAAGATATTTAATTTATAGTGATTAAGACTACATTGCCGTGGACATAACCGGGTTCTCACTATCCAGGAGAGATGGCGATTCGAATCGATTGCAAACCAGCTGGCGAATACCCTGACACACACCAAGTCTACTTTGCAAGGCTAGACCCAATCACTCCTCAAGGTGTTACGGGACGTAAACGTCTCGGTCTTGCCGGCTACCCACTCCTTCTCGGGTACCAAGTGAGCATGCAACGAGACCGACATCATCGTGCGCGTCTTCTTGTACCCAATACAAAACCCTCTGCAACCAACGCCAAAGGAGGAGCGATAGAGCGAGCAATGGCCGGCCCCTAACAGTCTTGCGAGTTTCGTGGCTCACGACCCGGCGGAGCCTACTATATGCCAGGTACGTTCAACTTCCGACCACATTCCGACAAAGTATGAGTCCTTAATCGATCAGGTGGAAAGGACCACAAACTCCACCCAATCTCACATGTTTTATTTTATCAGGTTCTCAAAGCAGCTCGACAATCACCCATGTGATTGTACACAACACATCCTCAAGTGACCGACATCACTGTCTACTGCAAACATGGTACTGAGCATTAACCTAGACCTCTATATAGGATAGGGCAACTTTCAGCAAGGATCATAATGCATCAACGGTTTCAACCATTTCCTATACGTAATGCAAGAAACATATAAAAGACTCAAGTCAACTTCATTGGAAGAATAGGAAAGGCAGAATGCTCCGGGGCTTGCCTCGCAGGAACGTTGCAGGAATGTGCTCCGGGCACTCAATCCACTCTTCGGTCGATCCTTCTCCTCCGGTGACTCCTCCAGACTGCACTCCCAGCTGGAACAACTCTCCCGGTTCCTCGATCAGCTCCTCCAGAACCTCCCCCGATCCTGAGATGATGCATTTGATGGAGAAAAGATACAATTATAAGTGCATGAACAACAACCTGCATATAATAAAAATGTGTATGATGAATGGATGCTTCATGATGCAAGCTATTAGTAAGTGCGTATCTCTTCTGCAAAAACATAATTAATTCTACACAAGAAACCTTAACAATTTACATCAAGCACTCCCTAACTCTCTACTCAACAGAAAATGGCAGCACGACAGACTGTCACTAAAACAATCACACAGGGAGTTCTACAACTCCAAATTCAGCAAACTAGGACTCTATGGAAAGCTAACGAAATTCTCTACAAAACATTCTACAGCACCAAGAGCTGAATCTAAACTTAACAGCCTCGAAATTGGGGAAAACAGAGACTCTGTTTTCAGCCCAAACTCTACATACAACATCCATAACTCTAAAACTACTCATGCAACTTGTCTTAAACTAAACCAGCAAGTAAATCAAGTAATTATCTACCAAATGAACCTACTGGACAATCCAAAAGATAATCTAAAACACATAAAATGACATGCCCTAGTAAACACTACACTTGCACACTATAAATTCCTAAATGCTAGGAATAATAAATCGACAAAACATGCAAAGCTGCTAAACTAAGTATACCAACAGGTCATCATCATGCCAAGAACATATAATAAAAATACAAATACCCAACATGAACATATAAGCATATATTTCTAGCCTATTTCCCAAGCACTACAATTATGATAAATATACAACTACTTCAGAAAATTCTACAAAAATTACCAGAGCATCCTACTGGAATGTAACAGCTACCATAAAAATATCAGGGCAAAACCAAGCTTGTACAGCTCTACACAAAAATGACAAGCTAGCACTAAATATGGGCATGAAAATACTTTGTACTATTAAAAGTGTCAGACAACAGATTTCTGAGTATGAACATCTACTCAAACCTATCAAGAACCACCACACCAAGTTTTACAACCAAAACCCTAATAATTATTTTTCTATGAATTTCTAAAGATCACACATCAAAAAGCACATAAATAGAAAATCACATTTCTTCTACAGAACATACCATGTAATATATTTTTCCTAGATTCTACTCAAAAAACAAGCACTTTTCATACAGAAAGCATATTTTTATCTTGCACCAATTAAAAGATATGATTTTCTCCAATTTCCATGCATTTATGGCCATAAATAAAACTCTATATAAAAGTTCTCAGAAAATAGGGTTTCATAATTTTATACTGTAGCCTATCTCCTAACAAGCACAGCAGAATTTGTTTCACTCAATTTGGACTCAAAACGACCAAGATATGAATTTCTAAAGCTTTTCATTCAAATCGGAAAAACAGAAAAAGAAAAGAAAAAGAAAAGGGCGAGGGCCCCAGCTGTCGGCGACACGACACGTAACGAGGGGACGGGGCGGGTCGACGGCGGATCTTCGCCGGTGGTGACCAAATCGCGCAACCCGCTACTCTACTCGACTCTACTCGACGAGGGGGACGCGTTGGTACCCTTTGGTTTGCACCGAAACCGACCAAAACGACGACGACGGCGGCGGCGGCGCGGCCTTGGGCGCTGGTGACGGCGGACCGGCCATTTTTTCCGGCGATAACCGGCGAACCAAAGACCGTTCCCTACTGCGCTAAGCTCAAGAGGGACATGCAAGTTGGTTCGGTGCAAAAGGGGCAACGATGGCGAACGATGAAGCAGCGCGCGGGGCGGCGCCACGGGCGACTCGTCGGCGATGACGCCGCCCCCGCGAAATGACGGCCGGATCTACTCAACCACCTAGCTCTAGAGCTCAGGCATCACAAGGCGAAGCTAAAATGCGAAAAAGAAAGAAGAAAGCTCGATCTACGAGCTCGGGCGGCGGCTTTGCCCCAACGGCGGCCATGGCGGCTTCGCCGGTGGGGCGCGGGCGGACGGAAATGAGGCCGCTCACCGGGGCTCTCACCTCGATTCGTCGATGGTTTTGTGTAGAGGACGATGGGATGAGGTTAGGGCTGTAGTTTGGCGCGATTTGGCTCGGACGGCGGCGATGGAACGCGGCGGCGGAGCTCGGGATCGACGGCGATGGCGGCGGCCGGGAGTGAGGCTAGGGTTTCGGCGTGGACGCTGACACGGGTTTTAAGGCGCTGGCGCGTGGGTCCGGGCGGTACATCGGCGGTGGACGAAGCGGCCACGCCGCCACGGGCGCCGTCGGCCGGCGGTGAGCCGATACCTCCCCTACTACTGTTTTTACGGACCAGCGACTGTTTTTTGGCCTAGATCTCGAAATCCGTGCGGAATTTGGAAAAAGTCAAAACATCAACTTTGTATAGAAATTCATAAAATACAAAACACTCAATATGAACTTTTTCTAATTCGGCCTAGATTTGAAACTAAAATTTAAAAACAGCAAGGTCAAATCACACCTTCAAAAACAGAGTTTGAAATTTGACTTAAGTTTGACTTGAACTTGGGGGCTCTATTTGGGGCATTTCAAAACCTTTTCACAAGAAAGTCACAACAGATCATTTGCTCCACATAAAAAGTACTTCATTTCATCTATAGAAACGTTTTGCTAAAAAACACTTCTATCAAGCACTTTTGAAAGGAGTTTCAAAAATGGGTCAAAGAGGTTTGACACACTAGGGTTGATTTATAAAAATTTTCTAAATTGAAACACAAGCTCAAACATGGTCCTAAATTATGATAAAAACATATCTAAGCACAATCTAGGTCCAAAACATGATTAGAGCAAAGATCCTATAGTAGCTAGGTCAAGAAAGCATAAAATGATAGTAACTTAATTAAAAGCTATTATGAACTTGCTCATGCATGAAATGATGATGAGGCTATGCAAATGATCATGCTTTCAAGATGCTTAACACCTAGGGTGTTACAAGTACATCATCCAAAAGATGGAGGAAGAAAAAGACATCTCCCAGAACATCATCAGAAGAGACAATAGAATCATCAGTGCCACCGATTGTGACCACTGATGTACCATGGGAGTAAAGAGCAGAACTTGCACTAGTAACTAAATGATTTTGCAAGCACTGACACAATCTTTTCCGTGGCGGGCACTTTTTTTGCCCGTCATGGAAAATACTCCGCCATTTCTTGTTTTTTTTTTATGTGACGAACACAGTTGCCCTCCACGGTTAATCGATTAACCATGGCGGGCATTTTATTTGGCCCGCCACGTAAAATTGTCACGGCCCGATAAGCCCACTAGGCCCGATAATCGTCATCCTTGTATAAATATGAAGTGTTAGGGTTTCCCCAACTCACTCCTCTCCCCAACCTCGCAGACCCCTCCCGGCGGTTCTCTCTCCTCTCTCGCACTTCTCTTTTTTTATGCGCGGCAGCCCTTCCCTCCCTCCCTCTCCCTCATGGCGTGCCCTCCTCCTCTCTCCTCCCCCAGGCGATGGCGGCCCCTCACGCTGCTCCTCCCCCGGCCCCCCCTCCCGGTGCTCCCGACGCGGGCGGCGAGGTAGCCCTTGCGGTGGCGGCCGGGGACCCTATCTCCATGGACGGCGAGGTGGATCCGGCGGAGTTGGTCTCCCCCGCGGCGGATCCGGCGGCTGCGGCCTCCACCACGGCGGATCCGGTGCGGCGGCGGCCTCCACCACGGTGGAGCTCGGGGACGGCGGCACTTGGGGCGGATCCGGCGGTGGCACGTGTGGATCCGGCGGAGTTGGCCTCCACCGCGGCGGATCGGGCTGCGGCCTCCACCACGGGCGGATCCGGCGCCGCGCGGCGGCCTCCACCACGGCGGAGCTCGGGATGGCGACGCTTGAGGCGGATCTGGCGGCGGCACTTGGGGCGGATCCTTCTTCTCCGGCGAGATCTTCCTCCGACAAGATCCCGCCCACCACGGCGGCGGGGAGGGACATGCGGCGGCGGATCCGCCACGCCGGCGGCCGGATCCGTGGATGGGGAGCGCGTGAAGCGGCCGGCGGCCTCGGACGGCGATGCCTTCCCGCCGGATCGGCGGTGGCGGCGGCTTCCCCTAGATGGGCTCGGCGAGCCCATGGATGGGCTTGGCGGGCCTGTTTAGGGTTTGTCTATTTTTTTTATTTTTTCAAAGCATCCCGTGGCGGGCGTTCTAATGTGCCCGCCACGGATAATATATTTGCCATGGCGCGAGCCCGTCACTAATGAAAGGCCCGTCACGTAAAGTCACGTGATTAACCGTGACCTTTCATTAGTGACGGGCTACGATGTCCGCCACGCAAAACAAATTTTGCCCGTCACTCAAATTCGTTTTGGTACTAGTGTTGGAGTCTTGTTAGGAGGACTCTAAACACCGAATCCTCGCCGAAAGGTAAGTCGGTAAGTTATCCATATTTAATTTCTTGCATTGTATATTTTCTTTCCATATCATTTTTATCGTTTTAGTATCTTATATCCGAAGACAAAAGGGTAAAATATTTTATGTTTATTTCTTTTTCTTTTCTTTTGTCTTTTGAGAAAACCTTTAAGCCCCATGCTAATATCCCCGAGGTTTAATACCTCTAGGCTATTTGCTGTGGTGGCATAAAAATAAAATAAAAATTTGCAAAATAAAAAATATATATAAAAATAATCCCAGGCGACATAAGCAATGTGGTTTATCTCTAATGCTTAATCAAGTTCCACTAGCTTTGTTGTCTATTTTGATATCAACAGATTTCGGGAGGAGAAGAGATATGTCAAGTGTCACAGTTGATGCTAACTACCTCAACCGCTACATCATTGAAGATTACACTCCAATCTAGCTTGGGGAGTGCAACCCCCGATTATCCGAGATAAGTATTCTACTATCTATCTATATTATTATATTATATTATTATTAGTTAAATATTTTGTTTGTTAGAAAGTTTGTTAAGAGTCTAGTTTTATGTAGTTTATATAGTTTCTTTTGTTAGAGTGACAATAAAAAAAAGATCAAGAGAGAGTGCACACTAAAGTTTACTTTTCTCAACTAAGAGGAACCTTAAAATTTGTCAACAAGGAGATGATGAATAGTTGCTCCGTTGTTTATGCTTTTCTAGTACCTAGCTTTCAAGCTTAATTTCTCTCGAGTTCCATTTGCAAAATTAATATTACTTTGAAACCTGAAACATATGAGTTGCAAATGCTTGCTCTAAACTCTAGGTAATTGACTGATATGATATATGATTGTCTGATTTTGCTATTTAATCTTACTCCTAGTGACACTAGATTTACGGAGATTTATATTTTGAAAATTGAAAATGCACATGATAAGTTCCCTGTATGACAAGAGTGTGAACCTCCTACCACAGCCATATATACATGCTAATTAGATTAGGAAAACCTTTTGAAAAATACAGAGAGATATATATATAGGTCGCTTGCTTTGCATTAAGTTTGTTCAATCTTTTGTCGACCCTTAGAAACTTGTCATGCTGATCATATACACTCAACTCACTCCATTCATTTCATTTCACTATCATCTACTCACTCTAGCTAGCAAAAATGTTCTACTCCTATCAGGGGAGAGCAACCAAAAATATTTACTATACCCATCCACTCATTCATTGCTAGCCAATATCTTACAAAAAGCTCCATCATTTATACCTCTCAAAAGTTATTGCAAAAAGAGATCCGGGTTGTGTATCTTTTAAAAAGAAAAAGAAAAAGGGAGATGAAAAATGGACAAAAGTCCTACAGGCGAGTAGAGCCTACCTCCTAAAAAAAAAAGAGATGAATAATGAACAAGTGTTCAAGGGGCGAATAGAGCCCACATCTCTAAAAAATAAAGATGAATAATGGACAAGTGTCCGAGGGTCAGTAGAACCCACATCTTTATAAGAGAGGAAATAATGGACACAAGTCCGAGGGCCAGTAGAGTCCACCTCTCTTGTTAAAAAAAGAGAGAGAGAGAGAGAGAGAGAGAGAGAAAAAAGGAAAGAAAGAGTTACAACCCAGGTTCTCTACAAAAATTCAAAAAAGAGAGAAGAATTTTTAAAAAGGAGCAAAAGTAAGATTTCCCATTAACTATTCTATTCATACTTCACTACATTCCATACCATATTTATACTCTATCCACCATACACATGCACCACTTGATCAGTGTGACTTGTATCTTTGGATCCATTGCTTGAATTTACAATATATGCTTAGTAAGAAAATAAATTATTTTCTTTTACCTATGAGCTCCACATATATAAGCCTTAGATATTAGGTGAGAGAGAAGAAGGCATAGTATACTAATGCCTTAGTTAAAAATGTTATATATTATGAGAGTAAGGCAAATACTATATTATTGTCTAAGAAAGGATCCACAAATACCACAAATGAGAGATTAGAGAGAGTCATATTGAGGAACTTTGAGTTTTATTTGAAAATCAGTAAAAAACTCGGAATGACAGAGTTGATCAAAAGAGTTTGAGATTTAGTGCTTGACTTGACTGTTCTATCTTTCAATTACCCAAGATTGCAGAAAGAAAGATATAAAGCTCCAAAAGGTAAGAGGTAATTGAATAATTAAAGTTTGAAAAGTTTATCTTTATCCGGAGAGAAATTTTGTTTGAAAACATGTGTACTTTAAAGGTGTGATAGCGTTAAAAGAACTCCCGATCCAAATAAGTAGTTTATATTTTGTGTCTTGCTAAGAGACTAGCAAGAGGTAAGCTTGGGGAGCTTGTTGACACCTCTTAAAGCATAAAAATACAAGTTAAAAAACATGAATTAAGGGCTAAAGTCAAAGACCAAACATAAGTCTAGGGGTCTAATTAACATAATTCCATGAGTTTTGGTATTCTGTAACTTTTCAGGGACCTAATAGGTAAATGCAGAGAATAATGGAGAAAGTTCCAGAATATACAAGGCCTATGAAGACCAAACTTATCCGTGAATCAAATCAACCCGAAAAGTGGACTAAAACATTCTAGAAGACACCGGAGGACAGGAGAAAAGCGGGGAAGACGAGGTGGCACGCCACTGGCGCCCGCCAAGGTCCACCCTGGCGGCCGCTAGGTGGGGCCCTCCTCTCAGCCTCATATTTTTATGTCGGTTCACTACCGACATTGAGGTTGTATCTACACCGTTGCCAAGGTCGGTTTGATCCAAGGGTTGACGTTCATCGCCAAGTACTATATAAGAAGACCAGCTGACCCTGAGGCTAATAACAATTTCATTATCAACTCATACCCATCAAGTCCAGCCAAGTCTAGACATAAGCCCTAGTTCATACTAGAAGTAATTAGCTACCTAACTAGTTCTAGTTGAAGATCAAGTTCATCTTGAGTTCCTGATTAGTCAAGAAGTAGCAAGGATCGTTCTTGAGACTTCTCTCTTGTATTCAATCTGTAAGTACTCTTATATTTAGAATACAATTGTTATGGCTTTGATCTTTATAATTATTATATTCTTATTGATATGTGTTTATGCTTGCTATGATTATATATTTAGTTTAGTAAGATTGCTTTATATTTTATGCATGGAATTGTATAGCATCCATATAGATGATCACTATGTGGGTGATAAGCAATGTGTAAACGTGGTGTTTATACAATGTTTATCTACAATTGCACCCTACATTCTGGGCCGTGTGGTAGATCGCGGGAGTGACAGTCCTGTTGAGTCCTTTGGAATCCACCCTCCGAATGTAGGACACGTCGAGTCTTAATTACGGTGATGAATAAGTTTCGTCCTTATTTGTCATTGGTAATGCTTGCCATGTGTAGAAGTAATCCAACCTTGCCATGATAGCTAGATGTATTGCACTAATTGTAGTATTCATTGACATATATGATTAGGAATAACTTAGGAATATTCATTCTATTCAAATTTATAACATGTTAATTGCTTGTATGAGTCTAGTAGCTTAATGATCTTAGACTTGGGTATTTATCAATTATATTATATTTATCTTTATCCCGTGACTTATCCTATTGAGTAATGTTAGATGCATATGGTTACTCTGCATTAATAATACTATAAAGAGGATGATCTCATAGCTAAGTCACAATATATAAACCTTTAGACATCCTTTTCTCTCTACCTTTCCATAGACTCCCTTCCCTGTGGTAAAATATAAATACGATACCTGGATTACTCCCGGTGAAGTGCTACAATGGTATTTCTATCTCGCGGCGCTTTGCAGATATCATGTTCATTCTTTTATCAAGGCCAATCAAGAATACCATGCCCGCATTTCTTAGCGTTATTGCTAGGGTGACAGACTAGTGTATAGGTAATGCCTAGAAATGAGTGGTATACCTTGAGTACATATCCTGGTGAGATTAACTCCACTATGGATAATGTTACTATGATACATCCACTATTAACACCGCCTTAACTCCGCTTTGTTGGATCATGAGGTTAATCCCATATCCAAGCTAACATGATTAGATAGATATCCCATATATATTTCTTTCGCCTTCCTAATTGGGATCGTGTAAGAAATATCAACACCCACCACGGAAAATAGATATTAACCATGGCGGGCGTTTTTTAAGTCGCCCACCACGGTAAACCTCTGTGTCAGGCAAATGTGCCCACCACGATAATTAAAAAACGCCCGCCACCGTTAATCAGGGGTATTAGCCGTGACAAGCAATCTTAACACCCACCACGGTTAAGTTTGGGTTGTGTCTTGTAAAATTATTTATGTAGCTGTCATGCCTACTATTTTACTGCTTGCATTGGTGAGCATTAATTTGTCAAACAAACAGCGTAGTTGATAGGTGATACGGTCATGTGAGCCAAGGAGTGCCTATTATATGTGGCATTCATCCCTCGTGCGTCTATGCTGACATATAAATAAATAAGTGACTCTTGCATCATAGGTTGCATGAACCGGTAGTATTCATACACACATTGGCATAATATTTGCAGTAGGATGCAAGCATATAGTCCTAACTGACTCAGTATGAGATGTATCAGGAATTCCAGCTACGGCAGGAAATGTACTAGTTAAGGATGAAGCAAATTTGAGGTGTGATGACCAGCACCAGGGCCTAATGGGAAAGCAAGCTGTTGCACCACACATTTGATGTCAGCTGCCATGACAGCCCGACACCAATGCCCAATGCAAGCTACGCGATGCCGTTCATGAAGACGTTGACATTGGAGAGTTTTCCCTATATACCCTTTAAAAGTTTGCTTGTGCCTGTGTACCCCTCAAAAAATTTTCTTTTCCTGTATGTCCAACTTCAACTTTCTTTTGCCCCACATACCCTTCTGTCTATTTTTTGAGATAACGGCTGTTAACTGCATGGACAAAAGACTGGAATACCCCTAGGCTCACATGTTGTTCTGGAATCTTTGAAAAATCATAGTAAATCACAAAAAAAATCATAAAATTGAAAATCCAATTTTATTGGACTCCACGTGAGTAGATCTACACAATGAATATATAATATGGTATGTTTTAGTACAAAGTTTTTCCTGTAAATTTCATTGTGTAGATCTACAGCAAAAGAAAGTTCAAGTTGGACACACAGGGAAAGCAAAAATTTTGAGGGGTACACAAGGTCAAAGAAACTTTTATAGGGGTATACAGGGAAAAGCCTCTTGACATTGGCGAATCACCGTGGCAAAGGCGAGGTGAGGCCAGCGAGCACATAGGCCCAATACAAGACTCCACGGGGCAGAGTGGGAGCAGCTTCGACCAGCAACTACCGTGGCGAGTAGTATTTGTATCAGGACCAGGGAGAGGTGAGGCAACTGTTGACGGTCACCAACGACATATTTTTTCTCGTCAACTTACTACAATAAAGGGAGTAAAACTATACCTTATTATACTCATATACATTTATTATTGACATAATTCCACTTGTAGTGCCAAAATATTATTGTGCAGATTTATATAAGAAACAAGTGGAAAATGTACCAAAAAGGCGCCTCCACGAAAGCGCATTCTGAAGAATATCAAGCCCAAGGGAGAAATGGACCAAACACGCGGGCGGGCCGAGCAAACACCGCCCTACAACTTTTCAGGCCCAACAACGCCACCCCGCCGAAACCCGAGCCAGCCGGTCCCAAAGAGGGTGCGCGCGCACCACTGGTGCGGCCGCACTCGGGCCGAGCGGCTCGGGCCCTTCGGGGAGGCGGTTCATTGCCTTCCAAAGCGGGCACTACCGACGTTGGATGGTCGGTTTGGCAGATTTAGAAGGTATTCCAAGGTCGGTTTTGCTCCTTCCATGTGGGGATGGCCATCTTCCAAAGAGCCCCCTCCTCTCTACCTATAAAAGGAGGCTCTCTCCCCCTCATTCAACACACACCATTCCAAGGAAGAGTCTCTCCCTCTCCTCTAAGAGAGCTCTCCCCTCTACTCTACCCCTTCACTCCAATGGGCTTAGGCCCTCATTAGTAGTAGAGAGATTGGCGGAGGAGAGATTTGAAGGGCTGAGAGCGGGGAAGCGCCCGGACTTGTCGGTGTCTCCCCAACCTTGTACCTCGGTGGATTCAGACTTGGCTCCTTAACGGGATCTTGGCTAAGTAAGCTTCCACGGTTCTGATAATCTTTATTGTCTTTTGTTTATCCACGATTTATCTACTTGTTTACGGGATTGATAGTCGTTCCTTCGGGGGCGGCGCTCTTGTAGAAGGACCCCGGGGACGGGTAAGCCTTGTTAACATGCTAGAGTGATAATCACTAGTGTAGACGTGGTGTCCGGGCTAGGGGTTGCCTATCTTTTTGTGGCGCATCCCACGGTTGAGGGGTAGGCGGCTTGGTCGTGACAAGCCTTGTCCGTCCCTTGAAATCCCCCACGTTCGGTGCGGCGGTGCGGTGCTAATTGCCGGACATCGTTCTTTGGGCGTGGGCGGTGCCCGAAGTGAACAAGTAGCTCGAGACCGGCTAACCATAGACATTAAAGGTGTAGGGATCCTTCTCGCTAATCCTCCCCATCTTTGGTCGTGTGTGTCCTTGGGCGAACTAGTTAGGAGAGAGTACATCCGTTCCCTGTGGAAAATACGATACCCAGAATATTTCTGGGTGAAAGCTACAACGACGATTCCGTGCGCTTGCGGATTTATCTGTGTGCGTTAAGAAACGTCAACAGCAACAATCAATTTGTATATCAATTATAACCCAATATTCCTCTGGTCTATACTCTGATCCCATCTAGAAGTCAATATTAGTTCTGCTACTCTTTGCTGGTCTTCTCCTCTCTAGCCCGTGCTGACGAAATTCGTTGTTGTGGCACCACAAAAAACGTTCCATGCAACCGTCCTCTGGTGGTCTCTCTGGAATGGACAACAAGTTAATTAAGATAAATCAGAAGAGGAAGACAAAGGAACCTCACTATATATTAATGGTAGTTGCTTTCAAGAAAGGGTTTAGAATTGTGCTTCAAGTGAAGTGTAAGATTGCAGATATACATCGTCCATTATTAATTCATGCCTAATTAATTAGCATTGCTACACAAATGCATATATCGTCGAACATCAATATATTGGTTGGTAAAGTACTTCATATGAGTCAGGGAGTAACAAATATCGCCTATTCTGCGTTGGCGTCCATTGTTCTTCCCTTGGGCATCACCCCCCTTCCTGAAGGCGGTGCTAAAGAATCTATCGCTTGGCTCCATGTGGTCACCGGCTTCTATGGCTATTTCCGTCACTTCCTCGTGGAGCCCCTCACTATGCCTGTCCACAACTTTTCTCTACTCGTGATGGGTTATCTTGGAGCTTTGGACCTTGCCGTCATTGCTGGGCTTTCATAGTGAATGCTTTGCCGCTATAGGTCGTTGTTGGCCTCCCTCTAGTAGATGCTTTTGCAGCTGAGTGTTTTATGGTTGTTCCCCATGTGGATGTTTTGCCGCAGTAGGCGTCTTCTTCATGGGCTGATGCTTTGACGGTTTTGGGATCGTTGGAGGACGTTGTGTCACTATTGCTACTGGATGGTTGGCGAATGCTTTGTTGACGCTGCTATTGGATCATTGGCAGAAGCTTTGTCGACGCTGCTACTTGCTCGTTGGTTGATGCTTTGCCGCCATTGTTGTTCGCTCGTTGGATACTTTGCCACTAGGGCATCGTCTAGCTTGTAGGCAACCATCGCGTTGTTGTATCCCTTCATGTAGGCACAATTTGTAGGTTTAGGGTATTGTGGGGCAGTCTCCCTTTCTTACCTTCTTTTATCGCTATCCTTTGTTGTATTTCAGGTGATGACTGTCCACTATCTTGGTGGTTTGTTATCTGTGCTACAAGGGTTATCTTGAAGTTACGTCATGTAATTCACTCCTCTTACAGAAAAAATGGGCTATATATTTTTATCCCGAATTTTTCTTGTTTTGTTATCGAAACAACTTGAGTCTAAAAGTTCCTATGTATCCGCTACGTCCATCCCACTTCCACACTTATATCACTACACCACAACCCTTAATCAGCGACTTGCGATCCGTTGCTATATGGGGGGTACAGCGACTTTCAGTCCGTGGCTAAAACTTACAGCGACGGACCCCTGCAGATGCTAATGAAGCCGTGGTTAAATGTATACAGCGACGGACCCTCCTTTAGCCACGGACCCTCCAACGCTAAAGCTTTAGCCACGGATAACCAGTCGAGAGACTTTAGCAACGGATGGTCCATGGAAAAATTGAACTTATAGCAACCGACAATCCATCGAGCTAAATTGAATATGTGAAAAAAAAAAATAATCCACATATATTTAAAACTAGATCACATTCAAAACAAATACAATATTGAATAACATACACAAATGGCATTAATCATACTCTCATTCATTCATATCAAATGAGTACATGTATAATCATGTCACTAGCTTAAGCATCTTGACATCAAGGCAACCCATACTAGCATATAGTAGCTGAATACAAAATCTAGCTAAGTCATCATGGCAACAAACAAGCATATATAGCTGAATACAAATCTAGCTAAGTCATCAAGTCGTTAAGTATTGTTATCCTGTTGAGCAGAAGCATTGTTATCCTCTTGGTTGCTGACTGCAGACCTTCAGCTGTCACAAGTATCATAATTAGAAACTGTAGACCACATATAAAAAAAAGAATAGAATTAAGTGGATGTTACTCAATTAAATGGCCAAGCAACCGACATCTTTACAGCATCGCCTAAGGTCATGATTTCAGCATAAGGGCGTGGCTACTATGGTTATTACTTAAGATTTATATTTAAGATTTGAACTTCAGTGGAACTGGTTAAAACTACTACGGATTGCATTTTCTAAATGGA
This sequence comes from Hyparrhenia diplandra, assembly GCA_015847255.1. Lineage (NCBI taxonomy): Eukaryota > Viridiplantae > Streptophyta > Magnoliopsida > Poales > Poaceae > Hyparrhenia > Hyparrhenia diplandra. Next base: position 140,984 of record JADLZK010007916.1, read on the forward strand.
AAGCATGCTAGTGCTATGTTATTACTACTAGACTACAACTACAGATTCCATGTTTGTGCTATGTTATTACTACTAGTCTACTACAGATAACTGAATACAACATATCTGAATTCTTTTGCAAACTGCACTTTCATCTAGCCATCAGTCATGAAACTGTAGGAAGAGTCATGAGCCTTTGATCCTGCTGCAACTAAAAGTCCAAGCAATGGCATTCGACAGTATTTATATTTTTACTACCATCAACTGATGCTACTGTCAACCATCTACGTGTGAACACAAATTACTCAATGCAGTACTGATGCTAATTGGCAAATGTGATCATGTCTAAAGAGTTAGGACCAAACCATACTTACCAAGCTTTGTCCCTACAAGAATTATTGGCACACCAGGTGCATAATGCTTCAGTTCAGGTATCCACTGAAAATAGAAGAGTTTCAGAGTCAGCAAACAAGAAGTTTGGGAGCCATCTCTGTATTAATAACCCTATTCAAAAATTGATTTTTGGTGATCTGTTTCCAGTACAATTTAGTACAGTAATTGATTTCACTGAGGAAAAATTATCAATCAGAACATGATCAAGCTAGAAGCAATGGATTTTATCACATAATCAGCTAAATGAAGACTATCAGGTATGAGATAAAAACAAGCATGCCCAGAGAACACTGGGATAGGTATAGCTTTGTTGGGCATTTGTAAAATGTTCTAAACATTTTGATTGACATGTGGATTGCAGTTCTTTGCTGGAGCACTGCTGTTTTCAACAATTACAGACATTTTCCCTGAACCAGATTGCAAGATGGAAGATGAAAATGACGAAAAGGTATAGCTTCCATCGACTTGGTTCAGTGGTCAATCTGTAATATTTTAATGTGAAAACTAACATAGGATTTACTGCTCTATATTTCGTTTTAAAAATAAGGCTGATGACAACAGAGCAGGAAAGGAACTTATGATGAGACATCGCCGAACAGTTATATTTTACTAAAAATAGAAATGGTTCAGAACCATTAAGGAGAAACCCCTGCATAGACAATCAAAACAAGATGTGAACTCTAACTTCCAAGAATGCTGACACACACAAATCAATTTCAATTGATACATAAATCAATCTCAAAGGTAAAGCAGGCACTAAGTTGCTGACCTTGCACTCATCAGTGTCTAGAGATACACTTGACACTCTTCATAACTTGCATATATGCCTTTAAGGCAACCAAGCTTTCCAAATGGTCTACGAAGTTCATCAGGCCTGCAGTTGTGATAACAGCCAAGTTACAGTTGTGTAGTGTGAAAGAATAATTCTAGCTCATCCTCTGGAATAAGATTCTGACAAACAATTCTGAGACTCAATAGTAACTGAGCTGAACAGAATCTGATCTCATGCTGATGGAAAAGAGAGTGTGGAAAAGTCAGCTTGTCCCTCACTCTATCCTTCCTTCACATGCAGATGATGCAAACATAGCAGAATTCTCTAAACCGTTTTGCAACAGATAGTACTCTGACCATGGAATGGAAGCAATATAAAACTAACAGATATCTGATGATTTAGTGATTTGTGAGACTATAGCTTTGTTGGTAACCCATTCAAGATTTACTTGATTGAAATAATAACATAACAAACATAGTACAGTTATTAGCTTGTGTACTCACTGAACTAAAACAATAAAAGCATACAAGAAACATAACCATGTAATTGAAGGCTGGACCAAACTTGGAAGCAAAGTCTACTAGAAACCCTTTGTCACACATAGTTGCAGTCTCATATGTCTGCATCTTCCATGCATAACCTCCCCCATAAGAGACTCAAAATAAACAAGGTAGACCAATATTGAGGCCACTTATATATTAACTGATAAACAATTATGTGCAGCCAACATAGAGTCACGATTAACCACATCCCAAGTAACGGCATCTGAATATATGATGGAATAGCATATGAACAGCATGGAGTCGCCATTTATATATTTTTCTTGAGGGAATGGTGGGATAAAGATATGACTAGTTGGATAGATTACAAGACATAGGGCATAAGATAAGAGGATTACCATTCCAGCAGCGCCGCTGTCATCTCCATCTTCAAGTTCTTCATCCTCATCAAGCACACCAGATTTCTCTCTTGTAAGTGCACCCGTTTCAGGAACTTGCTAAGCCCGAAGCACAGGCACACCACTGGTAGTTGGAGATTTCTCTCCTGCATTACATATCAAGAAAATAACCCAATTATGAACAAAGAATAAACTGAACAACATGTCCCAATGCCAATACACTAGTTAACCAACGTTATGTCATAACTTAAATTTATAGCAAATATTAGTCGTTTGGACAGCACTGAGACTATAAGCATCAACCAAAGGGCTATACATGGCTGTGGCTGAGATAGAATTCTATCTTCCTACAATATTGTTCCTGGCATCAGTGGCATGAACAATTAAAGGAAGTTCAGAGGCAACGCCACAGTGTTAACTATACCCCTATATGGCAATAAACAAGACAACAATTTGAATATATTATCCAATAGATTGAATTGGTTCTTTGTTTTCATACACATAGCTATGTGCAATAGGTGACTGACTGACTGAAAAACAGAAAAAGCTGTCCATCAATGTAACTGAGCCACAACCTCAACCAATGGATAAACAAAATTTCAGCAACTGCTAGCTGACTATAGATAGCACATAATTCTGTCACAGCTGCACTAACAGAAGCAATTTTCTCATAAGCAGTTTCTCTCAACTATTTTCACAATCAAGCTATATCAAGATCAAGCTGCCATCTACTAAACCATATGTACAGTTCACTTGAACTACTTGTAGGAAATTTGCAGGCATCTGTACAAACGAACTACTTGTAAATGGCAGAAAAACAAAGGAGGGGCCGGCGGAGGGAAGGAAGGAGGGACGGGGCGAGAACACACACCTTCTTGATAAGGAGCGGGCCTAGGAAGACTATGGCAGCAGCTCCGGCCCCAGCAAGGAAGATCCGAGCACGTCGACCTTGGCCCACCACCGGATCGCGGCGGCACCGCAGCCGTGGCTGTACTCGTCGTAACCGAGGGACTCAAGCTCGAGATCCGCCTCCTCCACCATCTCCTCGTGGAGCAGACGCTGCCGCCGCGCTAGGATCCGCCGCCGCCGCCGCCTTCGCTGGGATCCGCCGCCAAGACGCCAAGCATGGCCTCCCTCGAACCACCTTGAACCCTAGAATGGGGCGCCGGACTTCGACCCGTGAGGAAAGTCCTTGTGCGGTAAAGACCCACAAGGCCATCTAGATCGGAGAGAGGAAGGGATGGTGGCTGCGCCGGCGGAGGAGGGGCTTGAGTTCAGGCGGAGGAGGGGCTTGAGTTCATCTATGAGGGGATGTGTCGGAGGAAAGGGATGAGAGAGAGGTGGGCGGGCGGGCGGAGCGTGAGACGGAGACGGGGGGCGCGGGCGTGAGATGGGCGTCGGCGGAGCAGAGAAGGGAGCGGCGTGCGGGGTGGGAACGAAGGGAGCGGCGTGTGGGGTATACGGGTGACGAGACCTAGGGTTTGGAACATTTTGGGCCAAAGTTGTAGCGGGAGCGGCCCAAAAACACAGCCCAAATGGAAAATTCGTTTAGCAACGGACTGCCAGACTCTGTTAAGGATCTATAGCGACCGACAGTCCAACACAAAAGCAAAATATTTACAGCAACGGACCATCCATCGCCGTATTTCAAATTAGCAACGGATAGTGTGAGACAATCTTTTAGCAACCGACCATCCAACGCTAATTAAGAGCTTTAGCAACTGAAGTCAGTTGCAGATTAAGTGTTGTGGTGTAGTATGCCAGCTAAAAGTTCCTATGTATAGGCTATGTTTTTTTAAAAGGAGTTTCTTCAGCTTTTATGAAATAAACTATATACAAGCTATGTTCATCCAGCTTTCACAGTTACATACAAATAGACTTTGTGCCGAGCTCATCTATTGCATTGACCAGTATAAAACACCCACGTATAATGTGTTCCGTGGCAGAATATCTTGAGCTACAAAATTGCATGCATATAGTCGTCCTCAGATATCAGCCATCGTGTGAATGGGAATGAGATGCATCTGGAGTTATAGCTTCACCAATGACCTGGCAAAGACAAAACATGGCAGCGCCAAGTGTCGCCACTGTAGGGACCGAAGCTGCGGTGGGCAACCCACTAACCCGACGGGCTTACTTGCGCGGCAAGCCCACAAGACTGGAGCGGGTCGATGGTTATCTGTGTAGCCCAACGACACCATAGCGACCCACAGATTTGTGTAGTTCCCCATCTTTGACCCCGTGAAGCATTGTTGCCATTGCCGTCAGCTCTCTGTTGGCTTGATCAGTTTCACTACATGGATATGCGTGTAGGAGCTTCGTTTGTGGCTAGCTGTGCAGATTCCATAATGGCAAGGAAGTTTAGTATGTGTGCGTTTTGCGTGTCATCTGACAGCCCTGCATTCTGTGTGTGAGCCATAAGTATGCTTTAACTACCAAGACCGACTATAATTTTCGGTTTATGCTAGCTTGTAATATAAGAACTTCTCCTTGTACCAGAAGCACAAAGACAGTATTTGTTTGTACCAGATCCAAATCATACAATTCATGATGACACTTAGGGCCCGTTTGGATCCTTTGAATTTGAGGAATTGGAATCTACTTAACAAATTAAGCTATTTAGTTTGGAATTTGAGATTCCATAACTTTCCAAAGTTAACAAATAAGCCTATCTCAAATTCATAGTAGATCACACAGACGTAAAGATCACCGAAATCGAGCTACAACGGCGAAGCTACGCATTTTACAAGATTTGCATGAATAAAATAATAAATTAAATATAAACTCGAAATTTAAAAGTTGGAAAACCTACGGAACAGTAGCGTAAACACCTAGATTACGGAAATACAAATCTGCAATTTGAACGGCTCAAATCGGATTTAAAACGACAAAGTTATAGCCACTTGAAATCAATAGCAAAACTGTGAATAACAGGAATTTGATTTTCAAAATAAAATAAATGAAATCTGATTTTTGATTGCTGGGTGGACAACGTGCGGGATAGGAGGATCTCAGGGTCTCTTTAGAAAAATTCTAGTGAAGGGGTACCTTCTAATCTGGAGCGTTGATCAAACAATATATGGATGGCTCAAGCTGATTGAAGGTGTATGTGTATTATCATGGTATTTGCAGATTTATTTTTCTGAAGGAATTCGGCCAGAAAACTTATCGGTGTCATCATGATACCATGGAGTGTATTTCAGAATTTGTTTTCCAAAAAGGAAAACAGACATAAAATGCATGTGACATGATGATCAGCAGAGTTGGGTTCGATGAACAACTAGCTTGCCAAAACAAGCAAGGCAAGATGGAACTAGCTAGCTTGTACGGGATGACTGCATGTATAAGTATATTGGCATGGTAATTCTAGCTAGATTTGTTTTTATGAAGGAAAACGGCAAGAAAACATATGATGTAATCATATGATGTCATCAAGATAGCTTCACATGCTCTCTGGAGTTCCATGAAAACGGTAAGTACACGAGGATGGAGAAAGGCCGTATATGAACTCACCTATAGGGGCTTCTCATCAACGATGAAGACACAGCAAGGTCCTGCGGTTTGGACATGGACTACTGCTACCTGCATGCGATGTTCAACTGCATCTGTGAGCAATAGAGAGCGATAGGTAGATGAAGATGGACGTACGGTTGGGCACGGCGGACGGCAAAGACCTGTGAAATCCGGCGACATGCTGTCCGCAAAACAGAACGAGGCAAAGAGAGAAGTCGATCTCTGCGACGTTGCAAGCTCGGTTCTGGTTGAACTCGAAGTGCTAGGCATGTTGCACTTGGCGTTGCTTAAGTATACTATTTCAGGGTTCATAGGAAACAATTAATTTTACCAGATGGCTGTGGGCATGTATATTTGGTCCACATTTCCATATAGACAAAAGCTGACTTGCTCTACCCATAACACACGAGTATAGCTTTGATTTGTATGAGCAACTACCCACACTACTGCATATCCTAGTTTTATTAGTTTTCAGTTTCTAATCTAGAAACAAATTAATTGCAAGGGATGCTATTCTTGTACTTATGGAAATGGGATGCACTAGGAATTCTACATGTAGCTGTCATTTGTGATTTCGCTTGAATGACATGCTGAGTTGGCCACCCAATGCTAATTTGACGCTCAACGGTCAAACTTGAGATGTTTTGACTCTATAAGAAAGTTGAAATGACTTATAATTTATGATGTAGGGAGTATGGTACAAGTTGGAAGGTTCAATGTTCTTAATTGTAATGTCGCATCAACTCAAAAAACAGTGCAACATTGTACCGAAGATTAGGGTGGATTAATTGTTAACACATGGTTGATTATAACCATTTATGTTTAGCTTTTGTGATGAGTCATTGTCAACTCTCAACATTTTTATTCTATTTTCACTTTCTTTCTACCTCGGTTATCTTCACCCGGCACATGCGGTGTGTCGGAAGACGTTGTTTCATGGCTTGTGTTGTGCAGGTGTTGAGCTCGAGATGGTGGTCAGCGGCGAGGTGAAGATCAAGGAGGACGTGCCGTGCCGATGGACCTGGAGTGGTGAAGGGCGGATGTGAGGCTTGGATCGAGGGACCAGAGCGCCGGGTGGCCAGTCGTGGTGGCTGACACTTGGGACATCGACAAGTGCAAGGACGCGTGGAGTGACCGTGTCGATCGGGTCAAGACGACGAGCGTGAGCGGGGAGCTCGGATGACTTGGCGACTCGGGCGGTCAAGACGGCGATGACACGTGTCTAGAAGGTTTGGTGGTTTGTCCTCAAAACCATCGGCACGGGTTTTCGTGGTTTGGGCCTCAAAACCACGGGCGCGGGTTTGGTGGTTTGGGCCTCAAAACCATCGGCGACAGGTTTCGCGGGTTTGGCCTCAAAACCCGGGCTGAGGTTCCAATGGCGGAAGGACGACATGTGGCGGCATCGGGGAGTTCGCATCGAAGCGAAGCTACCGGTGAGAAAGCGTGGTGGCCGTCGAATCAAGTTTATCCCGAGTCGGACCATAACGCATATGGCTATTTTTGGTTTGGCTCTAATTAGGCTTAGGGATAAAAATGTGGAGTGAAATAAAACTGTTAAATAGGCAGGGGGAGTCTCCATCCTCCGTTACTTCTCTCATTCATGTTTTTCTTTTTAGCGTGGTTTTTCTTCGTCCTTTAGGGTTGTTAGAGAGAGGTTCACATGTGGAGAAATTCGTATGTGTAATTTGGGATTGGAACCTATGATTTTTTAGTGGGAATAGGAGGCCCGAAGCCTCCTATGTGTCCTCCAGGATTTTGCAATTGAAGCTGTGATTTTTGTTCACTACGTTCTTCGTTTTTCCCCAATTTTCGTTCGTAGCCATGATCTGAATTTTCCGGAGTTTGGATGGATTCCAGATGATGATTTCTTAGGGACAGATTCGTGCTATGCTGTAGATCATCTGTGCAAATTTTTTGGCTCAAGAGCTTTTGATTTGGTCCGGATTTCATTGAATTTTTCTGGGGTCGCGCTCTTCTGTTCGTGGGTCAGATCTTGACTCGTCCTTGTCTGTTCTTGCAGTGCCGTTCGTCGATAGAGTTCCTTCGATGTCAGATTCAAGCCGTGCGGTTCAGACCCTGCAGCTCGATTCCTGTGCAGTCCCAGGCAGCGACTATTTAATTTCTTCTGATTGATTTCTCTCGATGCACCCGGCCCTGATTTCTATTTTGTTTGTTCGTCAATTTCTTCACCTCTTTAGAAGAGCAAGTCTTTCTGCGTGTGCTGATTCTTCGATTCTTGAGCTTGTCCTTTCTAGCTAGAGGTGCCGCACGTTCAGGCCATCAGGGTGTGCATTACGAGAATGTTGTGCAGATCATCGTTCAGGTCTCCTCTGTGAGAATCCTGTCATAACGGGGCTGCTGCTCTCCAAGGGCGAGTGCATCAAGAAATCTGCAGCAGCTGTTCGTCAGGGGCGATGCACTCCGGCGTCGAGTGCCTCAGGTAGTCTGCAGCAGCTGCAGCTCATTCGGTTCCTGTGTGCAGTTTCCTCGAGATGCATATCAAGGATCAGGTATGTTGATTGGTAAGTAAATCAAGTCAAGTGAAGCACGTAATTCCATTCTCTTGCACCCGTGAAGTATTTATTCTGGCAATCATGAGATTATCATTGGAATATTAAATTATTTCATTGTGATTAGAGTAGCATTCACGTAGGGCAAATTTGGTGCTTTCTGTGTCGTGCTTTTTGTCTGCAGGTTGAGAGCTCCTGCTTGCATTCGAGAGAATTTCATTTCTTCGGCAGCAGCTTGTTTTTTTGCTAGGCTAAATTTTCCGACTTGTCCTTTTGTCCGCAGCTTGCCCGTTTGTGCTCCGATTTGTATTCGGGTTGTTGCGTTGGAATATTTGAGTCTATCACTTCGCGTGTGATATCTTTCTAACAAAATTTTTAATGATAATTTCTTCCAGTTTTCATTTTCTAACAAAAATTGAGAATATCATTTTGGAAAAAGAAACACAATTATGAGAAACATGTAGTTTGGACAGGATACTACTACAAAATGTATTTTAGAAGTCAGGCTAATTTATTAACCGGGGAGGTCAAAATTATACCGTATGTTTGTGAACCTTAGTGGTGGTTGTCGGTCCACCTTAGGAGAGGACAAAGAAATGTTTATGTAAATATGTTTTACGAAGGCACATGACAGAGGCCTAGTCTCTCTATTCTCTCCCTGTCTATCTTTCTCTGTTCTTTGAGCCGGGCTTGCATTGGCAGACCAATAAGATGACAGCCCCAGCCCTCTAGCAGGGGCCTGACCTTCCCTGCTCCCCGACTCATGGCGGTGTGCTACATTGCATATTCGCTCCTTGTAGACACATATACAGAAGAACTCAGAATAGAAATACAGCAGCTCGGCTTCTTGCCTGGGAAAAAGCAGGCCATTTTTGTTTTTAATTATTACCTAAGTCTTTATTATAAAAAAAACATATTGCACCGCATCTGCAAACCTGGGTTAACATGGGTTTTCAAATTCAATGCACTGCCTCCCTTAGGCCTGTGTTCAGCTCTTTCTGAAAAATGGTACTCTAGCTATGGGAGGATGTAACAACAATTGCAAAGTACTTTCTACTTTGAAGAGTCAGTCGAATAAATAAGTGAACTTACAGTTCTGTAAATGCTCAGCTTTGAAAGGATGATAAAAAAATGTATTTTGTCGAAACGGGGTTGTTCCTGCATATGTGTCACTTCCACAGTTACCTCTTGTACATAAAGATAGTCACTATATATCGCTGTATGGTGGGCATGCATTGCCACCAAGTGTAAGTAGACACTAGTACACACGAATAATGAAACTTCGATTTGTTCTCAGATATCAATACAGCTCACTTCTTTTTTATTGAAATGGGATGCGTTGGGGAATGTAGCTGAAGTTTGAAGAATAAGACTTGGCCGAGCGTTGCAGCAGTGTGAAATAACGCTACAGAAGCCGTAGTTCCCATGTCCCCAGCGTACTCACACTCGATTTTATCGGCACTGTGCTTGCTGAAATGAACATAAATGTTTTGCTGCAGATGCAAGAGTCGTACCGGAAGCCCTCGTTCCTGCATGCATGCAACCGGCTTGTGCTGATCATATATAGCCCTGCTATGTGTATCCTGCCTCCACAATGACTTGTAAGTTATAAGTGGATATTTCATGCTATTGCTTAGATTGTGAGGCACCAGGAATCTGGCCAACAAGGAAGACGACCCTGGAGAACACGCCGAGATTGTCGCCAGTGATCTTGGACCACGCCACCCATGACACACCGGGCGTCAGAGCCACCACCTAGAGGAAGAACACCGGTTGGCAGGCAAACAAGACTGCAGCGACCGGCGAACTGTGCCGGAAAGGAGCAGCCAAGGAAGACAGCGGCAACCGACGAGATGCGACGCCTATGGTTCGACAGATGGCAGCATCCGTCAGCCATCTTCAGTGAAGCAGAGCGGTGTACCGTGTACGGTAGTACGGTACATGGTGCATGGTTCGACAGATGGCATGTTGCATGGTAAACACAAACATTGCCCATCTGGACGCAACAATGATAGGCATTTTCAGAAGTGAAATTTACATGGTCTGTTTTTCTTTTGTAAACAAAAGCTGCATTTCCCAACCGAGAAACGATTTAATGGGATGTCGGTTTCCTGGAAGCTTGCCATGTGTGTATGCCCGAGCATGCGTAATATATACATTGCTTATTGTGTAATACTATGTACATTGCTTATTGTGAGCATGTGTCTTCGGAGCATGAGCAGAGCATTATATGGAGAGATATATTGATGCAGTTTTGATTGCTGTGCTGCTGCTGCTGCCGGTATGTTTTCCAAGCTATCAAGCTTGGAAGTCTCACGCGGCACATGCCTTCTACCTGCTCAACAAGTACCAGCTCCGTGGGTCCTCAAGAATGTACTGGCTGCAGCAGCTGTCTGTTTGTAGTGTTGAATGCATGTGGCTGGCATGGCATACCTCATGGGTGGTTAGGTCTCTCTTATGAAGAAAACATGAATGCCTCTATATATATTATGTGAGTCATAGAGTTCCTATATAAGTATATCCTATATCGCCTGTCCTTCTTCCACACAGTGAGTCTTGTGCTTCATATGTTGCCTAGATCAGTAAGGCAAACGACATATAGTCCTGAAACTAGCATCATGGGAGTGGGGTGCATCTGGAGTCCAAGCTTAATTTTGATACACTCTACCTTCTTGCTAACTGCTTCACCTACATCAATACACTTTGTTGCGAGAAGCAAGATTGGGAGGATTGGTGGTATCATGAACCAGGGACTACGCACTGAGATGTACCGGCAGTCCGTGTTTGACTATGGCGTGTTCTAGGGCACAAAGCCAGAGGGTGTGGGATAGCATCGGATGAGCAGTCTTGCAAAGGTTTGTAGACAACAGGGAGAACACCGCATATCTCATGGGCGTGCACAATTGCTGTTCACCTGAGCGCTAGTGTGCCACGACTGCTCATCGCATGCCCTTTTCTGTTGATCTTGTCCCCTCGGTTTCAGTAGAGATGGCAAAGGGCTAACGTATGTCATTATGCAAATGTAGTCTCTCATAGCAAACCTGTCACGAATTAGAGGAATTAGAGTGTCCACCAGTAAATTAGGCTTTTTCAGTATCCATTATCAACACAACTTTTGTAACACAATATGAAATATACATCTATTCAAACTTTGTTATCAAATAATTCAATGCAGTGTCCACGACATTGTCTTTACCGAGCATATACTGGATACTGAAAATGCTAAGGTATTTTAGGAGATGGTCGTGCACATTTTTGAGGTTAATGATTGGGCAGGTCTCGCGAAATTATTTATATAGTAGTGAGATGATTGTGTGGTCGGAATGTCCTATTTTCTTATGTCATTTAATTGATAAATGACGACATTATTGTAAATTATGTTTTGGAAGTGATTAAAATATATTTTGTGTTTCTTAATCATGTGCATGATATGAGATTTACATGCTGAAAAGCATGGCACTGAACATTTAACTATAGTCTAGCATTGAATCATAACAGAGAGAGATATCACTATACTCTTAACTACAGTTGATACTGTATAGCACACACTCCGCCAACAAGAGGGTTGTACAAGTGTCCGAATCCGTGACTAAGCTTGTGTTTGAGGTGAAATATGAATAGGGATTTATTACATAACTTGCCTACAAGGCATGGGTAGTGTGTTCATGTTAAACAGAAGCTGAGGCAGGGCATGGGAGGGATGTGAACTATTTTACATTTAGGATTGTGCCTTTGGGACAAATCTGAGGGAGTTGTGTGGAAGGAATTACACAAAGCCATTTCACATGCTGGCCTTCTGATTGTTCCTCACTCTGCTGGTGGAGGTTTCTTGTTTCTTATTGGGATTCAACTGTCCGGTTTGAGGCTTCTGAAAATGGAGGCTTCTACACCTCAGGATTACTGTTATGTAGCAAAAAAGTGTTTTAGGACAGTTCTTATCCTTTGGAAACAGTTATTGCTATATTTCAGTAAGTTACAGAAAAAGAGCATTCCAATGCTTCAGTAAGTAGTAGACAAAGACCATTCCAATGTTGATTTCAACTCTTCCCGGTAAAATGCAAGTATCTGGATCTTCGAGAGAAATGAACATGCTTCTTGTAGGCCGTGTACACTGTCTCCTTAAACCAGCTGGTCATGTCCCGGATCTAGCCTGTTAAACATGTGTGTATTTCTGTAGCTTTAACAATACTTCTGGAACCATGCAATGCAAGGACATGCGAAATGTTTCGTAAAAAAAGGACGTCCCAAACGCTGCACATATATGAAACATTAAGCTACACAAGCCTGACTGACACTAGGTACCTGCCGAATTGAACCACACAGTGTTTCGATATATCTACATCCTACTAGTATCTTTTCTAATCGATGATGCAGAACGGATGGGGCAAAGCCAAGAAAAGGTAGTGGTGTCTTTTTGCTATTGGTTCTGGTTGAACTCGAAGTGCTAAGCATATTGCACTTGTGGCGTTGCTTAAGTATAATATTTCATGGCTGGAAGGAAGCAATTAATTTTACCACATCGGTGTGGGAATATATATTTGGTCCTCATTTGCATATAGGCACAAGCTACCTTGCTCTACCCATAACACACGAGTACAACTTTGATTTGTATGAGCATCTACCCATACTAGTTTTATTAGCATTGAGTTTCTAATCTAGAAACAAATGGTAGGGATGCTATTCATGTACTTATGAAAATGGAATGCACTAGGAATTCTACTTGCAGCTGTAATTTATGACTTCACTTGGATGCCATATGCTGAGGTCGCCAATCAATGCTAATTTGGTCAATCAATACACTCAATTGGTCAAACTTGGGATATTTTAACTCTACAAGAAACTTGGAATCACTTATAATTTAGGATGGAGGGAGTATTGTGGAAGATGGAAGGTTCAATGTTCTGAATTGTTATGTAGCATCAATCACGAAAAACAGTGCAACTGGAGGAATAATTTATGCCCATGTTTACTAACTTAGCCAATATTTTGGTTTGACGCATTCAGTCATCACAAGAGTAGTTCTTTCTTTCATCGACTTGAAATGTTTTAAATTCAATTTACATACAAATTTATAATTATTTGAGTTCTTTGTGGCACTCTTACATTCAATACTCCAGATCAGTACATCAGTGCCGGGTCCCAACCTCTCTTCACTGCCCGAAAATGAACCGGCAGAACCAAAGCGGTAGTGATGTGAGGTCCAAATCACTACCGGGTCAAAACACCTGCTGTAATTTGAGGACAGACTGCCTGTTCACTATCCAACCGGCAGCGTACTGTGGTCGAACACTGCCGGGTGCTTCTTGGACCAACAACATTTCTGATCCAAGCGATGTCAGTTACTAAGTCCAACGACAGCGTTGATATTCAGAACACTCTCAGGCTACAGAGAACCGACATAATTGAGGGAAATAACATTATCGGGTTAGATTGTGCCAACAGTACTGTAGCGAAGAGATAACAATGTCGGTTTATTGCGGACCCGACAGTGATCATTTTGTTAACACTGTTGGCCCACAATAGAGCGGCACGCCGCGGCCTTCACCCTTCACCCGACCCAAGCGCCGTGTTGGCTTCCCCGATCCATGCTCCCCTAACTCTCCCCCAACACCCTCAACGGCGGCATCAAACCGAGGTCCGGCCGTATCGACGATGTGAGGATGCGGCAGCGCGCCCTTCCCTGCCGCGAGTAGATCCGGCGACAGTCGGGCCCTCCCGCTCCTCCCTTCAGTGGCGTGCGGCCTGAGCTGATCCGACGGCATGCGGGGTAACCACAGTGCTTCCACAACGGCTCTTCCTCAGTGGAGCACAGATGCGGCCAGCCTTACGACCGTGCGTGGAGCGGTGGTGACAAGGTCATTAGGTAGAAAAATTGTTTTTCCAAAGGGTGTTCCTGTATGAGAATTTTTACGGTGCTTGAAGGAACCGATGGTTCCTCCCCTTGATTTTCTTCTGGCCGGTTCCTCCCTTAATTCTCGTAACTAAGGTTAGTTTAGTTCTTTTCCTAATCACAGCTTTTCAATTCTAGAAACCAACTATGTGCCTACGACTGCTCGTCCCGCCGCCGCCGTCCTACACGCATCTTACCCCGCCATCGCTCCCTGCGCTGTCACCCTCAACGTTCTGCGTAACTTTACGCGCTCTAGTATTGCGTGTATCCTTTCTCTGTTCCTTCGCGTCCACGCGATCTGCTCCTTCGTGGCCAGTAGCATAGACGACTACGACGCAAACAAGTCAAACCATATCCAAGGGCATGTTCTACGGGAGAATACCCATGGAGGCCAGCTGCCGGCATGCATTTATTAAAGTGCCTGCACGATAGGACGGGAGTCCGACGGCTGGTGGCTGCGCTGCCGTTGGCGCTCACTCCTGGCCCTGCTGCTGGCTCTAATTAACATCACCGGTTTGGCCTGCTGCCAGGTGCGCTCCTGCTGCTGGCTCTCACCTCGCGTGCGCCGCGGAAGTGTGCAGGCGGCGACGTCCAGGACCAGGGAGGGAGGGGGCTGGGGATGGGACGCCGACTACGCCCAAAGGACCGCCTCCGACTAGCGCGCCGGCGGGGAAGTGCGACGGCGACGGCGGCGTTTTTCGAAACGCGATGGGAAGGGGAGCACGGCCGGGAAGAATGAGATGCACAGTGATTTTTTAAGAGCTTTACGATTTCTCATTGTGATTAGAAGCTGATTCACAGTGCTTTGATTAAGAAGAAGTTTTTGATTTTAGGAGAAGCAGCTCCTTGTCAGACACTACAGGAAACAGGATCTTCGCCGACGGGACTGCGTTTCACCGACCACTTCAAAAGTTGGCGGTCGGCGAAGATTTCTTCGCCGACAGCCGCGTTTGGCAAAGAGGCACGGTCGGCGATCTTCGCCGACCGCCAAGTTCTCGGCAAAGAGCAACGCTTGGCAAAGCACCCTCTTTGCCGACCGCAAACGGTCGGCGAAGAATACCCGTCGGCATTTCCGACACCAACGTAACGGTTAACTGTCGGGGGCATTTTCGCCGACCGCCCACCGTCGGTCGTCGGCAAAGTTCAACATCTTCGCCGACCGCCCACCGTCCGTGGTGGTCGGCTTTTTTTTTTTTTAAAAAATTATAAAAACAATGCCAGCGTTGCCACGTGTCGGGAAAAAATACCAAGCGTTGGGACTTCGCCGAGCACCCTACAGATGGCGGTCGGCAAAAGATGGTCTTTGCCGAGCACTTTGCTCAATCGGTGCTCGACAAAGATTGCCTTTGCCGAGCACCTTTTCCAGCCCTCGGTAAAGTTTAAATTTTTTTTTTTGAATATTCCATCACAACTTTTTTCTGTGCCTTAGCTACAGTACATGGAGTTCATTGTTCAAGTTTGAAATTTTTTTAAAACTTTTTACTATATTTTATGAGTTTTCATGTTATAATTGAATTTCTTTTCGAAAACTAAAATTTAAAGCGCAAAGTGATTCGAATAATGGATCTAAATGATTCAAAAAATGATAAACATGCTTGTGAGTCTATATTGAGTCCTCATCCATGGTGAGACACCGAAATTCAAATATCTTGTGCGTGCAAAAACACGTCGACTCACTTACCGGTCGATTGTTTTAAAATTCTATAAAATTCAAACGGAGTTGAAAAATCATGAAACTTGATGAGTTGTCCTTATATCGCATGTGTACGCTATGAAAAAGTTTGAGTCGATTTCGTGGATGGTTGCATCTCGGATGGCGATTACCAAGACATCTCCAACATGTGATAAATGAAACTCAAGTTGAGATGTTCGGGTTTCAAAGCAGTCCGGTATGCAAACTTACATGAAACCTTTTCAAATTTTTTCCACAGTTTAAACATGCAATATAACGATGACTCGTCAAATTTCATGAATTTCCAACTTCGTTTTCTTTTTTTAGAATTTTAAAATGATTTCACGCAAGACGGGAATCGAAATGTCTCGCGCACAAGATCTTTGGATTTTCTCACGTGTCCATAGATGAGGGCTCAAAATATACTAACAAACAAGAATATCATTTTTCCAATCACATAATTCCATTTTTCTAAGGACCTGCAGAGTTCAAATTTTAGTTGTGAAAAAAAAATATTCAAAAAAAGAAGGAAAGCATTAAAAAATAGTAAAATGTACGGAAAATGTCCCATTTTTTGTCACATACATATAAACACCCTATCTAAGCTACAGAAAAAATTTGAAGTGAAAAATCCAAAAAAAAAAATATTTTGCCGAGAGCGCAAAGTTGCCCTCGGCGAAGTCTTCTTCGCCGACCGCCAGCCCCTTTGGGCGGTCGGCAAAAGCCTTGTCCCTTGCGCCCCCGCCCATGTCGTGTGTTTTTTAAAAAATTTCAACTTTGCCGACCGCCGGGTGGTCGGCGAAGAGCAATCCCGCAGCGCCCCCGCCTTGTCGTTTTTTTTTTTTTTTTGGTCCGGTGGTCGAAAAGAGCAATCCAGCGCGCCCGCCTTGTCGTTTTAAAAAAAAAAATCTTTGCCGACAGCCCGGTGGTCGACGAAGAGCAATCCCGCGCGCCCCGCCTTGTCGTTTTTTTTTTTAAAAAAATATATTTGCCGACCGCCGGATCAGGGGCTGTCGGCGAAGTTTTTAAAAAAAGAAATCTTTTGCCGACCGCCCCGTGATCTAGGCGTCGGCGAACTAAAAAAAAAAAGAAAACACAAACTCAGCTCTCAGCTCACACACTCCACAGACACGCACATACACACACCGCACACACGCACAGACAGACACACGCCAAGACACCAACGCCGCCTCCCGTCCGCCGGCCGCCCGGCAGCGCCCGCCCGCCCGCCCGCCCCCGACGCCCGGTCCCGCCCCGACGCCCGGTCCCGCCCCGACGCTCCGCCCGGCCCCGCGCCGCCCGGCCCGACGCTCCGCCCGGTCGCGGTCTGGTCCCCCGCCCGCCCCGCCCGGCCGCTCCCGCCCGCGGCGCGGCGGTCCCGCCCGACGCTCCGCGCCGCCCAGCGCCCGGCCCGCCCCGACGCCGGCCGGGCGGCGCGCCTGGGCCCCGAGGGCCGCGGCCGCCCGACGCTCCCGCCCCCAAGCCCCTATCCGCAGTGAGAAGAAGAGGAATGGGAGGGAAGAGGAGAGGAGAAGGGGGCCGGTCCTATCACTGCTAGAGAAGAAGAGGAGGAGGAGGAGGAGGAGGAGGAGGAGGGAAGAGGAGGAAGAGGAGGAAGAGGAGAAGGAGGAGGAGGAGAAGGTCGACGCCGTCCTCGTGCCGCCCGCTCGTGTCCGTGCTCGTGGTCCGTCGTCGTGCCGCCCGCTCGCCCACCGCCCCTAGCTAGGTGAGCATTCGTGCCGTTGCCCGACCGCCGTTGTATATGAATGTGTGCCAACAATGAAGAATTGAGTTCGATGTGTATGCATATGTGTTGGTCGGCCATCGTGCCGTTGTTTTCTTGCAGGTATTGAAAACCTCAGCGTGTAGGGGAGGTTCTGTCGAAATTTCTAATTGAACCTGTCTTTTTTTCAGGTAACAGCCCGTCGGTGCCGCGCCGGAGTACGTGACTTCACCGCCACTGCTGGTCTGCCTGCAACGCAAGGTATAACCCCTCTTTACATATGATGGTCGTAGATCGCGTAACCTAGTTAGGCGTCTCCCGTCCGAAAGAGATACGGTTGGAGGTACAGATTTCTTTGCATATCTACGACCGTATCTGTTTCGGATTGTCCACGTTTTTTGGACAGCCCACGGATACGTAGATGGGTCAGTTTCCATGTTCCGCTCCGGTCGGCGACAGAGTTTCGGCATCACCTCCCCACCGTTCTCCGGATACACACTCTCCCTTCCAGGACGTGTATCAGGAGAACAGCGGGGAGGTGCTGCCGGAATTCTGTCTCGGTCGGATCGGAGCATGGAAACTGACCCATCTACGCATCCGCGGGTGGGATTAGGACCTATCCTGGCCTATTAGAGAGTAGGAACACCATGTAGATCGAACTCATGGTTGGAATTCGTGGTTGCTAAAGGATGGACGACCGCCGGTGGATGTACGACGGTTGGAGAAGTAAGCGTGATTTTGACGAAGAATGGATGGACAAGACCAATGAGTTCTTGGAAATGGTATGGGGCAACGCTCGTGCTCGTGGTCATTTGCTAGTTTGGTGTCCCTGCAGTATATGTGACAACACGAGAAGAGTCAGCCGAAAGGATATGCAACGTCATCTTCTAGATGTTGGATTCACCAAGAACTATACCGTGTGGGTATACCATGGTGAAGCACAACGTATGAGAGAGGAGGAGGTGAGAGCACGCCTCAAGGATTGTGATGGTGATGCCGGGGTTGTAGATATGTTAGATGATGTCCACCAAGGACTTTTCAACAAAGCACGTGACAAGGAGGCGATGGAGAAGGAGGCAAAGAATTTCTATGAAATGTTGGACTCGGCGGCGAAACCCCTTCATGAGAACACAACGGGTTTCAAGAACCGGATGGCATTTGTCGCTTATTAGGGCTGAAGTCCGAATTGAACATCGGTCGAGCAGCTTCGATAGGGTGTTGTCCATTGTTGGCACCCCCGCTTCCAAAGGGCCATAACCTACCATCGAGCATGTATGACTCCCAAAACTCTTTACGGCACTTAAGATGCCGTATGAGCGTATACATGCTTGCGAGAATGGGTGTGTCCTATTTAGGAAAGAGCACGCCAATGCAAAGCACTGTCCAAAGTGCAAAGCCTCTAGGTACGAAGAGGTCCCAACTGGAGATGGTCAGATGAAGCAGAGTAAAGTCGCCAAAAAAATACTACGGTACCTACCGTTTGTACCGAGGATTCAACGACAATACATGACCGAGGAATCCGCTAAACAGATGACGTGGCACAAAAATGGCAAGCGATACACTCCGGCACAAGATGATACATCCATCGATGGTGAAGCATGGCAATACTTTGATGGAAAACATCCCGAGAAAGCAATGGAGGCGCGTAATATGCGTGTCGCCCGGCAACAGAATGGGTTCAATCCCTATGGAATGAGTACGGCCCCATACACTTGTTGGCCCGTATTCGTTATCCCCCTGAATCTCCCCCCTAGTGTCGCCTTTCAACGGGACACCATATTCTTGTCGCTTATAATTCCGGGCCACCCGGGGAACAAGATGGGTGTGTTTATAGAGCCCGTGATCGATGAATTGATCAAGGCTTGGGATGAAGGCGTATGGACATACGACCAGAGCCACGAAGGCGGTGTTCAAAATGCATGTTTGGTACCGATTACTCAATTCATGACTTCTGGCGTATGGGTTGTTCTCGGGCTGGTGTGTTCATGGAAAGTTCCGTGCCCAAGTATGCAAGGAAAGTCCGATGTTCATCGGGTTGCGGCGGGGTGGTAAGTTTTTCGTCGTTCGACCTACATCGTCGGTTTTACGCCTCTTGACCATCCATTCGAGACAAGACACGAAGAACTTTACAAAAGGGGTCGTAGTGACGAGAACCTCAACCATGAGATGAAGACGGTGTCGAGGTCCGTGCTCGCCTAGATTCTCTTGTGGCCAAGGCCCAAGGTGGTGGTTTTGTGGGGTATGGTCAGCGGCATATGTGGACTCATAAGTCGGGCTTGAGAGGCTCCCCTATCATGATGACCTTCTTGTGCCACATCACCTTGACAATATGCACTACGCGAGAAGAATATCATTTGAAGCACTTTTTGCACACTCATGGACACCGAAAAGTCTAAGGACAACCCTAAGGCTAGAGTGGGACGTGGCAAAACTTTGCGATAGACCAAATCAAGAGATGAGGCCTCCCGAGGGGCGGCAAGAGATGGCGAAGGCCCAAAGTGTCGATTTTGTCTTGTCTAGAGAAAAAAAAGAAAGGAGGTACTTAAATGGATGAAGACACCGAGGTTTCGGATGGGTATGCACATAATGTGAAGAGGGGAGTCAATTTAACTACTATGCGAGTCAATGGGATGAAGAGTCATGACTATCACATATGGATTGAGCGGCTGCTTCCCACGATGGTTCGAGGCTTTGTCCCTGAGAATGTATGGCTAGTGCTGGCAGAGTTGAGTTATTTCTTCCGCCAGCTGTGTGCAAAGGCGATCTCTCAGACCGTTTGTAGACAGTTGGAAAAGGCGGCACCTGTGTTACTCTGTAAGTTGGAGAAAATCTTCCCACCCGGCTTCTTCTTGTCGATGCAGCATATGATTGTGCACCTCCCCACGAGGTACGTATGGGGGCCCGGTGCGCGATACCATTGGTGCTACCCAATCGAGAGAACTCTAAAAAGAGTGTGCGCAGAAAATGTAGAAATAAAGCCGAATCGAGCCGTCGGTTGCCGAGGCATACCTTGTGGAGGAGGTGTCAAACTTCACGAGAAAAGTACTATACGAGAGAACATTCCTAGCGTGCATGATCAAATCCCTCGTTACAATCTCGACGAAAATCGGTTGAAGCTCGGCCTTTTCCAAGGTCAATACGAAGCGCCGGTGCATCTACCGATGCTTGCTTGAGCAACAAAGAGTGGCACAAGATCATGCTATATGTCTTGACCAACTCGCCCGAGGTGGATCCGTACAAACGTGAATTCATTCGTGAGACTTGGTCTGGATCAAGGGATGCGAGAGCCACACGAAATTGATACTCTTCTTTCACAAGGTGCTTTGGACCACGAGACCCGATTTCATTTCGTGCTTCAAGAGAAGGGCCCAAACCGATCGCTCTATCTATGGCGAGCTAATTGCTGTTGCAAACGGCCGTGATTTGAGGGTTAGGTCATTTTCGCTTATGATGTGAATGGATATCGTTTCCACACGACAAGCTACGAACAGGGGCGACCCAACCGAAGTACCACGAACAGCGGCGTGCTAACAGTCGATAATAATGGGAATGAGTACCATGGCAGAGTCGAAGAAATATACGAGCTTTCATTTTATGGTGCCCCCTGATCCCAAACCCGTGATATTCAAATGTCACCGGTTCGACCCCTCGAATGTACTAAACGTGACGCCGGCAATTGGGCTAGTCGGTTCGACCAGATTCCGTGTATCCACAATCCGATATATACATTGTGGCTCAACAGGCCGTGCAGGTTTATTACCTGCCATATGCCTGCAAAAACAAAGATTATCTTAAGGGTTGGGAGGTTGTGCAGAAGGTAGCGCCGCATGGTAAATTACCCGTCCCAAATGATGAAGATTATAACTTGATCAACCCAATCACATATGAGGGAGAGTTCTATCAAGAAGAGGGTCTGCTAGGGAGTTTTGTGATAGACCTATTTGGAGATATAGGAATGGAAGTAGACGATGAAATGTCGATGATGACGACAGCGGCATTGAGGTGTTCGACTTGAAGGACATAGAAATGCTAGAAAGATTGAGCATAGTCAATGAAGGCAACAATCCTACTTCAGATTCTCTTAGTGATTTCGACAATGTTGACAGCGATGACGAGCGGAGAAATGCTCCAGCGGACGATGATCCCGATTACTTCTAATACATGTAATACTATGTTATTTTGTTTTCACTATAATTATATCTTATTTATATTTTGATTACAAATGCATGTAAATCTAATTATGCCTTGTTTATGTTTTGATTACTGGTGATCGAACAAAGATGGCGGGAGGTCGCGGAGGTCGTGGAGGTCGCGGAGGTCGACGACCCGAGAGGTCGTCGGTGCCTTGACCGGGATTTACAACCGGGCGAAGACAAGGCTGACGGAAAGCGGAGGGGTTTCCGCAGGCGGCCTCCTCGTGTCGGGAGGCCTCCGGCTCCCACGCCCAGGCCCGAGGTGGAGGAGGAGGACGAGCCCGAGGTGGAGGAGGAGGAGGACGACGACGAGGAGCTGGTGGTGGCGGCGACGCCCGAAGTCGAGCAGGACCCACCGTGCGGGGACGCCGACGCCGACGTCACCGACGGGCGGGAGGACGCTGCGTCGGTGGCTCCAACCCCTCCGGTGGGGGTTCGGACTCGGCGGCGGCAAGGGCTCGCGAAGGTCTACTTTGCGAGGCCCCTCACGACTCCACGATGCTCCGCTCCATCAGAACCGCCCTGTGATTCGCCCCCAAGGGACAAGGTAAGTAGATTTAGATGCGTACTTCATTGTCTTCATTATGCCTACTTCATGTCTTCATTATGCCTACTTCGAGTGAAACTAATATCGTGTCTTCATTATGCAGGAACTGGATCGTTGTGTCGGGCGGTCAATCACGCAAGCCCGCCGGCATCATCGGGTTGCTTTGGCAGCGGCACTACCCTGGCGTCGTCACGTACCACGGGCATACAGGGCCGGCCGCCTGCTGGCCAGCCTACTACCAAGGAGAAGACTCGGACTACACCCACAAGGCAGCGCGGGTGCTCACGGAGTTTTGGGTAACTCGCCCTCGCGCACAAAGCCTTTTCTCAATACATCGCATCCTTAAAACCATGAATTTGATATCGTATTTGTATGCAGAACTTCTTCAAATGCGAGGAAGGACAGGAGGTGCTAGCTGCAAGGGTGCTTGAGAACGCCGCAAAAACGCGTCACCGATATGCTTTCGGATGCGGTACCGTGCCATCATAAACTACCATGCAACGGTCTTTGGGTCGAAAGTATCAAAGGAGAATGCAAGGACTATGATGTTGACCCGCGAACAGTTCTTGGAGGTACATGAACAACACTAAGCGGTGCTTGCTTTGAGATTTAATATAGTTAATGTGATCTTCTAATCTGACCTTTTTTCATGACGTGTAGATGAAGCCGACTTGGTTACGCGGCCATGGGGATTTTCGGGATCAAGTCGTGGACAAGTGGTTCACAGAGGAGTGGCAAAAGGTGCACGATGATGCCCGGGACCGACGTTTGGTGATGCCAGTCCATCACACCACCAAGGCGTCGGAGCCTTGCGGAGTACAAAGAATTATGGGTAAGCGCTTTTCTTTTGTTAAGTTCAATCTTATTTTATCATCGTTCCAGCTCACTAATCCTCTTCCTTTGTTTTTCACGGTGAAGACACATCTAGGCATGACCTGTAGCGATTGGCAGGCCTTCTGCATGGCGCACAAGAAGAGGGCCGCCTCTGACATTTCCTATGACGTCAACGACCCGGCAGGCGCGCATAAAGAACTCCGGTGTGGGCCAACTCCAGACACGGCGGCGACTCGGCAGAAATATGGGGAGGACTACGATCCGGCGCCCATGCCATTGATACGACATCGCCATGGCCACTTTGGAGGCAAGAAGCACGGGAGGTTGGGCGCCGCCGACGGCATCATCGACAGCTCCCGCTTGAGACTCTCCGACGCCCGAGCACGGAGGGCGGACACGGACCCGCCGATACGGCCCAGAGCAAGCGTGGCACAGGCCGTTTCGGTGCCCTTGAGGTGGAGGGCCCGGCTAGCCTAGCCCAAAGAGCCTAGCGAGAGGAAAGGAGGCGCCGTCAGGAGGTGGAGGCCCAAAGAAGCGACAATGGCGGCCAAGTTCGAGGAACTTACTAGGTTCCTTGCCACGACAGTGGATTGAGTCGCCACACGGGCTCCTAGGTCCGGTCGTTCCACGTACCGCGGGATTTCGAGGCCGTTCTGGGTACTCCTGTGAGTATGATAGCAAAGAGTTTCCATTTTCGTTTCAAATAATCATGTCTAACACCTACAACATTGTCTTCTTTGCGCAAGGCTTCCACTCCAGGATCGGCGGGGTCGAATCACCCGGTGCGGGTGCTCCAGTGTTGAGCTAGGCTTCCCGCCCCCGAACCATCAAGTTCCACCTTTCCCACCCTTGCCACCACCTGCATGAGCTTGTGAGACTCCCCGCGACTTGTCTGGATCATTTGTGAACTTGTTTCTCTTGTGAACTTGATGTTGGACTTGTGGACATGATGTTGGACTTGTGAGACTCGATGTAGACTTGTGCAACTTGTTTTATGTGATATATCGTTGTGTTTCATGTGGCGGATGTGTGCAATGCGATATATATATGTTCTGTGATTGAATGGATGAGATATATATTATGCATGTGTTTGTTTGTCAAGGGGGAAAGCGAAAACAAAAAAAAATAACATTTTTTCAGGGCTTCACCGACCGCCCTAAGCAATTGCGGTCGGCGAAGGAGGCTTTGCCGACCGCCCTGCGCAATCGCGGTCGGCAAAGCTGGGAAAAATGCCCGGTCGCGGCCAGATTTCCAGCTTCGCCGACCATCGACGGTCGGCGAAGGTAACTCCTTCGCCGAGCATCACGATGGTAGGCGGTCGGCGAAGTTTTTTTAAAAAAAACAGATTTGCCGAGCACCTACATGGACGGTGGTCGGCGACGATTTTTTAAAAAATAAAAATAATCTTTTTGCCGACAGCCCACCTAGGCAGACGGTCGGCAAAAAAAAAAAGAACTTCTTCGCCGACCGCCCCGGTCGGCAAAGATGGCGTAACGGACGTCGACTTTGGTGTTCCGTTAACGGCTACTTTTCTTCGCCGATCGTTGTTTTTGGTGGTCGGCGAAGGCTACGCCGAGGTGGTATTTTCGGTGGTCGGCGAATCTCTTATGCCGACCAAAATTCCCCGACAGGGCTTCGACGAGCAAAACGGTCGGCGAAGCCTTCGCCGACCGTTTTCTGGCCTTCGCCGACCGCTACGACCGCTCGGCGAAGCACCAGTTTCCTGTAGTGAGACCTAAAAACTAAAGTGAGCCAGATTGTCCCTATATGGCATTAACTTGTCAATCCTGCTTCCATGCTGCTCTATATAAATACAGACCGTGTTCCATTTGATGTTTTGAGGCATAACATGCACTTTCCATGTGTATATGGCCCTGAAACTTCAGCTAGCTTGTGGTATGGGAATGGGATGCATCCGGAGTTCCAACTTGAGAAGGATATGCACATCCAGAGCACAGCCCATCGGAGCCTCATTTGTGTGCTACAGCATGCACCGTCTCACTGGCTGACATTGCTTCCGTATGCATCGTGGACTCATGTGTCCTTTGCTTGTGCATGGTATCATATGACTGATGGGGGTTTAGACTCAACCGTGGGAGTCAACTAGTGCAGAATGCTGTTTATCTACTAGGATGCCACAAAGTAGCAACATTCTGTCTAGGACAAGATGACCAATCATCCAGGTCTCTAGGTTGTAGGACAATAATTCCGTAGCTTTCTAGCTTTGTCTGTTTTTGTGTAGTGGTGTGTCGTACACCGGATCGGAGGAGGCTGGATCAATGGCTTGTATTGTCTCTACGAATGAATTGCATACACCTTGAGTGATGGTGCGGCTAAAGTAACTACTTATGATATTGTCAAAACTAAGAGGGTAGACGTTGACCTAGAATCTTCTTATTACTTGACAAAAAGAAAAGAAGAAAACTTTCAATAACGAATACAATAAGCATTAAAAATTCAAATTATTACGTATAAAGTTATATTGCAACAACTAGATCAGAAAGTTAAAGAGATTTTCATGATATCACGTCTAAAGGTTGATATATGATTTTATGCACTTTATGTTTATTTATGTTTCAGCTAAATACATACGGTGCTAAGAAATATTAATCATAGAAATTATTTCTCATGAAAATGGTACATTTAAAAAAGATAGATCCTAAAATTAAGTCTAAAATATTTTGCCATCAAATTGACTTTTAGACAATAATCAACATTGTAAATATTGTTGTTGTATATGGGGAGTTAATGAGGTTAAATTTAGGAAAAAGAATGAAAATTGAGGTTCATGTCATCAAAATATAGATTGCACTACCTTGAGGTTCCATGATCAGACCAAATTATTACAATAGGAAAATTAAAAAGAAAGAAAAAGACGGAAAAAATTACATCCCCAACATGGGGCTCGAGTAGTCCTACACGACAAACAGGCTTGCTCCATGATGTCAACTCCTTTCGAATAAGATCACCAATGTCAAGACAAAGCCGTCGAACATGTTTGTCGGACCCCAAAAAAAAAGGTACTAAAAACATTGGACACCGACCACCATTGAAGTCTGGATGCTTTTTCCAAGGAAACAACACAAAAGCATTTGGAGCAGATGCAAGCCTGCCGCCCAGCAGTCGAGCTGTTACGCCATCGAACACCACCTCCGACTTGAGCAGCATAGTAAACACGCGGCAGGAGATCCTGGCCCTATAGACCAACAACTTCGACGATGAGCCAAATGCCATCACTGTTGGCCTATAGAAAAACCAGGCTAGGTTTTCACCCAGTTATTGAACACCTACGGGCGAAATAGCTTTAGCGATGCCTTCAACAGGGTGAGTGGCAACGTCAGTACCACCGCCGCCAGCCCGGCGTATGCGAGGCAAGGTTTTCACCCAAGCTGCCGCCCCGTGAACCAATCGCCATCCAGATCAGCCACCCGTAGAGGTGGCCCGTCTCCTTCCCCATCGAGGTGGGAGGCCAGCGCCCTCCGCCGCCGCCATGGAGGACGGCGCCACCAGACGCCCGATCCAGCCCACAAGGGTCCAGATCCAGGCCGGCGACCGCCACCACCGTCGATTATGCCGTAGAGGAAGGAGGCGGTGAAGGAGAGAAGGAAGAGGAGGAGCGAGGTGGAGGCACGGGCGCTGGCCAGCTCGTCGAGCGCAGCCCCGCTGCGAGACGCCGCGACCGCATGGCTGAGATCCTCACCGCCGCCATCCCTAGGGCCGCGGGCCTCCCGGCAATGCCCTCTAGCAGCGGCGAGGGGAAGGGGTGGTGGAGTGAGGCAGCAGTGGCGGCTAGGGTTTGCCCCCGCCCCGAGTCGCCTAAGCTGGTGGGCGACGCGGGGGGCCTTCCCTTCACAGCACGGACGACGGACGTGGGGGCCTCGACCGTACCTAAGACCCCCTTGTTTTTTAAAAAGTAAATGCTTCAACTAAATGTATATTGAAAATACATAGAGGTGATATGTAAAGAAACAAAACCTATGAAAAATATAAGTCAATATTTGATAGATTATCATAGTTAAATAAAGACTATAGGGTACCGATTATAACTATTATTTTAGAAAATTTGTGAAGAGAGAGGAAGATGTTTGGTATAAGCAATTCTTATTATTAGTATCTCATAAAATTCAAACCCATGCGGAAGCACGGGCTCGTGAACTAGTATACTATAATTGGTAGTAGCAGAAACAAATTTTGAAAAGGGCAGTGACACTTTAAAATCAATGCAGGTTTTTTGTGGGGACTAGTACTTACATATATACCATAAAACAACGACACTGGTTGGCGAAAAACTTAAGTGAGCCACATTGTCCCTATGCATATCACATTTGTCCATCCTGCTTATACGCTTCCCTATATAAATATAGACCGTGTTTCCAGGCATAACATGCATTTTCTATGTGTATGGTCTTGAAACTTGCTAGCTTGTGATATCGGAATGGGATGCATCCGGAGTTCCAACTTGAGAGGGACACACACATTCAGAACACGATTCGTTTCTACCACGGCTCCCTTGTGGTACCGTCTCAGTGGATGAAAATACTTTTGTACTAGCAGGTATCTCCGTGCGAAGCACGGGGCAGCAAGTCAAAATTGCTGCACATCATATGGTCATACATGGAACAGAAATATTATATAGAGATGGGAATATTAGCATAGCGTAGGGATTTCAAGGTATCATGTTATTCATGTTCCAATATCAAGAGGGATCAAAGTGAGTTTTGTACAAATAGGGGTACTATTGTAGGTAATGAAAGATATTTGCACAATGATTATGAAGCATCTGGCTAAGCTGATTTCTGTGACCAGCAACAGCAGTCCTTACCCAAAGATGTTGCCTTGTTGATTATGTCAATTCTGTACTCCTTTAGTATCGAAAATGATCAATGTTGGTGACAACATCAAACTGCATGTGCATAGGACATCTTTTTTGTTGAGAGATGTACCGAAGGACTGAGGTAATACATAAGTGAGTAAACGTAGTTAAATACATGGTGAAAAAGAATATATTTAATAAGCAGGGATCCATGCATTAATTTATCTCGTACCCTTCGCTGTAGCCTTTTCCTCCTAACAGGAGCATGGTTTTTCAAGATTTGAATTGGCAAAGGCAACAATTGGGGCTTTTGAAGATTATCAGTCTATATATTCCCAATGTATCTGTACATGAGTATGCGGTCGGGCTCTGAAGATCGTCAGTCTATATTCCCACCGAAAGAGTCAGAATGCATACTCCAATGAGACAAAAACCTAACATTGTGGAGGATATTAGAATTTACTGTATTGAAATGCAATCAGCGGGCTGTCAAGTTGTACCACGTATGCCATAAGAGCAATAGGATACATTAGATACTGCTCAAGCTTAGATGTTTTCTTTATAATTAACAATATACATAGTAGTAATGAAAAGGGATGCTCAGCTGTAATCTGGTCACGTCACTCAAGTAACAACTATGGCTGAAATCTAATGAGATTTGCCGAACCAACTAAAAATGCCAGATAGATTATTGGTGGACACAAAAATTATACTAATCAAAGTTGTGTAAAGAATTGTCGAAACAGGCCGTGAATCGTCAGCTTTCAGTGTCAGAAAACTTTATTTTTTTCTGTGGATCTTTGTATCGCATATGGTTACATAAATCTGTAGTTGTTTGGATCCATGACTCTGTAATTACTGCAAAGAAGAAACAATTAAACAATGCATATGGTTTGTGACATACTATTGAGCAAGAACATGAGTTATCTATGCTGGGCTGAGAAGTTTAATATTTTGGCATTGACATATTCTCATGTGACATCACATATATCAGCGTGTGAGATGTAGCATCACAAATGAGCAATATAGCCACAACATACAGGGCGTGTGTGGATCCTGACCCGGAAAAGAGTGCTGGCGCTGGCGCTGTTGCGTCCGTGCAGATGGCAGGCTGAGTGAAGTGGCTACGGCACCGCCATGCGGGGAGGGGCGTGGCTGCAAGGCTGCAACGGGACTTGAATCCGTGCGCAGCAGGGACGCGGCGTTCGGTGGCCAGTGGCCAGCATGAAATCCCGGACGACGGCGCGTCTCTGCTCTTCACTGAGGCCCGCCCGCATTCATCATCCCGAAGCCGCGCCGAGGCATGCTGTGGATAGGATGTTGGCTGGGGATGACGTCGGCGGGACAAATCATTGCAAAAAATCAGGAATTAAGAACATAATTGAGAATGAGAAAAACGATGGCACCTGAGGAGGAAGGCGGCTGACCATGGGCTGCTGTAGGTGTTGCGTGGGTGCCAGATAGAGAGGCAAGGTCGATTCGCGGACAGCCCGCTGATGCCGAGCCGCGACGCTGGGAAGATGTGCGGCGGGCAGACGGGGGCAGTTGACAGCGGCGTCCTCGCCCTATCCCTCCCTCCGGATGCGCGGTAGTAGAGGCGGCGGTTCCGGCACCTAGCGTGTGTGGGAGGAGCGAGCCGCGAGGAAAACTGGGCGGAGGAGGCTGGAATTTTCCAGATAGGTTGACGCGTGGACGGTCTGGATGGTTGGGGGAGCATCGGACGACTGCAAGCTGAGAGGGGTAGGTCCTGTTTTCTACTGTTAATGTAGAGTGAAAATACTTCACCAGGATTAAAGTATCTTTATAGATAGATAGATGCATGGCGGACTCCTGTGCCCTTTGCTTGTGTACGGTATGATTTGGCCGATGGGGGTGTGGACTCAACCTTGGTATTCAACTAGTGCAGAATGTTGTGTAGGTGGTAGGACATTAATTAGGAGCCCAGGACCACCAACTAGTGAATGTTGCATCAACCGATGGCTGGATCAATGACAAACTCATAGTATGGTCTGTACGAATGAAGTGCGTATAGCTCGGTAGTAGCCTTGCTCGGTGGAGGGCCAACCTCTTGCACTCGGTAGTAGCCTTGCTCGGTGGAGGGCCAACCTCTTGCACTTTATGCTAACCTTATCTGCTTGAACCACGCAATATGGGACCTCGGGCGTGCAGACAGGCTCCATCTATTCTTGGAAGAGTGAAATGCACCGCGGGCACCTGAACTTGCGCCTGTGTCAAATAGGTCCATAAACTTAGAAACCGGACATCTAGCCCCTCAAACTTGCGAACCCGTTCAGCTTAGGTCCAAACCGGTTTTGCATGGCTTGCATGGCGGTTTTGCATGCGAAATGATGATGTCAGTGATGACATTAGCACTCCTTTTAATTTACAAAATTGATATCTTTTTATTCGAGCTCTAAATATAGCAAATGATATATCAATTTTGATCGTCTCGACGAGCTCTTTGCAATAGTGTACTCCGTTTTTTTTATTTGAGATAGTTTTATTTTCGTGTAAAATTAAATATTTCTATAAAAGTGATATTATTCTCACTTATTTTATATAAATATTTAATTTTATAAATTCCATGAGCAGGGCCGGTCCTGACCTAGAACAATGGTAAAATTTTGGGTGTTTTTAAATAAACATGATAATCTCTTTATTACTGGTATATATGCACACATATATCAAATGGTTATCCGAGAGCTTTGCGGCCGACATGGTCAATATCAATGACATAGTCCTGCTAATATTTAGAGAAACAAGTGTTCACTACAATTTCATAAAATTGTGTAGCGTCTCATGTGTTGGCTGTACATTATAGTACATGATTATTGATCATAGGAAAGAGATAGAAAAATATGGATGTACCAGATTGCCGCCACGGTGTGCCGACGGCAGCCTAACGATGATGGAATTGGAGTGCGGTGTGCAGATGATCGTCACCGCCCTAAGCAGAATTGCAGATGAGTAGAGTGTGTGTGGTTAGCCATACATGGCCGGCCAGCGACTCGTTGTGTCGCGCTATTGCCGAACGAAAGGAACCAGAGAAGTCACCCTTTTTATCTCAATCGACAAATCGCCTACTTGTGTTGCGTGATCGAATAAAATATCAATTGTTTTATAGAAATATTTAATTTTATACGAAATAAAACTATCTCAAATAACAAAACGGAGTACACCATTGCAAAGAGCTCGGCGAGACGATCAAAATTGATATATTATTTGCTATATTTGAAGCTCGAATAAAAAGATATCAATTTTGTAAATTAAAAAGGAGTGATGATGTCACATCATCGCATGCAAAACCGCCATGCAAGCCATACGAAACCGGTTTGGACCTGGGGTAAACGGGTTCGCAAGTTCGAGGGGCTAGATGTCCGGTTTCTAAGTTCATGGACCTATTTGGCACAAATACGCAAGTTCAGGTGCCTGCGGTGCATTTCACTCTTCTTGGAATTACCTCCAGGGGATAAGCTTTTCATCATCAATTTCAAAGGTGTCTTTGTACCGTCGCACAGCCCAAAAGACCTGGTCAACTGCATGCGCATGCAACAAGAAAAAGAAAGTTTGTGTATTTACTGAATGCATTCAATTTTAAATAAAAGGGCTAGGTACGGGAGCAGTTCTGAAACATTTGTTCGACACTATGTGTCCCAGAAGGCAATGTTTAAGGATCTCACATGTAAACTTCGAACAGATGAAGTGTGACATTATCTCTTCTCTATGGTATTAATATCTGGAATAGTACTTATACTATATTAATGACTTAAATGCAGATAACATATATGTATAAAGGGAAACGATAATGTCACTGTAACTCTGATTAGTTCTTGTTCTTTCTTCATCTACTATGCATCACGATTGAGCAGTCCCTCCATCAACACTATAGGGTAACCCATCAACCATGAGCAATGGCCTATCAATACTCTGGAGTCTGGAGGTCAGAGCGGCATCCAAGCCAGTCCGGTCTTCTCGGCTGCAATTATAATTCCTAGTGCATCCCATTGCCATGACTCCATCAAAAGCACTCATAGCTCCTCTCGATCTCTAGCTGAAAAACTAAAACTAGTATATTCATGTAATTGTCGTTGCTGAATGTTATACATACCGACATCGCATTGTATATATATTAATGTATTGAAGAAACAGAGTGGAAGGACTGCACCGCTCTGATACAATTAACTGTTTTCAACAATGCAATTAATAAGAAATAGTAGACACACATGCTATAGAGTACTACTCCCGCTACTTAAGAAAATAGGTAGTGCCTAGCCCTCTGGGATCAATCAGAACTTGTGGTGAAGAGGCAACCACGATGCTAGTTCCAGGCTGGCCGCGGCGGCTCCAGATAATTGAGGAGGGAACACATGAACTTGTGGTCATAGGCATTGCTGCTTTGGATTCTTAGCTCAAACGGGCAGCAATCTGTTATTAGTGCAAGTTTTAGTCAGAAACTTGGAAGTATTGAAGACTGCTTGTGATGGGGACGTGATTCCCGATCTTCCGTCAGGTTCAAGATAACTATCGATTTGGTCGGAAGCGACACACCGATCCGGCTTCAGATCACAAAGACCCGAACCCTGCAACCTTAGCACCACGTCTCCTCTGGTTATCAACCGTGTCACAAGCCGGTTGACCTCGCCAAGAAGGCTAATCCCTGCTGCGAATCGAAGAACACAAGCAAGAACAAGGTAAAATGCAACTCAATTGAAGTGACAATTTGCAGATGTATGATTAAGATCTCAACATGGGGTTCCACAAACCGATAACGGCGACTGTTCAAAGACAGATTAATCTAAATCAAAACCCAAACCCTAATGGAGGCGGCGGCTGCTGATTATAAAGCCAAAGGGGTGTCCAAGGACCCCTACTCACGTCACTAAGCAACCCTAACACGTTACAAGGCCCAAACAGCCCAAAAGACGGCGACGCAGCGCCCTAACAGATTCTGGACGTCAACTTGTTTCGACGATTCCCGTTGATTTCGACGGAATTTGGGCCTCAAACCAAATCCATCGGTTAGCTTATGAAATTATCTTTCCATCCATGTATGGATCGTCCAAAACGGAGTCCGTGTGCGACCTGGGCGTCCGTTTTACTAGTAACTGGTCCAGCAGCCCGAGATGGACTCGAACTCGACATGGAGTGGGCCTCCAACTTGGCTTGGACGCCCTTGCTGACCTCCTAAGGTGGGGGCCAAGGTGGAGGACGTCCAAAAACTTCCCTAAGATGTTCTCCATGTCTTTGGGACGTCCTTCCAATTGGGCCAGGGTCCCAATGAAGGATAACAAGCCCATGACAATGTTGTAGCTCCAGGCAGAAGTAGCAGCAGAATGTCTTGATAATTTGAAGGTCTTGCCGATGTGATATTGAGGTGGGACCAGATCTATTTGAAAGCCTATCAAATAAGGTTTCAATCAAGTGCTCATTGACCTCAATCGCACTCCGGATGGATGAGTTATGACCTTCCCAATAGAGTACTGTCATGCTGCCGACGAACCGAAAGCGTAACTCCGGTGGACTTGCACTTTGAGAACCATTTGTACCTACAATAAAATAGTGACACGTACATGTGGAACCAAGTGAATTGTATAAAATTTCACTATGCAAATGTGGAAGCGAGCTCACTTTGTCTTTAGCTTTTAGGGGCGTATCCATAGGTGTCATGTCCTCATCATCCTCCCTTTCTTGACAACAAACCGTCCTCGGTTTGAGTTTAGTTGGAGGACAGGTTGTAGGTAGTAGCCACCATTGCTCCCCTTCTTGAGATTTAACCTGTTTCTTTGTAAGAAAATTTGGGGATCTTCACAAGACATGGCTATAGCTATTGCAACCTTCTAGTTGATCATATTTATGCACATTAAAAGGAGATTTCAGATTTGAACAAATATAGACACGATGCACCATATATTCACCTTTACAATTATATTTGCCAATAAAGTGATATATACATCTAGGTAACCATGGCAATTTAGCACATTTAAATTTCTCTTCCAAACTACTTAGAGCACATAGATTATCAAACTCAACATAACCCAAAGTATTTAAAGAAGACAACAAGTGCAATTCATCTTTTTCAGTAGCAATTGGAAGCAAATGTTTATTTTTAGCATAAGGCTTTGGTTCCAAAAGAAAATAATTACTCTCCTTCAATGGCTGTGGCACACGAATAATCATACCACTATCATTCAACTCGTCTTTACCACAAATATTAGTAGAACATTCATCATGTGACAAAGCTAAATCAATAGATGACTCGTCCCTCCTGGCTCATATGTTACATTGATAGGTGGCATACTCAATATGTTTCCTTCCATTTGTGTTTGCAATAGAAAGCTCACGTGTATAGTCGTATATGGCTGGGCATAGGATGAACCAGGAATTCTAGCCACATCTATAGGTCTTGATGAATCGGGAAGACAAAAACACATAGGCATAGCGACCAGCAACGGAGCCTGACCCAAAGGCAGAGAGCATGACACAAAAGCAAAGCAGAGGGCCGGGTGAGGGTTGACATTCAAGTGCTACACCAATGTTTGTGTCCACGGTCCCTGGTGTGTCTCCAACGACTAAGAATTTTGTGACAAATTAATCTAGGATGAGTGCGGCGGCTAGGTTAAACAGACTTGCTCGTTTCCCTCTGTTGATCTGCTCATGGTGTCAGGACGACAACAGGGATCAATCGCCAAAACGAAAGAGAATACACCTAAAGACTTATTAAATCAAGTGATTTATTTTGCCGATTATTGAGATTTTGCCTCGTACCTAGAAACAAACAGTTGATCGAGTGTGGAATAAATTTGAGGTGTGTCGAGTAGCAGCGGAACATGATGCCAAATTAAAGAAAGTCAGAGGGGAAATAAATTTTCAGTTGAGATGATACTTCACCATGCACGCCGGTCATTTCAGATCACCGTAATGTCTAACGTCTGTCCAGTGGGCGATATCACTAAGAAAGCAAATGTTTTCACCAACGAAAGATTTAGCCAGCATGCTAAAGCACTTCTTTCAGCTATGTCCCATAACAGCCAGAACCGGGTAACCTAGAGACTGTTTGTTGATTATATCTTGTACTATTGGGCCCTCTGCTCCATTTGTTTTCCGTGTTCAATGCTTTGTAGCTTGTCAGGGCCTTTCACAGATGCCACTGTCAGTGTCCTCCTCTTGTTTCTTTTAATTGCATTGATCTTCTTTGCTGTCTTGAACTCCACTTTTAATTGCATTGATCTGCTTCCTTCGCCAACTTATTAGTGGCTGAGCTGCGCAAAAAATAAATTTTCTGCCGGGTTATCTGAAGACATGGAGTCTGGGGGTTTTGTGATATCCATATATATGTGGGCTATGTCCATCCTGTGCTTCCACACTAACATACTAAAAGTCTTTGTGCCAAGCTCATCGACAGTATAAGACACCCACCTATAATGTGCTTCGAGGCATAATATCTGCAGCTACAAAAATTGCATGGATATAGTTGCCCATCAGCCATTGTGTGATGGAAATGAGATGCATCTGGAGTTGTAGCTGCACTGATAGACTGCGCCTGAGGACAGAAGTAGTTGGAAGCCTTGGTAGATGCAACCAGCATCAGGCAGCGAACCAGACTCGAGGGCTTCAACAGTACATGTTACTTTTCCATGTAGAACAGCCCCTGTGAGTCACACGCAAGCCCAGGGCACAATTGCGAAAGTTAGAGTGAGAAGGATTCAAGGAAGTAGCCAATGCTGCATCTAGCTCCATGACAACCTCATCCATGTCATTGCGAAGGAGAGCTAAACTTGGTGTGGCCGCAATCTCTACCTCGTCAAGCGCAGCTGATCGATCTGAATGCTTGGTCATGATTTAAATGCTTGGTCATGATTTGAATGCTCGGTCAGTCTGTTTGCATGGAAGTTCTATTCTAATACCTTTTTTTCTTAAAAATCATTCTATAATACTACCAATATTTTGTTCCAAATTTAAATTTTTTGGTCACAAATTTAGTATATGTGTGTGTGTGTCCTGCAAGTTTTGTGCATGTCCCATATAATGTCCAGAAAGTTTAGTATGTGTGTGTGTTTTGCGTGTCCATGCTTGTGTATGAACAACGAGAATTTGACAGAGAGGTGAGAGAGAGACAGAGAGGGAGAGAGAGAGTTTCATCTACCTATACTTCGTACACCTTCGTTTGCAAGATGCTTGCGATCAAGCACCCTGTGATTTTTTTCCAACAAAGAGTGTCTTCCGAAAGGTTTTTACTTTCATCTTTAGACTAGACCATGTCGATCCTAGGTTGATTTGAAATTCAAAAGTTTGTATGTCCCGTTCCGAGATCTAAAAAACTATTTAGTGCTTTTAAACAAGCTAAAAAAAGTAAAAACACTGTCCCAAAATAAAATTGTAGATTGGCAACAATTTTGATATAATGTTTGTCTTAAATATACTTGGTCTACTCTATATATATTGTGGTTCACAACTATTTTCAGTCCATGGTGCACGGCATTTGTGGCATGTGATCCTTTTTCAGAGGTGGACCTTGGCCATTCACTCAAAGATGATTTGTAGGGACCGTATATCAAAGACTGACCTAAATTTATTACCTCCAAATATCATAATATAATATTGTTGACTGTTACATTTTAATTTATAACCACAACTGTTGGCAGTAAATGTACCTTCATGTGCCGTCAAGCAAACAACATATAATTGGTTGGTGAAACACTCATCTCGGTTGGTGAAATACCTATATATGTATCCTTTGCCCATCTTGTGTCTATGCGGTCATATAAACATAGACGAGGCGACTCTCTCTAGCGTCGTCATATGTTGCATCCACACAGTCCTAAATGACTGGGCATGAGATGTACCAGGAATTCCACCTACAGCTTAACATCTCAAGCAGGGGCAGCCTTACTCTCCATGCATGGTGGTGCCACACCATACCTACCAAGCAACTGTGCGATCCTGGTCTCGTCTCCAAAGTCCTCCAGTGTGTCTGCTGTGAGGAGAATGTCGTGACAAACTAATATTCGACACGATGTGTAGCTACCATGCTGGAGTCCACAGTGGTTTGATCATCTATTCGTACAGTGGTGTCAGGGCCACATCAAGCACGACCTTTTTTTGTTTGGATCTGGAATTGATGCCCTGTAGTTTTCAATTCAAATTATCTTGAAATGATATGTTTGAGTTTTCGACTAAGCTCTTTATCCCAAAACAGTTTACAAAAATGAGAGAAATCTTCTAAATTCATTGTTTCAAATGTACTATTTTATTATGCAAACTCAACATATACATGAGCTCCACCACGAAAAACAAAATTCTTACCAAAAACAGGTTGTGTGACAGAGCTAAAGTCAATATTGGATCTAGTCAGTTAGCAATTTGAAAGTAGTGTTTTAAGATGCATTCCTCAAATGCAGGTTCATTATTAAGACGCCGGCCCTTGTAAATGATTTTAGGAGGCATGCATTTGCTTTGTGGTTACCTTTTACAAATGGGGTATCAAGATGTGCCTTACTGAGTTAATTAGAGAGGTCCCTCATGCGTAGACTGCACAGTATGGAATCTTATATTAAACTTAGAAAGGAGCCGGTCATTGTTGCCTACCAATGCTACTACGGCTTGTGTCGCTCGCCCCTTGGATCCCCTCACTGTCACAGCACGCCCACGGCTGCGCAGTCTACTTTGGCGGTGCCCCACGGCCATCGGACGCACAACTATGTCGCCGCCTCGTCATGGGTGGGCACCTTTCACAGCAATTACACCTTGCGGCGCGGCCGTAGTGGAGCATGTCAACATGCTCAGTGGCTTCGGTTCGCGATGAACCGCGTTGAGGTAGGGAGTAGGCATGCTTGGCAGCAGATGGGCATCAAAGTCGTCATTGAGGTCAGCGCACGCTTATTGACAAGCCTTGGAGCACCCATTAGCAATATTATTTTGTTGGCATGAACAAATCTTGCATTTGGCGGTGACAATTGAATTGCTAGCAACAACTTTCTGCCCCTGTATGAGCTATATAAAACTGCATATAAATACATCTATTATACGTGCAGTTCCAACATGCTGATAGATATGTCAATTAATACATATATATATTTATGTACCATCAAACATCATAATTGCTTGGTGATTGAAACACTTATTACGTGAGCTAGAGTTTGCTGTATGACCTATATATCCACATATATATCCGGCTTCCACCATGATATATAAATAGACTCTGCTTCATCAGTGAGACACAAGCTAACACTTCATCATCGAGGCATAACATTTGCATCTGCAAAATTATATACATATACAATGCTCCTAAACCTTGTGCCATGAGAATGGGATGCATCTGGAGTTCCTGCGATGCAAGACCGGATTCTACTGTTGTTAGCAGGAGCTAGAGGGAAACAGAGGATTCAGGTCGACGAAGAAAAGAATGAGGCGAGAAGAGGATAGAGACCGGCTGGAATCCAGCAGATTGAGTTCATTGAGTTTGGGTTCGGAGTTCAAATGATAACCTCCTCTTTGGTGACGCCTCCGCTTTAAATACATGAGGCCTTGCCCCGTTCTCACCCGCACGCAGGCTGCCCATTCGCTTCCGGTGTAGCGTGTACTTGCCTTCCGGCGCCTTGGCAGCCTGGGCGGCTCGAAGATGCTGTCGAGGCCATTGCCTGCTCTTAAGAGGCGATGCCTTCCTGTACTGGCTAAAATGAGCAGTGTTTGAGGTTTAGCAGTGTCTCGTAAGAATCAGACAAGCAGAAGTTCAGGTGTGTGTGTGGCCAGAAACATGGGCCAGAAACACGTTCAGAGGACCAAGAGAGCACACATGCTTTGTCAATGGCACACGCTTCAGGAGATGTAAGATGTGTGTGTGTGGTTAACATGTGGATGAGGGGAAACGAAATTAGATGTGGGCAGACATGTGGCACCATAACGCCGAAACAATTTGAGGGGGAAGAACGAATTTGTGCTGCTGTGCTACCTAAAGCATGTCCACGATACACTCAAGATGGCAAAAGTGATGGACCAGCTGAACTGTCATCCACTACACCACAACCTTTAATCAGCGACTTACCATCCGTTGCTATATGGGGGATACAACGACTTTCAGTCCGTGGCTAAAAGTTACAGCGACAGACCCTTGTAGATGCTAATGAAGCCGTGGTTAAATGTATACAGCGACGGACCCTCTTTTAGCGACGGACCATCCAACAATAAAGCTTTAGCAACGGATAGTCAGTTAGAGCTTTCAGCAACGGATGGTCCATTGCAGTATTGAATTTACAGCAACGGACAGTCCATCGAGCCCAATTTAATAGGTACAAAAAAAAAACTAATCCAGCTGTATTTAAATATAGACCACATTTAGAAGCAATACAATATTGATTGACACAGATGGGCACATAATCATACACAAATATAGACCATCCAAAAGTGATCCAACATTGATCAAGAGATAGCACCAGTTCAAGTCTAGTAGAAACTAAAACTATGAACAAGACGCTACAACCCCATGAGAAGATCCTACATCAAATTTGCCCCTAACACCCTTCCTACCAACAAGCTAGAACCACCTATCATCTCTGAGATGATCAAGCAGCACCTTGAGAAGATCTCTGAGAAGAAACAGCAACACCATGAGAAGATCTTGGTTGCTGCCTACATACCTTCAGCTGTCAAGTATTATTAGTTAGTAGCAGTAGATAGTAACCACAAATAAAAAAATAGAGAACAGAATCAAGTGGACATTACTCAATTAAATGGCCAAGCAACCGGCAGTTGCCAGAAGTACATGTCTTATGTCAAGCATATAAAACAAGCTACAGGTTTAGAGATTTTAACTGAACTTACAAGAATTTCTCAAGTATTAGCTTCTATTTGATATGGACATAACTGTACAGGTCACTAGCTTCTATTTCTCAAGTATTTCCCACGTACAAATCACTAGCTGTCTATGCATGAGACCTAAGGATATATGTCTGCCCAATAATGAAGAATGAAGTAATAATAAATTCACCGATAGAAAGTACTCAAAGAGCACATTCTGATGAAGAATGGAGTTGTTCTTAACTACACATATAGCTGCTGTGACTATGAGATAGGTGCTGATTCATTAGATATATGTAGGGGTGGTTGTATATGCACCTATACATGTATAGCCAGTTTAGTAGACAAGTCAAGATTAAATAAGCATATGTAGGCTTGCTGGACATTATGTTGTTAATAAACACAGCTTTCCACTCATAATCAGTCCATGAAAAGGTAATTCAACCATACCTTACAATGTAGCCACCAACCAGAATAGATGCAAACCACACCCATGCACCCCTTATTCTAGTACATGTGTGTGAAAGGAACTGTTCTTACCTGACAGCTACAAAGAATCCATCTGTATTCTAATATTTGTTTTGTTTGATGTGTAAGCATATGAGAAAATTGATGTGTAAGGTCTTCTTTCTGTAGCTCTGTAGCGGAAAAGAAAAAAAAGAAAACAAAAGAGCAAATTGTCAGTCACACTCACTGAAGAGATGATCATGCTCTCCTAAAAGGACAACATATAGAAATCAGCCACCATAATTAGAAGTGATATTGAATGATTGTAGATCCCCTTACAGTTTACCTTGCTGAGACATAGTAAATCAAACAATTAAGTGGACTACACAGTATCAATTAGGTCCAGTCAACAATTTCGGTCTTGATCTCCTACTGCCAGGACTACTTCAGACCCAGAGCCAAACTCAGATATTATAATAAAACAAAATTACCTAGAAGGGGGATGGCCGCCTGCTGCTTTCCTGGTGCTGCGATCCTGCACGTCGTAGCCTGCCTTGCTATGGCCGCATCACGCACCCTCCCTGCTTACGCGTGACCTGAGTGGCTCAAAGCACCCAGGATTAGAGTTGCACGTAGGGGATTAATAGAGTATGGAGTGGAGAAGAATCGAAGGATGTAGATGTGGGGTAACATACGCTGCAGATCTGAGGAGCACTGTGTGAGGGGTGATTGGAGGAGCGATGTGCGTGCTCGCAGAAAAAGTTAACAATCTCGTCTCCAAGCAAAACTGAAAGGAATAAAGAAGAAAGGGCAGCAAAATCTGAAGGTCAGGAGTTTCTCTGTTTGTCATCTATACTCCAAATTATAAGACATCTTGACATGTCCAGATGCATAAGTTTTTACCATACAGAAAGCACAGCTTGCGTAAGGAATGAGTTGATGATGTTCATATTAAAATATCAGAGAACGGTACATTAAAAGCTTGGATTACGCTAACAAGCACTATAGGCCATTTTCATGAAGTAAACAAAAACACCTTGTCATCCAAATCATAAGGATAACACAGTTAACAGTATACTAAATTTCAAGTTACGTCCTTATTTCAATTCAAAGAAAGAGATATTTGTTCATCCACCAACTTTGATTCGGTTTCTCTGTAAAAATCACCTGTTGCAGCAGACGATGGGTTTCTACAGGATATTCTTGTTCAAAGAAAAGATAAAGCTTTTTGACACTATATAAAATTGAAATAACTATGATTGTGAAGACACAATGAGTTTGTACATGATATTCAAGCACACTGCCGAAAGTGTCAATATCATCCAGAAGAAAATGTCAAACTTACACACCAACCTAGAACAGATCTGAAACTCTACTTTCTTCAGGATAAATGTTTATTGACAGTGAAGTGTAAACCAATCAATGGCACTAGCAAGGGTAATGCAGTGGTAAAAAAAATCCTAAGCCAATCAGTTACTGAACTCAACATCAGAATGAGATGCAACCTACGTCACTCACTAGTCATTATCATTAACATGATGCAGCACTACGTCACTACCATTCACATCCAGCATCCCAATGCGCAAAGAAAAGAGGAAAAATGGAAGAGTTTGAACTTTGAACTTGCCTTCTGGCTGGGAGCCTGGGACTGGACGTGGCCGTCGTAGCAACAGCAGCAGGTGCTGCCGCTTGCCACTTCCCTTTGCAGTCGCTGCAACATCAGCAGCCGGCCCCGTAGCTTCGCCGACGACGACTACACTCGCCGGCTACCCTCACAGGTCACAAAGACTGAGGTGGATGCCATCGATGTAGGTCCGTCGCTGGGAGGTGGGGGATTAAAAGGAGGGAGGAGGCCTCGCCGCCGGTCGTGGGGGCAAGGAGACTGCCGCCGGATCCACAGAGTGGATGGGGAGGGAACGCGGATCCACAGAGTGGATGGGGAGGGAACGCCAGCAAATCCTAGGCAAGGGGGAGGAGAGGCGAGATGCGGCGCGTGGCCATCCAATTCGAGCTGCGCGCGGGGTTGAGATGCACGGTGTTGCTCCAACTGTGGCGGCGTGTGTGAAGGAGAAGCTAGGGTTTGGAGGGAATTATTGGGCCAAGAGACAGCGGAAGAGGCCTTTTGAGGGCACCAAGGCCCAACTTCCATTCAGCAACGGACAGTCTGACCAAAACAGGAACATACAGCAACGGACCGTTCAATGCAAAAGCAAAATATTTTTAGCAATGGTCAATCCATTGCAGTACTCGGTTTCAGCAACTGACAATTGGTGGAAAATATTTAGCAACTGACCATCCAATGCAAATGAAAACTTTTAGCAACTGCAGTTAGTTGCTGATTAAAGGTTGTGGTGTAGTGATCGACTGACCTGGTAGGGTGATCCGGACAACAAACTTGAACTGAAAGCACCTATAACCAAAGATAATCGTGCTGATGTGAAAAAAAGAATGGGCAGTTTTCTGATTGAAAAATCTTAGCAACAATCATTTCTGCTTTTCGGTTTCTCAACACAAGTGGGTCTCCATGTCTATAATATACGCTCCACAGAGTGATCACGTCCTCTTTTGATTGCTATTTCCACCTCTGGAACAATTGCACTACACAATGAGAGCCTGGAAAACGTGTGCTTGGGAGATTAAGCACTCCAAGGCAAATCTCAGAAACGACTAACTTTTGATTAAAAAAAATTGTTTCTGGCCAGGATGAACAGATTTGACACCAAAATAAGGCAAAGTGCGAGAAAATCGTGTGACACAGTGCGAGATGACACGTTCCATGCTACCACGCCCTAATGTCTAGCCCTGTCTGCGATGCTTTCGTGTCTTCACCGAGCAAGAGAAAGGCAAAGGAACCAAATCTCCAGGCTGTTGATGCATGGTTGAAGAATGGCATTCATTAGATTTCATCACAATTCAGGTAATCTGTTTTGGGAAAAGAGAAAATTCCTTAAGCACGTGTACTTTGAGAAAAGCATTATGCTTATGTATTGTGTCTTGTAGGGGTACACTAATAACAGATAATACTGGTCTTTGGTCATTTTCTTTTCAGCAATGGTCTTTGGTCTGATTCGTCCAGCATCATTGCAGAGTAGTTAGCTCTACGGACATCCCTAATATTTTATAATTCTCTTATATTTTGTGTGGTACAATGTCAACGCTTTTACCTATTTGTACAGACATAGCACAGTTTCTTAATAATATTATTAGTTACATATATTAAAACATCCTTTTCTTTGACGGCACAATTAGGAAAATCTTCTGTATTTAGTAGACATAGCAATGCCTGTCCAGGAACAAAAAGCTATTTATATGAATTTATTATTTCTGACTGCTTGCTTGTGCATTATATACGCACACCAGCATATTGACTCCAACAAGATTGGTTGGTAAAGTAGATATAAGAGACTATAACTTGTTCATCCCGCTTTCTACACTCACATGTATAAATATACAATCTATGCTTCATGGTTTTGCATTTCACAGAATAGTATTTCTGGTAGGAAACTGCACGCATGAAGTTTTTATAGATTGTTTCATGGGAATAAGATGAATCAGGAGGTCCAGCACCACGTCAAGAATGTGCTCCGCTCCGCTTCACGTACAGCGTCGCGACCAACACCTGGCACACTCTCCGAGTCATGTTCTAGCTAGTCAGCGCTCAGCCAATGGTCCCTATGATTTGTTTTTCCAACAAAAACAGGCTGTTTTGTAATTCAAAATTTTGTATGTCCCATTCGGAGATTAGAATACTATTTAAAAGGTAAAAACATTGTCCCAAATAAAATTGCAGATTGTTAACAATTTTGATATAATGTACGTTTGTCTTAATTATAGTTGATCTACCCTATATATATTTTGGTTCACAACTATTTTCAGTCCGTGGTTGCATGGCACATGTGATATGTAACCCAATTTCAGAGGCAGACCTCGGCCATTGACACAAATATGATTTGTAGGGACCGAATATCAAAGACTGACTTCTAAAAATACTCAGTACCTCCAAACATCATAATATAACTGTGTTGGTTGTTATACTTTCATTTATTAGCACGACTGTTGGTAGTAATTGTATCTTCATGTGCCGTCAAGCAAATATCATATAATTGGTTGGTGGAACACTTGTCTCTAAGCATAGACAACACTAGAGCTCACATGCATAGTATAATTGGTTGGTGAAATAGTTATGTGTCCTTTGCCCATCTTGCATCGATGCTGATATATAACCATAGGCGACTCTCTCTAGCCAGATATATTGCATCGATCAGTAGCATACATGCAATATGTTGCCTTCTATTTTTATTTCCAGTGGAAAAGCTGCATGTGTAGCTGGGCATGTAGATGTACCAGGAATTGTAGCTACAGCTACACATCAATATGTAGAGGGCAGCTGAACTCTTGGTCGGCTAGCAATAAATCAAGGCTCACCACAAGACTGTTTTTGTTGCGAAATCCCTCAAACAACTGACCACATTCTCTTCTATTGCCCCATTGTTGTCTACCTTTTGACGTTTCTTAGAGTTACTTTGGGATGGCAAAGCACACCAACGTGCTGCGCGGATTTCCTGATAGATGTGATGGAGAATTGCCGTGGAGCAAGGCGTAAAATCAAACTCATTATATCTGCAGGTGCTTTG
Source organism: Hyparrhenia diplandra (assembly GCA_015847255.1). Classification (NCBI taxonomy): domain Eukaryota; kingdom Viridiplantae; phylum Streptophyta; class Magnoliopsida; order Poales; family Poaceae; genus Hyparrhenia; species Hyparrhenia diplandra. The sequence goes on from JADLZK010007916.1 coordinate 185,595, forward strand.
TGGACAATCTGGAAGGTGCGTAATGACATGGCAATCAACAAAAAGATATTGTGGTCACCAAAAGGGATCATCCACAAGACGATTGTGCTAATCAAGTTTTGGAAGCCCCTGTGGAAGGCGAAGTTGGAACCTGCGGCTAAGGAGGTGATCCAGTTGCTGGTGGCCAACACACACTGACCCAAAGATGGATGAGCGATAAGACAAAATGAACATGATACATGCTTCTCAAATACTTGGGCTGCTCGATGCACGTGTGGAATGTCATAATGTGTTTTGTAAGACGTCTGCTACTCGTTAGGAATGAAACCATCTATCTCTTTAGAGTTCATGGAGTAGAGTTCTGTTAGATGTTGTTTTGGATGTTAGAAGTGTGGCACTGCTAACTATCTGGAGAAACCGTAAACTGGGTAAGTTCAGTGTCGATGTTGGGTGTTCGTTAAGCTTTCTAATAAAGCCGGGTGAATGTGTTTTGTCTAAAAAACATAAATCAAGGCACACGGCCTAGTTTGGTTGGATCTGGAATCATTGTAGTTTTCGAATGAAATTATATATATTGAAATGTTATTTTTGAATTTAGCCTCTCATGGGCTACCTTTAATGAGAGAAGTCGTCTAAATTCATTGTTTTGAATTTATTATTTTTATCATGCAAACTCAACATATACGTGAGCTAAAACAGTGTTCTTTCCAGAAACACATTGTGTGACAGAGCTAAAGTCAATATTGGATCGTCACTCAGCACTTTAGTCAAAAAATCGGTTTACATAGTCTGGGTGTCCTATAATCAAGGCAACCACGTATGTTAATCAATAATTATCTCATTAGGACGCCAGTCTGCATGGAGATCCAAGAGTGAGGGCCTAGATGTGGTTTGGCCCTCACTCCTGACACATCACAGACAATGAGCAAATTTTATTTTGTTGGCATGAGCAAATCTTGCATTTGGTGGTGACAATTGAATTGCTAGCAACAACTTTCTGCCCATCTATGGATATATAAAACTGCATATTAATAGATCTATTATACGTGCAGTGCCTACATGCTGATAGATGTAAATTAATACAAAGATATTATATTTATATATATATGTACCATCAAACAACATAATTAATTGCTTGGTGATTGAAACACTTATTACGTGAGCCAGAGTTTGCTGTATGACCTATATATCCACATATATATCCAGCTTCCACCATGACATATAAATAGACTCTCGGAGAGACACAAGCTAACACTTCATCATCGAGGCATAACACATCTGCATCTGCAAAATTATATACATATAAAGTTATCCCGGCCAAACCTTGTGCCATCAGAATGGGATACATCTGGAGTTCCTGCAATGCAAGAGCGAATCCTTTTTTACGTACTGGCTAAAATCAGCAGAGTTTGAGGCTTAGCAGTGTCAAGCGTTCGGGAGCAGCAAGAGGACACATAGTTGCTCACTGGGACGCGTTCTGGAGAGAAGCAAAGTGTGTGTTAGCATGATAACAACGGCAGGCATTCTGGACTGCTAGATATGTATGAGCTTGCTCTATTGCCTCTGTTGGGTGTCTTTACACATGTTATCTGCTAGATCCGCTAGTTCTTGGTTACAGGTTATCTGTTTCACTTGGTCAAGTCATGCACGTGGCAGAAAGGCAACATAATGCAGTCATAAAAAGTGAAATTAAATCATAGATTTCTAAGAAATGAATACATAATACCACACATTTACAATGACAGTCTGTTATCATGGACACGTGCTTATCCTCTTAATGAAAAACGGACTGAACACCCTACCGAGAAAAAATAGCATGGACGTGTGCTGCATGGACACTGGGAATTACTGATGCACTGAAAATCAACATCACTGTTCTGCCACTGTGGACAACTCCTTGCAAAGGTCAAGACTCAAGGGTACCGTGGAACAGAGGAAATCATGTAAATGATTGTGCCTCTGAGTAATGTGAACTATCATCAATTACCAGAGTTCATCTACAGCAAAGAAGACTGCGAGAGTGCTTCACAAGTCGTATTATATTGGAGTATTGTTCAAGATTCTCTACAATTTTCAGAGGTGTTAGCTTCGCGAACTACTGTTGATGACCGCACCAGTCCAAGGAGCATTTTTTTTATCAAAAGTTCTACACTTCTATTATTTGTGCCAGTTTGGTTAACACTAGCTAATACGACGTAATAACATATACACCCTGAAACAACAAAATTGGTTGGTGGAACAATTAAGGGAGCCAGAGAGCAAATATTTGTTTCTTTCTTTGTCTCCTGAACTGTTTTTCTCACACCTTCCATCCACTTGTCTTGTAATCTTTGTGGTTTTTATTCGGCCAGTACATGGTTTGGTTAAGATGGTTTCTGGACAAAACCCGCTCCAACCCCTAGCGAGCCGCCTTCTACGGTTTCGCACCAAAGGGTTACAGAGGTTCCGTCGGGTTCGATCCGCCATGGATGAGCGCAGAAGAGGGCATGGCCAAAAAGACACGAGCAGCATTCAGATAGCTGCCGACGCCGCCCGCAGCCGATGCAATCCCATCAGGCGACAAGAACAAGAGCGACTCGACCTTCCTCCGATCTGCCGCGAACCCATTCCCCGCCGGCACGTGGCGGTGCGGCCGGGAGATGCCGGACAGCCGGAGCTTCTTCAGGTGTGCTGGGGGAGACGGCAACATGTACATCAACAGTGGCCACAGCGAGTGCAAGAATGTGCTCCGCTGATCCGCTTCGTGTACAGCGTCGCGACCGACACGTGGCACGCCCTCCGAGACATGTTCTTGCTAGTCGGAGCTAAGTGAATTAATGAGGAACTAATTGACAAGGTAGAGTGTGTCAACAATAAGATTACACTCCAGATGCTCCCCACTCCCATGACCCTAGTTCGAGGACTATATATTTTTCTCTTACTGATCGACAGAACATATGGAGCACAAGAGTCTACCTTGGATGTCATTGTGGAATGGAAGCAGGATAGACATCGGCTATATATATATAGGCACTCTACTCATGCACGTAATAGTAATTCAAGTTTTGTTAATTAGAGAGACCTACCACACACAGCTTGCTGTGGCCAGCAATTAATTTATTGAGGACTCACGCAGCTAGTAGAAGACACGCTGCGGCATGAAAGACTGCCATGCTTGATTGCTTGTGAATCATACCTGCAGCAGTGGCAGTGGCAGCACAGCAATCAATACTACACCATCATTTCTCCATATATACAATACTCTCTGTCCTCGGAAGATTGTTTATTTTCTGCTGATGTATGGTGGTACAGAAAACAATTTATATGAATCTGTATATTATTACACACACCTGAATATTGGCTCAGACATCAAAGTTTGTTGGTAAAGTAGTTATTTGAGCCAAAGAGACGATAACGTGTTCATGCATCCCGCTTTCTACACTGACATATATAAATATACTCCATGCGTTGCATCAACTAGTAACACACAAGCCATGCATTGCACAGAATAGTATTTCTGGTAGGAATCTGCACGCATGAAGTTTTTATAGATTGTTTCTTGGGAATTAGATGCAACAGGAACTCTAGCACCTCCAGTTTCCTCCAAAAAAAAAAAGATCTGCTTGGTTAGCAAACGGCACTGTGTTCTTTGTAACGGCACTTTGTTCTTTGGTATGCACGTCGGTTGTAGCACGTGTCTGCTTGGTTAGCATTAGTATGTACCTGTATATAGCATCAAACAAACGTCATGTAAAAAAAACAAGATTATACGAAAAGACTCTCCTATAACTTTGAAAATAAGGAGGTGCTAAAAACAAACATCATGTATAATTGGCAGGTGAAGCACTCATCTGTGTCTTTGTTGCATCAATCAAGAACATACAAGTGATACGTTGCATTTACATATATAATATTTGCAGTAGGAAATTCTAAGCAAAGTCCTAAATAAATGATTGTATCATCAGATTGGATATATCCAAATCTCCATCTACTACAGCAGGCAAGTGTTGGGAAAAGGCGGCTCAATCCGTCTTGGTTCTGCTTTCTATGGACGACATAGTAGAAGGATTTTGCGCATCTCACCATCTTAATTTGTTTCTGGAGAGGAGATACTGGTGGCCGGTTACTTCTCACCCTCAAGATGATCATAGACACGTGATAGGTACCAACACAGACAATTGTCTTCCCCTCTCCGCTAAAGCTCGCGACACCTTAAATTTACTCCATCCGCTGCAATGAGATCTCTCTCTAGAGCTTGAGATCCTGATGCATCGCATGCACATGATATAGTTATTTAGGATTACAAGGATGATACAACATGCTGGAATTTTGTGCCAACAATGCCACACATTATCTTGTCTCTGTTAGCAACTGCTACAATAGAGGTGACCATAGAGTCGTCTATGTTTATATATATGTCAAGTACACAACATGATGGACACGGATGATAGAGGCACTCTCTAGCTCACATAAGTGTTTCCACCAACCAATTAATATGTTTCTGTGGTTATATGTAGGTACATAGTGTAAAAGTTAGGGTGAACGAGGTGACCTTTGCCGTCCCTCGGTTGCATGTTAATATAGCCATGAAATGCCCATGGCGTGGCTTGTACAAGGAGTTAGTTTACAGATAAGATTTACATCAATCTACACGCTAACAACTTCCGCTACAATCCATAATCTACTTGGCGTACAAGAGATACATTCGTGTATCCCAGATGGGCGCATGGCCCGGCTAACTAACTAACTAACTCTTTAACACCCCTACTCACTCAATCTTAACCGGCCACTAGGTTCAGATTGCGTCGAAAATGATTCACCCTTGATGCAACAATGGGTTTAGTGAAACCATCGGCCAGTTGATCATCAGTACGAATATACCTGATCTCTAACAACTTCTGAGCCACCCTTTCTCTGACAAAATGAAAGACAATCTCGATGTGTTTAGTACGAGCATGGAACACCGGATTTGCTGAAAAATAAGTGGCCCCAATATTATCACACGAATCGAGCCGTAACCTTTCTTTGGAGGGCGTCGAATCCCAAGTTCGCGAGGATATTAGATTTGAGCCAAGGAAAAGCGTTTTCGAATCCACATAACCTTTGCACTTACAAGCATGGATGACCTCCCAATGCACAGCGCTTTTGCCAACGATTTGTACTGTCTGGCTTCGGACGAATGAAATATCGGCCGGGTCGAGGAGTTCGACGGTTCCCTAGGGTTCACCGCGTAGGGAAAGCAACGATTTCCCTAGGGGTTCTATTTTTTCTTGGCGCACCAGGATATTAGATTTGAGCCAAGGAAAACAGCAAACCCTCCAGTTGATCTCCTATCATCCGGGCAACCTGCCCAATCTGCATCAGAGAATGCACTTACAAGCATGGATGGAGACCTCCCAATGCACAGCCCAAAGCTTTTGGTTCCTTGAATATAGCGCAAGATCCTCTTGACTGCACTGAAATGTGCTGTGCACAACCCCGTCCACCACAGGTAGTTGGTGATTCATGGAAAATCTTCGTTGCAAAAAAATTTGCCCAGCAATTTTTTAATTTCAGTGAGAATGAAATATCAATTGCAGTGTGTAATGGAATTTTATCTTTGTTGCAAAAAAAGCCATATTGTAATACAAACCCTTACTAAACTCTTGAGTTTAGTGTAGGCAATGCATTGCGCCATGTTCAGAAGAATCCATCAAAACTCGCAAGCCTGCTGCAAGTCCAAGTCTTTTACCTTCGCTAAAATTTTCTATGTGGTTTGTCTCAAGAAGGGAAAGGAAGATCTGTTTGTCTGTCCCCGAGTCTCTGAAGGAAGACAATGGAGTAGCAAGTACAGGTTTACAAGTTTTTTCATACATTATACGCTATAAATGATGTCAGTTTAATTAGCATACCGATATTCTGTTTGAGCAATATATATCAGCCTCCCTTTTTGTTACTAGTAGATGAAGCCCTTCCTTGATTTTCTTGACCTCAATGTCACAACATAAACCCACTAGAAATAATGGAGATCACCAAGATCCATTCCCCAGAATGGGGCGCGAAATACAAAGCCCTTCTCAAGAGTCCATGTTCAGATTTTCGGAGGGAGAAAAAGAAAAATATGTGACAAGATTGCTGGAAAGTTCTAAGAACATTGCCCAACGCCCTGACTGGTTGCTGGAAAGTTGCTGGGAGGCCCGTAGTGCTAAATTGGCATCCGACGAAATTTAAAAGAACTTGCTACAATAATATCATCCACATATACCAGCACAAACATGATTAGATTTCCTTTACAAAAATAGAACAATGACGTGTCTCCCTTGGAAGGTTTAAAACCCAAGGCAATCAGCTTTCCATATGAGCCGCATCAATCATACCATTATGCCTTTTTTGGATCATCTGTTGGATACCAGGCATTTGCCTAGTGTGTTCTCATTTGTATAAGGCCATAGATTGCCTTATCTTACTTGCAAACCAGATTGTGCTTTCCATTTTGTGCATACCCAGGAGGTTGTTTCATATACACTTCTTTTTCTAATATGCCATGCAGAAACGCATTGTGCACATCTAGATGCCTCAACGACCATCCCTTCATACACAACTGAAGACAATATGAGAGAATGAGTCGAATAGTAGCAAGGAATTTTAACCACAAATTTTGGGCTAAAAGTATCTTCATAATCAAAATATATATATATATATATATATATATATATATATATATGTTTAAATCCTTTAGCAACTAAACGTGCCTTATACCTGTCAATTGTGCCATCTGCTTTTCTCTTTACCTTGTAGAGCCATTTACAATCAATTATGTTTTTACCTTTGGGCATAGGAACCAGTCGCCATGTCTTGTTATCAAGCAACGCCTTGTATTCATCATCCATCACCGAGACCCACTTAGGATCACGCAAAGCATCATGCACGGTCGACGGTTGTTCACTTGATTTTCTTGACCTCAATGCCCGGAAATAATGGAGATCACCACCAACGCAAAGCCCTTCTCATCGAAGAACTTGCTACAATAAGCTTTTAGGCAAACATGATTATTCCTTTACAAAAAATAGAACAAGAAGTGTCACCTTGGAAGGGCGATCATGCCGGCCATAGATTGCCTTATCGAAGGCGAAGAAGATGGCGACGTTTCATATACCTTCTTTTCTAATATGCCATGCAGAAACGCATTGTGCACATCGATGCACCATCCACAAAAGATCCAGTGGGGAGAATCACTTTAACCAGAGTCGTATCTTCATAAGCCGGCGCCCTTTCGCAACCGTGCCGCATCGGGATTCGAGCCATTTACAATCAATTATGTTTTTTACCTTTGGGCATAGGAACCGATCGATGGCGATGACGCCTTGAGACATCACGAGACCCACTTAGGAAGCATCATGCGGTCCGGTTGTTCACTTGTCGTTGCTGCAAGATCCGAAGGCGAAGCGCACACCGAAGCTGCCGGGATGACCAGGAAGATCGATGGGGAGGCGGGGAGACAGGCGAGGATGGCGCCCCGGACCGAGACGCACCTGTCAGCGGATCAGCACCGGGATCCGAGATGCCGACAGGACTGCCTCCTCTAGGGAGACACATGCGATAAGGTACGCCACCAGCATCATTTGAGCTCAAGTTTTCTTCAGTAGAGGATCGTGGATCATCACCTGCATGCGACAGGGTACCAGCTACGCCATGTGTAGGATTAGTAGAAGCAGAAACTGAATCACGTTGATCAACTATAATTGCATCCCCAAAATTTGCATTAGGATTAAGAAGGATGTCGGGTAGGATGGCAAGCTCAGCTCTAAGTCTGGCACCGGCATTGGGATGCATCAGGGAGAAGGGGAAAACGTGCTCATCAAAAACAACGTCTCGAGATATATAAACCCGACCTTCGGATGGATCCAAACACTTAAACCCTTTATGAAGAGGACTATAGCCAAGAAATACATATTTTTGCGACCGAAACTGCAATTTGCGTTGGTTGAAGGGTCTAAGGTTGGGCCAACACGCACACTCAAACGTGCGCAAAAAAGAATAATCTGGTGCATGACCAAGAAGATGCTCATGTGGTGTTTGATCATTGATGACTTTGGATGGCAGGCGGTTGATCAAAAAAACAGCGGTGATGAAAGCTTCATCCCAAAATTTTAGTGGCATACATGCATGAGCAAGAAGAGACAATCCTACTTCAACAATGTGGCGATGTTTGGGTTCAGCGGATCCATTTTGTTGATGTGCGTGAGGACAGGAGACATGATGTTCTATGCCTACACGCTGGAAAAATGTGTTGAGTGATTGATACTCGCCACCCCAATCGGTTTGCATGCACCTGATTTTACGATCAAATTGCCGTTCAACAAGGTTTTGAAAATCGCGAAAGCGTTGAAAAACTTCAGATTTATGCTTAAGCAAATAGATCCACGTGAATTTGCTGTAATCATCAATGAAGCTAACATAATATTTATTGCGACCAACTGAATTGGGTGCCGGACCCCATACATCTGAGAAAATCAGGTCCATTGGACCAGATGACACACTAGTTGACTTTGCATAAGGCAATTGATGGCTCTTGCCTTGCATACATGCATCACAAACAGCATGGTTATTCGACTCTTGATTGAAAGATAAATTGTGGCGAGCTAGGACTTGCTGCACTACTGCCATAGACGCATGACCTAGCCTAGAATGCCATAGCGACGCAGACGGCTTGAAGACTCCAAAGACTTGTTTATTCGATGACCGAAGAGGGTAGGGCCCCCCTTCACACTTGCCGCTGAGTAGGGTCCTCTTGGTCCCCTGCTCCTTGATAAAAAAAAAGAATTTGGATGAAACTCAATGAAGGCATTATTATCTTTTGCTAAGCGATGAACAGATGCAAGAGATTTGTTGGCTTGTGGCACATGCAAGATATTACGAAGATGAATCTGATTATTTTGGGACTACAAAATAGAGTGACCAACGTGATCAATTTTCATACCTGCTCCATTAGCACCATGGACCTGGTCTCCACTAGAGTACTTGTCACGAATGGTCAGCTTCTCAAGGTCCCCCGTGACATGATCCGTAGCGCCGGAATCAACGTACCAGTTCGTATCAAATCCATATGAGGAGGTGTTCGCAGATGCCACCGTCTTCTGTGGGGGCCCTTCCAGGTGGCGTCGAAGCGCTTGTAGCAGCGCACGACAGCATGGCCCTCCTTGCCACACAGCCTGGCAGATCGTGCCAGCTTGGAAGCAACCGTTGCGGCCACCGCCGCCACGTCCTCCTTTCTGGTTGCGGCCACCGCCGCCACAGGAGAAGCCTCCACGGCCACGGGTGTTGTCGCCGCCACCACGGCCACCACGCGCAGCCATGTTCACAGAGGATTGGGAACCACCGTTGTGCAACTCCATTCTATGTTCAAAAGCAACAAGCTGAGTATACAACTCACCAATCGAGATCGGTTCGATCCGGGCAGAGACGGCCGACACCACAGGGTTGAACTCCATGTTGAGGCCAGTCAGGATGTAGCTGACCAGCTCGTCGTCTTCAAGGCGCTGTCCGGCCGACGCCATCTCATCAACCAGCGAGCGCATCTTGGTGAAGTACTCGCTGATCGTCGACGTACCCTTTCTAGCTGTTGCCAGCGCCGTCCTGGTGCTGACCAGACGGGCACGCGACTGGGACGCATAAAGTCCCTCAATGGTTGTCCACGCAGCCACCGCCGTCTCCGCCTTCGAGATCACTTGCACCAAGATCTCACGAGACAGCGACGTAAGGATGTAGCTGAGGACTTGTTGATCTTTAGCCGCCCATTCCGCATACTCAGGGTTGCGGATCTCGGCGTCGGGGTCGGTGTCGGCCTTCTTCTCCTTCTTGATCTTCATTGGAGGCGGCTCGTTGGTGGGATCCAAGAAGTCCCCGAGGCGCGCCCCATTGATGGCAGATAGGACTTGGGCTTTCCACAGCGGGAAGTTGCTGCGGGTGAGTTTCTCGCTCACGGGACATAATGCGGGGAAGAACGCTTGCGAGAGCGCGGAGGAAGAGGAAGCCATGGCGAGAGTCCGTGAGGATGAAGGCTCTAGATACCATGTAAAAGTTAGGGTGAACGAGGTGACCTTTGCCGTCCCTCGGTTGCATGTTAATATAGCCATGAAATGCCCATGGCGTGGCTTGTACAAGGAGTTAGTTTACAGATAAGATTTACATCAATCTACACGCTAACAACTTCCTCTACAATCCATAATCTACTTGGAGTACAAGAGATACAGATGGGCGCATGGCCCGGCTAACTAACTAACTAACTCTTTAACACATAGTAACGCTATACAAGCAGGCACAAATGGTAGATATTATGCTACTGAGCTCACTGGTATGTAGTCAAAACCTGTATCGGGGTTATTAAAAGTCCCCCGGACTTGCTGCTCTCTCAGGAAACGGAGCATTGGTGGACTCTTCGTTGCGCGACACCTGTTCAAGTCTTTTTTTTTTACCTTCGCCATCCACCAGCGGAAGCCCACACCACACAGCCCGGTCCCCCACACACCAGTAACCCTCGCACGCCATCACGCCGCAAAATCCGGCGCAGCGCTGTTCTTCTCCCTCGACTCGCACCTCCTCACGCCGCCGCCCCCTTCAGCGCGCTCCCCGTCCATGACTGATGGCCCCCCTGCTGCGTTGGCCCAATTGGCAAGGACGGGTGGCCTGGGAGCGGGGACGTCGTCGAAGCTCCGTCCACCGGTCGCCAATCGCCGCGCCGCCCGCCTGCCTTCGCCACGTCTGGTCGGGGGAGCAGCTGGGGAGAGCGCGACGTCTGCTCGGGGGAGGAGGTGCGGTGAGCCTTCACGTGCGTGACATATGGGCCCCTCTTCCGCTTGGCCCCATAGGCAGGCTCCCATGCGCATTGGTGTGGCGTGCAGCGGCAGATCCAGGAAGACGATAGGAGTACATAGGTCCTCAAGTGCGTCTACATGCTCCGGGTCCTGGCTTCACAAGGACGCCGCGCGTCGCTCGCCGTACTCGCGTGCGCCCGGCCATGCCTCTGCGACTGACGGAGCTGTACCTGATGAACAATACACGGCGGCCTGCCATCTCGACTTCGAAAATCGAGGGCGGCCCCCCTCTATTGGTGAGTCGTTCCCTCCCCTTATCTACCCGGTCAGCTGAACCATTCGCTCTCTCTCCCCACCCGTTGCAAACCTTGCCTTTCCTGATTCTTGCTGCTTGTGAGAACTGACAGTCAGCTTCCCCTGACCGGAAGACACTCTACCTCGTGTGCGTTCTAACCTGTTCACTCTTGTGATCTTGTTTGGTTTGCAGGTTCCTTGTTGTGTGATCGGTTCTGTGTTGTGCCTGTAGCTGAGCTTCCCAGGAAATGGTGTCGGTGACTTGAGCCCGTGGAGATCTTACATTCTTCCTTGTGTATCGTGAGGGGAGGTATGCCATCTCTCCTTGACTTTACAACTCCACTTGGAGCTTGTAGGTTCGAAAATTCATGTATTCATGAATGCATCTGAGTGGGTTACAATCAGAAATGACAGCCCAGTCTTCTTTTTGAAAAGCTTAATTATTTTAGAATACAAGATGCTCAATACTGATGTGCGCCAAATATACAAGGGAATGTGCGTCCCCAGGAACCCCAAATATGTTAATTAATCTGATTTAGCTGATGATATAGTACTGTTTTCATATATGTAACTTCTTTTTTGTTATTTCCTGCCTTCCATCTCAACTTTATGCCACCTTCAACCATAGTGTTTGCCTAATGCAAAGGTCTTCAAGATGTCTGATGGTGTCTGTGCTTTAATCTGTATATTGAGTTGTTAAGGTAGTCCGAGATGTCTGATGAAGTTAAGATAGTCCATCAATTGAGGTGCTTGCTACGAAACACAAATTAATGTTTCTATAATATCAGTTTTATAAAGTGTTACATATGTTTATATTATATATGAAGTTCAGGCTATAAACCTATTATTTTCAAATATATCAACTTTGAACTATAATTTTCCCTATTTCCTAGAACTGAACGTTCTGGCTTGTGTTTTTTTCAGGATTCTTGCACATTGACAGTCAACAGTTGTGTCGAAGGAGCAGAGGGTGAGCTACATTCAGAAACCTGAGCATATTGTGTACAGAGTAAAACCGTCATTTATGGTAAAACAATTCTTGCAGCTTGCCTTGGTAATTCAGTCTCCACACTGCCACAAGAAGAGGTTAGCGACACCGACAATAAATTTCCAAAATCGTTTCACTTGCGTATTGCATGGTAGCTTTTGTGTATGTAATATGACAACTTATTAATTAATTCTAGATTTCTAGGACTTGTGCACCACCTACCAATCGAGAAACTTTTCACATATGGTGCTGCAGAGCCCTATTTGGACCACCTCACTCCACTTTACTTGCCTTGATCGATCTATCTATAAACATCAGATCTGAAGGCTTCCACAAACTGGTTCAAGTAACACATCTCTAATGATATTTCTATTTACAGGGTAGTTCGACTACTAAAAATATTCACCATCATGGGGCCTTGTCATTTTAATGATCAGCTATGCGTTTTTCGGAAACCTCATTGGCTCCAGATTTCAAATCTGTAGCTTATCATTCTATTGTCTCTGATGTTTTCTAACCAACTTAGTGACCTCTACGCATCTGGATTAGCATTCTAGCTATTTTCACTAAGTTGTTCTGTAGCTATATAATGAATAACTCAATTAGAACTACAAGGGCTAGCTGTAGAGTGTAGTGATCATGCATGTACTGAATGACTATGTAATGGATGGTTGGCTGAACAGAATCATTATGCAATGGATGATTCCTCCTCAAAGCAGATCAGAAAAGAGAGAGCATCCTTGATCAGTAGAGCACTGCACTGGTTATCATCAACAATATCAATTTTAAGTACAATTCTTTTGAACAAATAATGAACCACCTTGTTTAGATTTGAAATATAAGTTTTAGTGCATGCCTGTCTTGCTTGTGGCTGGTAGACAGACTGCAGATGGAGAAGTATACACATTGTAGAATGTAGATCGCTCTTACACAAAAAAAAAATACAGTCGACTAACAGAGTAGTAGGTCCACTCAGTTATGGCAAATATCAGGTGCTGTGCTGACCAACAGACCAAGACATGGTCCTACACAAAAGGGCTGGCTGCAACCATAACTGAGAAAAATGGTGATTGTTCTATTTTGAGTACTCTCTATTTTTGTGATGAAGCGTCTTGCTTAATCTGTGAAGAGATCAACTATTATAGGCATGTGGAACAAAGAATGGATAGAACTAACAGATATATTAATCAAAGGCATAACAGACATGTCACTGCATGTCTGTGGTCTCTCAACAAGTGTGCTAACCAACATTCACACAACTTTGTTTATTTGTGATTTCGTGAAGTCATTGTTCTATCCCTTTTTATGCTTCAAGGATTAGCTTACTTAAAAAACTCAGTTCGTATTTGATATTAGCTGATGCCTGTATGACAACAGGATCTCATATCATTATGCTTATGTATCTTGTAGAGAAGGTTGCAGTCTCTGGTGCTGTTCTGTGGACGCCTGAACCGCTGCTTGTAGTTGATCAGCAAAGGAAGATCAAACTGCTTTTGCCTCTACCAGCTGCAGCGAATTGTTCATTATGGTGTATCTAAAACAACGCTTGCAACTGATATTTGCCTCTCTTTTGGTTTCTCAGTAGTTTTATATACCTACTCTCTAATGACCTTTCGTATATTTGGATCGGTATTCTAAGCTACCGACTATAGTATTCGGTAGCCATGAATTCCGGATTTCCGATCATAAACTATAATAGATCGGTATTTGATGTATGTCAGGATAGAACCATAATGGCTATGGTAGCCATGCATGTAGCGAATGATTTGTGTAATATGTCGCTGAACAGAACCGTAACATATGCACTGGTCTGATGTTAGTTTCTGTGAATGTGAATGCTTCTTTTCTGTTAGGTTACGCTTCTGCTGCGAAACAAGCAATATATGTGCTTCTTAACTTGACCATAACGTACTGTTCAAAACTTCTTTTTTCATGATTTCATTGTAGGGCGCCCGAAAGGGCGCCTGATGTTCGGGCGCCTGATGTTCTAGTTCAATTCATGTATGAGAGAATTTGTTGACGTGTCATGGTCTCTCCCATCTTTTTCAAAATACTACAATTCATATGACGATAGGACAATAAAATTGAGCTAGCTCAGCTCCAAGTATGCTGTGTTGGACACCATAGAGATGGTCATATGTTTTAGTCCATGAAAATACAGACAACACAACATGACGTGCTCCTGGTAGCATGAAATGCATTACAGCTCAATTATTCGATTATATAACCAGTTGGCATAGATGACATCAGTAATTGAATTTCAAGGTTCCATGGCATGCCATCCTAAGACTCTAGACCAAGGAGAGCTTTGAGGCTAAGGCTGGATTAATTCTTTGGCATATCATGCTCCCTATGTTGAAATGCTGGGACCAGTGAGGATATTGACGGAGATGGCTCCAGCTCACTGACAAGCAGTTCAGGTGCCATGCTCATCTGTTTATTGACTGGTTCGTGAAACAACTTTGGTGCATGTGTGGTTTCTAGTGTTCAACTGCTTCCATTTTGGTCCTGTTGCATGCAGCGTTATAGTCCAATTTACTGTACCAAGCATATAAAGCTTTGAACGTTGGTGTCTAGATCAACTCTTACATTGCTCCCTTTTTTCGAAGGTTGTGCTTGCTTGTGTTAGTACATTTGTGTGTACGTATATATCCTGAAGCATCGAAATAGGTTCTTGAAATACTTATGTCAGCCATAGGGCAAATATGTTATTCATCTTGCATGTACACAGACATATAAATATAAAATGTGTGCCTCTCAGTTGCATGAATCAGAAACTTACCCTCAACATGTTGCATGGCATATTATCCGTAGTTCCAATTGCGTTCATAATAATGTCATAAATGTAAGCATAATGGGAATGGGATGCATCCAGATCTCCACCAGGGCTTCCTGTGCCTGAGATAGAACAGATTTGGGGTGAGGCGAGCAGTGCATCAACAATCCAGTGCTCTCCAGCGGGTGAACTAACTAGCCAAGGTGGTTCTAGCGGACAAAGAACTAGATCGACCTGGTTCTAGAGCTGCTTGTTCTTTTTACAGAATCATCATTGAGGGTGTAAGTAGCATGCACCTGCCTGCACCTGTTCTTTTAATGTCCTTTCAGTAAGGATTTCTGGGACACCACTGCCATAATCTGGAATTTTCAAACTGATCCTCTATCCATGCCCCTTCAAGCAAGACAAGACATTGGCAACATCATTTTCAGGGAAATCATGATCACTGCATGTTGGATCACTTAGAAGATGAGAAATAACATTATCTTTGACAATGGCCAAAGGAGCATTGAAAGATGGAAAATACTTTTCAAGGAGGAACTTGGCTTGATATGCATCAAGGCCAAGAAGTCGCGGCGTCAACTAATTAGTGCTTGGAGAGAGTCCTATATGTAATATCTTTTCCTTTCCTTGCTTGAGCTTGATAGCTCTGTAAACTCTTACACACCCATTCTTTCATTTAATTCAAAAAAAGGGGAGACCCTCTTCCGTTCAAAAAATGGTGTAACTAGCAGTCTAGCACTTGTGGCTTGTAAAGCCTTCAGGTTTCACTACACCGTACAGCCTCCACACAATGATTGTAAAGCCTTTGTTCCCCTTTTACAAAGCCCTTTGTGTTCTATGGTCCTTAATATGCGGCTCACATATTATACAGTGCTATAAATTTCAGGGGCCACTGCAGAAAATTAAATGTTATAGTTGAGTCAATGCTCCCTAAACATATATCCGGATATGAAGGCGTACATTATCTTGGTTAGAAATATGAATTCTTCTGGCAATTTTAGAATTTTCATCTACACAACAAAGTCATTTTTACAAGCCTAGAGTCCAAGTACTACACGGGATAAGTTATGTCCCTGAGGCAGTATAGCATTACCGCTTTCCAACTCAAAAGGACATGGGATCAGATCGGATTAGATGTACGGTACAAACGTTTTTTGTCAAACCTAAGCAAATACAAATGTAACCTCATGCTATAATCAGAACAAACTAAAGTAGATTCTTGCAATGTAAGGTAAGAACCTCATATACTGGTACCCTTCCGGTTGTGTGATTCTTGGACCAATTACCATGTTTGCTAATGTTGTTGGGTAGCACGAGAGCAACAAATGTCAGGCAGATAGCAGCATGATTATGTCCATTTATACACTACATGTCGTCTGTGTCTGGCTGGTTAGTCACGGACAGGTACATTGAAAAAAGTAATCAATTAATTGCACCTTGTTTCTTCAAGGGTATAAAAAGATAGGCAGGTTCTATAGCACTCGACAGTCCTGTTTATTACCATTTTCCAATTTCGACATCCGGGACAGAAGAGAAACAAATGGGAAAAAGGTGTGTAAGATATATCATGGTGTATGCATACATGTAAACCACTAGGAAATGGAGGCTTTAGGGCACGTACAACGGGAGTGGTGGCCGTCGTCTCGGCGCGGCAGTTTTACAAAATCCCCCCCAGTTCACGCGAGAGACAACTACTACAGAATTGAACTTGCATGGTGTTTAGTTTTTATTTTCCATGGCGGGCATTTAGAAAACTGCCACGCAAAATAGTTGGCCGCCACGGAAAATCGTGGCCAAAAATATATATACCAACACTTCACTTCTCTCCCTCACCTCTCCCTTCCCCCCTCTCGCTCCGTCTCCGCGCCCGGCCCGTCTCCCTCTCTCCCTCTACGTGAGCGAGCCGGCCTCCCTCTCTCCCTCTTCCACTCCCAAGCCGGCGGCCCCCTCCCTCACTCACCCCGCCGGTCATGCGCCCACCTCGCGGGCGGGATCCGGCGTCCGGCGGGATCCGGCACGCTGGAGACGGCGGATCCGGTGGCAAAGCATGACGACCGGCGGCGCGGAAGCGGCGCGCCGCATCTACTCGAGCTAGCCCCCGGCGTGGATCCGGGGCTCGGCGTCCCGGCGCGGCGGGCGGAGGGCGGATCCGGCGGCGGCGCGCGGGCGTCGGCGGTGGCTCGATACCCTATGGCGGCGCGGCCTCCTCTCCCACGCATGGCGCGCGTCGAGCAGCGGCCCGGCGGCGGCGCTCCTCCCTCGGCGCTCGTCCTCCCGGCGTCCTCCTCCGGCGCACCTCCTCTCGGCGGCGGCGCTCCTCCGCGCACCTCCTCCCGACGGCGGCGCTCTTGCTCCTCCCGGCACTGCTCCTCCCGGGCGCTCGTCCTCCGGGGCGCTCGTCCTCCGGCGCACCTCCTCCCGGCGGCGGCGCTCCTCCTCCTCCGGCGCTCCTCGGGCGGAGCTCCCCCAAGCCGGGCGACGGCGGTGGCAAGGCGGATCCGCCTGGGAGCTCGCGGCAGCGGCCATGAAACCCTAGCGGGCCGGCGGCCCAGATCGGGGCCGCCGGGCCCGTTAGGGTTTCAGATTTTTTTTTTTTTTTTTTTTTTTTTTATTTATTTACCATGGCGGGCATTGTAAGGAGACCGCCACGGTTAATCGACATTTTCCGTGGCGGGCATTGTTAAAAGTCCGCCCACGGTTAATCGATTTTCCATGGCGGGCATGGAGTCCGCCCACGGTTAATCGTTCGATTAACCGTGACCCTAGCTCCGTGGCGACCTAATGCCCGCCCACGTAAAAATCTAAAATGCCCGCCACGGAAGTTCATTTCTGTAGTAGTGGACGGCGAGCCGTCGCGTCGTGAGACGGCAGCAGCGGGCTCGTGCTCCCCAGCGGACTCGGCGGCCAGATTCGTGTTGTATGGAGCTATCGCCTTGAGTCGACGCCGTGCGGATCCAGCGTGGGCGCGAGGTGAAAGAATCACTACACCACAACACTTAATCAAGAATCGACTGCAGTTGCTAAAACTTTTAATCAGCGTTGGACGGGGACTATTCATAACTAGGTAAGCAAAATTAATAGCGAAGGATGGGGACTATTCCAACTTTTGTACATTGGAACCTATAACTTTGTTAGATTACTCATTTCATATTTTTTTTTTTTTTCAGGAACTTTTGGAAGCTACTGGACAACTTCTTGTCAACAACAAGCTGTATCATAGTGCTAATAGATGTTAGATTATTCGTTACATACCTTACTTTTGATTCATCGCATACTTCAAACTAGGACTAGTTTGATGTTAAGTGACATTACATTTATAATGTACTTGTTCGATACATGAATCAAAGTTTGGATAATGTGTGATCATTTTTGAATGTCATCATCTTTTCTGTATGTCAATCAACGTATAGCTAATTTCATTGTTAGCTATGCCATTTTTTTTTTAATTAAATTGAGCTCGATGGACTGTCGGTTGCTATAAGTTCAATATTGCGATGGATCATCCGTTGCTAAAAGCTCTAACTGATTGTCCGTTGCTAAAGTTTTACCATCGAACGGTCCGTGGCTAAAAGAAGGTCTGTGGCTATATATATTTAACCACGGCTTCATTAGCATCTGCAGGGGTCCGTCGCTGTAAGTTTTAGCCACGGACTGAAAGTCGCTGTACCCCCCATATAGCAACGGATCGCAAGTCGCTGATTAAGGGTTGTGGTGTAGTGAATCCCGGCAAAAATCGGTCGCCGTCTTCCTTTCTTCCTCACCGGGCGCGTGGAAGAGGACGGCGTGATCCGGTGATCTTGTGGCGGAGTGGGAGGCCCCCGCGGTAGCCACGGGCGACGACCCACGAGCACTAGCACCATCTCCGCCTCTTCTCGCCATGGTCTCCTCGAGGCGCTGGTGCAGAACGGCGTGGGGTCGTACCACATGGTCTCCTCGATGTTCTCGGCTCCCATGCGCGAGCCCCCCGTGCCAGGCCCCGCCGAGCGCCCCAGCGCGTGCAACGCCACCGGCTGCGTCTACGACTACCGCTACCGACACGACGCCGGGCGCCAGCCCGATCCTGTTCAGCGGCTGGCAAACATGACCGGCGACAAGGTGCCGCCCACGCGCTCGTCCAGAACCCCGTGGTGGCTTGCTTGTTTGCTGTGATTGCTCCGATGATTTCTTGCTTGCTGTTCATGGCCGTCGCGTGCTTGCGTCAATTGCTTGCTTCCTGTGATTGCTTGCTTGCTGTTCATGGCCGCATGCTGTGTGCCATGTTAGATGCCCAATAATTGTTCGATGGAATGCTTCAATGGTGGTAACCATACCAATTTTTAGATTATAAAAATATATGATTTGCTTTGAAGGATTTGTTTGCATTAGTTAGCAACACAATGATATATAACACAATGATATATAGAAATGTTATTCATGATTTGTCAAATGCTTTTATTCATGTCTGTGTTAAAGAATTTGTTTTCCATTTGCAACACAATGGTATATACAAATACTATTCATGCTTAATCATGGTTACATACATGCATTAAATGTTTGATAGACAACCAGAATAGACAGCAGCTGTCTGTGGGTTGTACGAGCCGTCTATTTAGCCGTCTGTATTGTAAATTCCAAGAATTTGCAGGCGGCAGCTGTCTCACTGTTGTACATACCCTTAGGAAGCTATAGCATGCATATAGGCGCAGATGGACGCTATTGGATGCATGGTTTGCCCATGTTGACCATCATCGCAATCATGCAAACACTAGCCACACACCAGAGGATAAGTAGGGGCGACATGCTGCTACCAGGCATGGTTGATAATTCATCGATTGGACCTCCCAACTTCATTTACAATCCATCCTGCCTGGCCATATCATCATTCCCTTAGCGCCCCTGATCCATTGGCAATGATGCATTACCAAGTTCTCATCAAGTGGTCTCACTTACAAGCTGCTTCTTTGGCAACCTGGTAAGAGATCTGAAGTTTGTAAGCCAAAATGTTTCCCTGCGGTCAGCCATCGGGAGAAGCTGTGTCTGATGAAGTGGGATTCGAAGAGGAAGAAGCTGAAGCTGAGACGACGGGACGAACGGGCAAACTCAGGAAGAGCAATATCTGTACTTGGGGCCGGAGTGGAGGAACGTATGAGAGGAGAGGCATGAAGCATGCTGCTATAACGTGGCTAATGTCATTAGATTAGAACAATCTTTGATGTAACAGACATAGTTCCCTTCTGAATACAAAAACAAATCTCATTTGGTCCCCAACTTCTGCTGCGCTCTTCTTTCCCGGACTCGGATTCATCTGTGTTCCTCCCTCTTGCCACTAGCAAGGTATTCCTCGGCCTCCATCTTGTCCTCGTTCTTAGCTTGTTGATACCAGAATAATGTATTACCCGATGGCGGTTGATCCCTGCTCTTCACTAATCACCTTGCATGCAGAGTGTGTGATCCGTGGCGAGGTTGTTCCATTCAATGATGTTCCGTCAGATCAATCACTAGCACTTCATTAGATTCCACAAGCAACTTGGCACCAAGCTCCCCCTTGAGGAAGTCTAGTTGGTGAAGACATCCTTACATTTCCTTTCCCAAAAAAATAAGACGTCATTGGAGAACTGCAGTGGCGCCATGGAAGACGTACGCAGCCAAGTTGTTCTCATACACTTGCTTGAAACCCACGGTGGACGCGTCTGTGGCAGAGCTGCGCTTGACGTCAGATCCGCTGGAACCCTTCCTCAACTTGTTGTGACCGAGGCGTGGCGACAACATCTGCCGGCCAGGCACGTGACTCATCGACCCGTCTATTGGGCACGGCGTTGCCCAGTCTCACCGCGGGATCGAACGAGTCCGTGACACTGCCCCCAGTCAAGGGACGCACCTTGTTTCATCTTGCAGCAGTCGCTCTCGGGTTCTGCATTGGTTGCGGGTGTTTGGGTTGGTCGTAACAACATACGTGTTTCGGTTGCCAAAATGAATTTCCTTGGGTATATATGATGATGAAAATCTGAACCGCCAATGGTTGTTGAAATACTTATGTGAGCCAAAGAACCAATATAGGCCTTGTGATTATTCCTCGCTTGTAGACCGATAATGAGACTCTGTTTCCTAGCTATTTGGGATTCAGTCATTTTGAGGATTCCGGAAATGGAGGCTCCTAGATCCTCAGGTTTGTCACATCAGAGAAGAATAGAAGCAGACTAGTGTTTGAAGACAGTACTTTCTACATCGACAACTCGTGGCTAATTAATGGGAACTATCAACTCGAATTTACAGTGTTCATGTACTAGAGAAAGGGGACATTCACTACCAGACAAGGCTTCATTGCCGAGCGGTGCGGGCGCTCGGCAAAGCCCCGATACGCTCGGCGAAGGCTCGCCGGCGCCATGCTCCGCAAACGACGCTTGGCAAATTTTCGACGGCAAAGGGGTTTTGCCTAGTGCCTTTTTTTCAGGCACACGACAAAGCTTTGCCGAAAGTGGCCAAAAAACGCTTCGGCAAAATAAAAAATGCAAAGAAAAACAAAAATAATAGCAAATTTTTTTTTTAGGGCCAGCCCATTCAACTGAGCTCGGCCATCCTCGTCAACCAACCATTTTTTTTCAACCTTTTTGTCACCGATTTTGACAAATGTGAGTTCAGAGGTAATTTTGCACAATAAGATGAATTCAAATCAAAAAGTGGTCAATTACAAAGATTCATAACTTTTTGAGATCTCCACTTTTCATTTAGGAAGTTTCTTCATTCGAGGTCATTTGAAAAATTCAAATTTCAAATTCAAGACATTCAAATTTAAAATTCAAATTTTGCAAACGACCTCTCATGGATGGAAAAACTTTCTAAATGAAAAGTGTGGATCTCAAAAAGTTATGAAACTTTCAGAAGTTGACAACTTTTTAATTTGAAATCATTTAGGGACTCAAAAACTAATTTGAAAAATGATTTGTCGAGCGCCACAAAAGGCATTCGGCAAGGAGGGTCTTTGCCGAGTGCCTTATTTTCAGCACTAGGCAAAGACCCTCATTGCCGAGCGTCCTTGCGGGCGCTTGGCAAACATAATTTTTTTAGATTTTTGTGCCCATTTTTTTACGTGACCTTGTTACAAGTACTTGTAACAACATGATGAAATTTTGAAATTTTTTGACACTTTTTGCTATTTTTTAAAACTTTATATCTTTTATTTGAATTATTTTTCAAAACTCAAATTTAAACCGCAAGTCGTTCGTATAAGTGAAAAATGAATGGAAAAATGATATTCGTGTTATTGAGTCTAATATGAGACCTCAGGCCTAACACATGAAATATTATCGTCTTGTTCACGAAACATAACCATTTACTTGTAGGTGCAATGTTTTTAAACTCTAAAAAATCAAACGAAGTTGGAAAATTATGAAACTTGTCGAGTAGTCGTTATATTGTATGTGTAGGCTATGATAAAAATTTGAGAAGGTTTCGTGCACGGTTTCATATATGATTGCAAAAACCCTAACATCTCCACGTGTTATATTAGAGCAAGTATGGGAGATGTCTTGGCTGGCTCCGGCCGCCGCTACGTCGTGCCTGCGTCGGGGTGGGGAAGGCGGCGCGGAGGAAGGAGCGGCAGCAACGGTGGCAGGTTGCTCCGGCCATCATCTCTTGTGCCGCCAGCGCCGCTATGCCATTAGGGCGACACGGCAAATGAGGAGGCCACCCAAAGGATGAGGAGGCGGCGGAGATGGAGCGGCTGCATCGCAGCACAGGCCATGGGGAAGGGCTGTGCTAGGGTAGAGGCTGCGGGGATTTTTTTTTCCCATTTTTGGTACTCTGGTGCGGGGAGGCCGGGAAGGTTCCAATCGACAGGGATGGGATGGGATGCGGACAATGGGAAGCCGGCAACGTTAGAGGCCGGCGCGGGGAGGGGAAGGGGAGGAAGACAGTCCGCGACGGGACATGCGGCCGCACAATGTAGGAAACAGTAATGGAAACAGATCTGATGTGTCATGTCTGCATGCTCAAAGAAAACACATAGTGGGGGTTTCGCATATAGGTGTTATAGATATTGTTCATTCACATATACAGTACTTGCACAACTTGTTGCTAATTAATGGGACCTATCAACTTGAACTTCGTTCATGTACCAGAGAAACAGAACATTATCTGAGTTGTTAATAAATTAGATCGTATTTCAATTCTCTAGCACATCCAGAGTTGTTAGCTTCAGAATCCAAGGAATATTTTTGCTATGTGAACATCAATTAATTATTTCTATTTGGTAAACATTACTGGATCCAATTTATACCCTCAAACAATAAAAGTGGTTGGTGAAACATAAATAGGTGAGCCAGAGAGCGCATATGTAGCATGCGTCCATCCTGCTCCAACACTCACATATAAATAGACTTTGTGACTCATCGGTTGCATCGGTATATTACATTCTAATTGACTATAGCTTTAGAATTGGATGCATCGGGAGTTTGGGCTCATGCAGGGTTTCAAGAAATCGGATGTGTGCAGACCAGTAGCAGACCATGAGGCCAAAGTAGTTTGGGGGAGACCTGACTGAAGGGACCAATTCAATCACCGAGCTGCACATACTACATCCTTGTGCTCATGGCTGCAACAAATAGAACCCAGCTATTGAAAGAAGGTTAGGAACATATTACTGGGATGCAAATGCATTCACTGTAGCGATAGTGTGGGCAGTGACTCTGCAATAGGAATAGGTACAGGGTACCAGTTTGCCTTTGGCGAGATGTGCATGTTAAGCCTAGCATCATTATAGTGGCAAGTGGGATCTTACCTTCCCATGATTCGCATCTGATTCATTCAAACACCACCATGCCTTGCATACTCGACGCTGTCAACATGGCAGCCTGGCAGTTGGCCTCCACAATGACCAACTCCTGAAAGTTATTCTTATGGAACAAGCTGTTTGTTAACCGATCTATGATGCTACACTAGAAAGAGCTAGAACACACCATAGTTACCCAAATTATGTGCCTACAATGGATTGAGTGGCATGAGCCTAGGGAGATCCACCAACGTCGATGTGATCCTAGTAATCTTAATCTATCTAAAATGTTTTTTCATGAAATGGTGTTGTAAATTATGTGTCAAAAAACAACAAATTCAGGGACCTTTCATAAAAAAACAGAAATTCAGGGACTCTTTTTCTTTCTCTAGAGCCTCTTGATGAGGATTTTGGTAGTTACAAAAAAGTTTACTCACCTATCAGTGACAGTTTATTTTACACTGTGCGTTAGTTTTCTGCATAACTAGGTTTTTTACACTGTGCGTTAGTTTTAGGAAGGAATCTAATCTAGTTTCATTGGTTATTTTTCCCAAACATCGCTAAACAAGTGTTTCCAGAAATAATATATTTGCTGGGAGAAGGTTCAATCGTATTTGTGTAGGCTCACACAGTTTTGGACCTTGTGACCCATGGCACGGCCCTGCATCCTCAGCACATGTATTGTAGTATAAGACCACATATATGCTCAATCTGTACCTGTTTGGTTAACATTACTACATATATATACAGTCAAGGATCTATATATATTGTTTTTGTTATGAAACATTTATGTGAGTCTGAGAGTGCCTATATATAGAGAGACTATTCACATCCTGCTACCAGCCGCTACCATATAATATAAGTAGACTCAGTGCCTAATCTTTTGCATGCATGGACTAGTAGTATAAGGCATAATCTTGTGCCTAATCTTTTGCATGCATTGACTAACAACATTCAGCAGGTGCGAAATTGGATGCATGTAGTGTTCAGTTTTGTGTCTCTGAGAATGAGATGCATCTGGAGTTCGAGCTGCACCCACCACAGGGTCCCGAGGCATTCGGCTCCAACGTGCAGTGGCATTCAGCCATTCACTACTACAGTCCTGCAAGGTACGGCTTCCCCATATGAAATTGATTTGTAGAGGCTGCTGGTAACACATCGACAAGAGTTCACAAATGCATCAAATATACCACAAGTTCATCAAACTCATTGAAACAAGTCCACAAATGTCTACTTTTGTCAAGACGGAAAGCAAAAATAAAAGAAAATGTATCATCAACTCCTCGAGGAATGTGTTTGATCCAGCAGCAACACGACTATTGAGGGGGCACATTGCTTACTAGTACAAAAATGGGGGCACTTGTACTGAAGACTTTTCTGAGCAGAGTGTGGCTTACTTAGTACAAAAATGATAAACTCTTGGCTATGATCACCCTTCTTGCAAGTGCACCAAATATACCACATCATCAACACGTACAGTGCATCAAATATATCATCAAGTTCTCAAGTGTGCTAGTGTCACCACATCATCAACTAAGTCCTGAAGTAACCTACTGTAAAGCAAGAGGATTAACGTGATTGCCTCTCTTGGCTTGATCACGGTTCCGTGTTAATCATTATATAGGTCTACAAGCTTGGAGTACAAGGAAGGTAGTTGAGACGCATGATATCTATCTAACTAACACCATCTCAACTAACCTTGATATCTACCGTGCACAAGATCATGCTCATGGCATGTCACAATGTGTGCAACGTTTACAAGTTGTTACATAATATTGTTACATATCTTAACACCTTGTGGTGGGAAAGGTGGGAAAAGTGGGTACTTTTGTGGGTACCAGCGGCCCAATGGATCCAAGGAAGACTTGCTCAATCACAAGGCCAACCAATGACCAGATCTGACTGAAAAGGTGATTCAAACCCGCCGATCCAGTAGCCTATCATACCTGCTTCCATTGGACAAAGGAGACAAAGTTGTAAGTGTTAGAGTTGATTACTTGATACAGGAAAACTAGAAATGAAACTATTTGCTATCATACTCACCTAAAGCACTACTAGGAACGTGTTGAGTCAGTGCTATCCTAGGAATGCGACTGGAGAAATAATCCATGGGGGCTCATAAAAAGCGGATCTTTACACTCCCCGGAGCTAGGAGCGTAGACTTGAAATGGGGAGGGAGCCATACCACCTGGGCGGAGAGGATGTGGAAAGGAACCTAGTTAGTTCCTCGAACTTCTCAGCCATTGCCTTCTATGTGGCCTTCACGTCTTGACGGCGCCTCCTTTCACATGTTGGAGACATCCTAGTTTCTGCAGTCCGCGATGCAACCTTGCACGAAACCTTCTCAACTTTTTATCACAACCTACACATGTGATATCACGGCAAGTCATCAAATCTCATGATTTTTTGACTTCGTTTGCTTTTAATAGAATTTAAAAACGATTCACCCACAAGTGAGTTGACATGTTTCGCACACAAGATGTATGAATTCTAGGGCATGGCCATGGATGAGGCCTCAAGTTACACTCACAAGCATGAATATCATTTTTCCGATCATTCAGATCGATTATTCGAATGACTTGCGGTTCAAATTTGACTTTTGAAAAGAAATTCAAATAAAAGGTGAAAATTCATGAAATATAGTAAAAAGTATGAAAATATAACCAAACTTGGACATGGAGCTCTTAGTACTGTAGCTAAGCTATAGAAAAATTGTGAAGCCAAAATCTATCTACCGTGCAAAGATCAAAAAAGGTGCAACGCCGAGGTTACATAATATTGTTACATGTTTGCCTCTGGGCAAAGGTCTTTGTGGTCTTTGCCAAGAGCCACCTGGCAGGCTATCGGCAAAGGGTAAGAATTTGCTGAGAGTGGAAAGACCCTCGGCAAAGGTATTGCCTTGTGGCGTTCCGCGAGACGATGTCATTTTCGTAAAAAAACTCTTTTCCGAGAGCTCCTGTCTGTGGCCCTCGGCAAAGGGCAGGACACATGGCGCTCCATGAGATGTCATTAAAACAAAAAAAAAATTCTTTGCCGAGAGCCCCAAGTTGGGTTCTCGGCACAGGGTAGGACACATGGCCCCGATGATGAGTTCTATGGGGAAAAAATCAAAAACAAATCATTGCCGATAGCTCTCCATTGCAGGGCCTCGGCAAAGATGTTGTTCGGCAAAGGCAACGTGATGGACGGCGTTAGGTTCGTTGGACCTCTGTCGGCAAGGGGGGACATGGTCATTAAAACAAAAAACGCCGAGAAGGCTGGTGCTCGGCAAAGGTTTGCTTTGCCGAGGGGCAAACTTTGCCAAGGGTTGTGCTCTCGCCAAAGGTACCTTTGACGAGGGTACGACGTTTGCGAGCATAGCCGTTGCCAAAGAATCGCTTTGCTGAGAGCTGTATTTTTGGCTCTCGGCAAAACGTTGTTCTCTCGGCAACGGCTGAGTTTCCCGTAGTGTTAAATGCTACACCAACAAATTATGATGTTTCCTTGACAGTATATGTATGTACGTATGATTGACAACCAAGCAGACATGATGTGCAACTACAGACGTGCCTATTCATTGAAATGTCAGCACCTATTATAAGATATTTGGAGTCACTGAATTTTATCTTTTGTGGCCAGTCTCATTATATACCGTCTCTATCAATCAATGAGTCAATATGACCACAAGGTCCACCACTGAAAATCGGTGTCACCACACATGCCATGCATCCGCAATCTGAAAATAGGGTTAATAATAATTCTAGGGTGGGCCTTGCTGTTATGGTTTTCCCCAAAGAGTAATTGTGAGACAAAAAATCATATCTTTTTCATATCAAGTACAATAAAGAAGATCTTTTCTAATTCCGTAAAAAAGAGAAGACTTCTCATCCTAGTTGTAACATTAGAAGTGTGGTGTGTGTGTGTGTATAGGAACAGGTAACAACTCTGACACTGTGTGACACAAGTTAAGAAAAAGTAGAACTTGCAGAGTCTTCTTACAACTAAGAACTCCGAAATATTTCTATGGGTGACTAGGATGCATGTGTCGCCGGCATCAAATATGTGATTAATGTGATATACATGTGTTCTGTATGGGATATATGTCTTCTTTTGTCAAGATGGAAAGCAAAAAATAAAAGAAAACAACAATTTTTTTAGTGTCTTCGCCGAGGGTTGCACTCGGCAAAAAGCCTTTGTCAAAGGCAATTGCAACTGCACTCGACAAAGTTAGGAAAATGGAACCTAGAAAATCCACTTTCGTAGCTTTGCTGAGCATCAGTGCAACTGTGCTCGGCAAAGATCCTACCTTTGCTAAGAGCCTCCCTGGATGACGCTTGGCAAAAAAAATTTCAAAAAAAAAAGAGAAAAATCTTCGCCCAGAGCTCCCAAGTGTGGCTCTCTGTGAAGTATTTTGCAAAAAAAGAAAAAGGAAAACAAATTTCACTAAGAGCCCCGGCGAGGCTCTTGGCGAAGTATCTTCCAAAAAAAGGAAAAAAAAATCACCGAGGGCTACCGGCGTGGCTCTTGGTGGTGA
Source organism: Hyparrhenia diplandra (assembly GCA_015847255.1). Taxonomy (NCBI): domain Eukaryota; kingdom Viridiplantae; phylum Streptophyta; class Magnoliopsida; order Poales; family Poaceae; genus Hyparrhenia; species Hyparrhenia diplandra. The sequence goes on from JADLZK010007916.1 coordinate 213,666, forward strand.
AGTTTTTTGCAAAAAAAAAAAAAAGAAAAATCTTTATCGAGAACCAGATGTTGCGCTCGGCAAAGTATCTGCCAAAAAAAAAGAAAAAAAAAACATCTTCGCCGAGGGCTACCCGGCGTGGCTCTTGGTGAAGTTTTTTGCAAAAAAAAAGAAAAAGAACAGTGACGTGTTGCATTACAATAATATTTGTAGTAGCAAATTGTAACCATATACTCTATCTTGCATTGGGCGGATGCATCCGGAGATCTAGCTGCAGTATGACATCTATACCCTGGGATAGAATATTTCGAAGTGTGGCGAGCAGCAGTGTGGAGCCAGAAGCCTAAGCAACGCAGAGATCAAGAAAATCCCGTGTCGCAGCTCTCAGTGATGGCGTCCGCGGGATCTCATCCCTCTCCTGGATCGGTTCGGAGGGAGTAGGCACAAAGCATCCAGAGATCTAGCTCCAGCATGATTGCTCTGAATCATCCCCAGTCTCCTGAATGCACGAGTACATATTTTGGGCAACAAAAAAAAAAACGTTACATTTGAAAGTGGTGCTTGCCTACTGCCTGAGATTGCGACACTTCTGAAATCATAATATTGAGTTTGGTCAGCTTCGTCCAGCACTTCACAGTGGGTAATTGTCCTTACGAGTTAAGATAGATGCCCAATTTCAATCTTATTACCTATTTGTGCAGTCATATGGCTCCTAATATTACTTAAATGAGTCAGTTAGGAATATCTTTTATTTGGTTGTTGGTGAAACAAACCATGCACTTTAGCAGTGACATTGTAATTAGTAGACATATCAATTGTCGTCGTTGTGCAATTCATGCTGGTTGTCCAGGAGACATTATTTTTAATTTTGTGCCCATGTATGAACCAAAACAAAAATATCCTGCCCATGTATGGCAGTATAAACGCAATTTATATACATCTACTATTTTGGCCTGCTTGGTTAGCATTATTGTTATGCATATCTGCATGCATATTTCCTTAAACATCACGATTGGTAGGTAAAATAGTTATGTGAGCTCCACAGAGACAATATGACTTGTATTCGTCCTGCTTTCTACACTGACATATAAATAAATTTCTGCTTCATCAGTAGCGTCAAACAGTAAAATACAAGCAATGCAATGCGTTGCATAGCATAGTATCTCTAGTATGCATGCACAATGTCCAAAAATATTGTATTACGGGAATTGGAAGCATCTGGAATTCCAGCACCTGTCCGCGATTTCTTGCTTGATGATGAGTTGTGGCACATTGTACGTCGTGAAGCATGATCCTAAAGTGCAGGAGAGGGCTGAGATTTTCTGATTGGCGTGACATACCACAGCAGTATACCAGAGACACACTGTTCCACCTCGCGACTTCATACTTCTCAGTATTGATATGTCGTGCCTGCAGCTAGAGGACTCTGAGAGCAGATGCATCAGAACAATTTTTGCTTGGCCTACAAATGCAGCTTGTTCGGTTTTAAAAATTTTCTTAATGTTGTATGCCATGAAGTTGTAGCTTGTGCCAAAAATTTCAACTTTGGTATAAATTATGTCATCATCACATTTTCCAACTTATTGCATTGAGTAAAAATTGAAAATCATTGATTGACTGAAAACCATATTTCAGCGTGTTGAAACATGGAAGCTGCGCAGAGGAGCAATACAGTGGAACGATTAAACAGAGGAAGCAGTACAGTGAAACAGAGAAAATTCATGTAACCGGAAAAAGTTCCATGTAATGGGAATTACAGTACCAATCACTCATTTTGATTTATGTATGCCAGAGAGTGTCAATATAGCTTCGGTCGATCCTGAAACCAATACTTACATATAAAAATATGAACTATGAATCAGATCTACAATGGAAATCCCAATGCCTAATGGAAATGGAACTATACTTTGAGGTGTGCGGCCAGCAGCAGAGCATCATGGTAAAGCAAAGCAGAGGGTCAACAATTTCTTAGTGGCAATGGCACACCATGCGTGCATTGGTAATGGATGGTTACCTTTTCTAATCATTGTTGAGTAAGTTTAGAGCTATGTACATGCCATATAGGGACAACTCCACTAGTGTCAATGGTACAGTGAAACAGTAAATTACATGGAACTTCTAGTGCTCCAAAGTGAATGATTATACAATAAGAATTGAGCATTCTTATGATCAACAGGATATGAGGGAAAGATACCACAGAAAATAAAATATTTTATGTGGTTACTATCCGATAATGCTGTCCTAACAAGGGATAATATGAAAAAAAAAAAGGAAATGGTCAGGCGACCCTACATGTCAGTTTTGCAGTAGTGAGGAAATGGTCAGGCGACCTGGTGATCACCTATTTTTTACATGTCCAATTGCTAGAGTAATCTGGTCTACAATTGCAAAATTCATTAATGTTGTAGACATTCCCAACTCTTTGGAACAATGCTGGCAGTGGTGTAACAAATGGTTACCTCATCATAAAGATATTCACTGCATGGGAATATCAGCCATCTGCTGGGCAATTTGGAAAGCTCGAAATAGAGCTCACTTTGAAGGAAAATTGTTGAAAAGTCCATTGGAAATAATCTGTCATGCAGCAGCACTAATGCGCTTTTGGACAGGTCTTCTACCAGAATTAAGCAGAGAAGATATTATCGAAGGAGTGAATGCAATGCTACAAATGGCGACTGAGATTTTCATCTCACAGTCAACTGGTGAAGGTCAGTCACAACTGCAAATACAACTCAGGAGGGGGATGATCTCGACAAGACTACCTGATGATGGTGTCACAACAATCAAGATTGAAGGCGAAATGTCTCTCAAAGAAGTGCCTCTGAAACACTGAACCTGATACCCTCTTATTTTGTCTATCAAACTTATCGTTATATCTGTGTGCTGGGCATGAGCATCGTCTCTCAGGCCGTTAGATGTAATCAGTTAAACTTTCTGCTCCTAGCCTCCTGATTTGTTGGTTCAAGTTAGCTGGTAGAATCTGGAAGTTAGTCTTTTACTTTAGTCTATCTACTCTGTAAAACTCTGCAAAAAATTGTATTTCCGTTTATCATGAATGGGAATGGGGCATCGCCCTCGCGTGGAAAAAAAAACAGGATCTGAGGGCACTTGGACTGTCTTTCTTGAACTATCAGTATTCATCTACGGCAGGGAGGAGATTGATTGCATTTAAGTGTGATAAGTATTGGTCAGGTTCATATATTTTGATTTACTGATATCCCATAAATTTCCACTGATGTAGGGCAGAGTCAAACTACTACTTGTATGATGAAAAATGTGCGTTTTGAAGATATTAAAAAAGTATTCTTTGTTTGGAATGGCAGAAGAAGCAAACCTAGCACTCCGCATTGATCCTGTAATATATTTGTACACATGCAGCTTTGCACTTGTTCTCGAAAGAACATTTTTTTGTGCCATGGAACAGTACTGTTTGTTAGATTTGCCTGCGTGGTTAGGATTACAAGTAAAGGATCTGCACACATCGTAAAAAAATTGGTTGGTGAAACACTTTGGGGGGGGGAGAGAGAGAGTATCGTCTAATAAGTCCATCTTACTTGATACTTCTACATTGACATATAAACATAGACTCTATGCTATCATCTATTGCATATCATCCGTGACATACAAGCAATGTGTTGCATAGTGTATAGGAAACGGCATGGGGCATAGGATGCATCTGGAGTTCCATCTGTACATCGAGGATGGAGAAAAGTAAAGCTTGGCGACCATTAGCGTAGAATGCAGCCCAGAGGCTCAAAATTTTATTTTGTGGCTATCTACTATGCCACACTCCCTGTACGCTTAACTTATCAATTAGCATCAGCTGCCAAGCCAAAGAAATTGGCACCGGTGGCCTCTGTACTGATCCGCTACTGCAGAACTCATGATGTTTTCAAGTCCCCACGCAAGAAGAAGATGCTCAAGATCTATGAGAAGCTTGATGACAGGTTCTTTAGGTGTAGCAAGAGACTCTCAATCAAGAAGCAGGGCTTCAAGAATGCAGAGAGTGCTCAAAAGGCAAAAAGCTAGCTCCAGAAGAAGATGAACCACTCCCTCTGGCTGTGATCTTTCCACCTGCATGTGCCCCAGCCCCTTATCTGTCTGCTAAAATCCTGGAAAGAATTGGAATTGGCTTCCTGCAGATCCAGCCTGAGAGTGCCTCAGCTGCCTTCATCCAGCAACATGTTCTAGATGATTAGTGTTCAAAAGAACTCAAGTGTTGGCACAGTCTGTAAACGTGTGCCCTCTTTTGCTAATTGTGTCTTTACCCCTTATCGCCAGTGTACTGGTTAAATATCATGTTGTATTGTTTCATCTGGTGTGATAGCACCCTGGTCCCTGGGCAACCCCAAACTCTTTGATACTCGTTTACTTAATACAGTTTATCAATTCGCTTATATCCTTTGTTTTGTCTTTACTATCTTTCCTTTTTTATGTGTTTCATAATGACTTGATCTATCTTTGTGTTCTGTATCACTTTTGTCGAGACACTTGGTTGTCTAAACCTGGCAGTATTTCTGCCTGCTTCGTTAGCATTAGTACTCATGTATGCATGAACAAAAATTCTTCGCATGTACGGAAGTATAAAAGGAATTTATATACATCTATTATTTCTGCCTGCTTCGTTAGCATTAGTACTCATATCTGCATATATTGCCTCAAACATCAAAATTGGTAGGTAAAATAGTTATGTGAGCCACCAGTAACATACAAGCAATTCTCTACACTGGCATATAAATAAATATAAACTATGCTTCATCAGCTAAGTCAACCAGTAACATACAAGCAATGCAATGCGTTAGCATAGTATCTCTAGCAAGTATGCATGCACAAAATCCAAAAAGATTGTATCATGGGAATTGGATGCATCTGGAATTCCAGCACCTGTATGTGTGTTCTTGCTGGATGATGATGAAACAAAATTGAGCTGTGGCAAGGTACGTTGAAACATGAGCAAAGTACAGGATAGGGCTGAGATTTTCTGAATTGCGGTTACACATTGACACACCGCAGCAACCTGCTGGGAACCGAACTGGCTCTCCATAGACAGATTAGCCCACATGGAACTTCACGCATTCTCAGTAGTGATATGTTGTTCCTGCAGCCGGAGGACTCAGAGATGCTGGGTGGAGATGAATCAGAACAGTTTTTGCTTGGCCTACAAATGCAGCTTGTTCCGTGTTACAACAATTCTAAATGTGGTCTTCCATGAAGTTGTAGATTGTACCAAAAATTACAATTTTGGTATAAATTATGCCATCATTACTTGTTCCAACTCACTGCAGTGAGCGAGAAAAATTTGCAATCAATGATTAACTGGAAACCATATTTCAGTGTGTTGAAATATGAAAGCTGCGCAGAAGAAGCAATAGTATTCTTTGTTTGGAATGGCAGAAGAAGCAAACCTAGCACTCCGCAGCGATACTGTACTTTGTACACATCCATCTCTGCACTTATTCTTGAAGGAACCTTTTTTTTGTGCCCGTGGAACTGTCTGTTAGGTTTTGTCTGCATGCAATGGTTAGCATTACAAGTAAAGGATCTGCATACATCGTTAAACATTGAAATTGGTTGGTGAAACACTTTATAGTAGTAGAGAGAGAGAGAGAGAGAGAGATTGTGTTTGGTCTAATAAGTCCATCATACTTCTACATTGACATATAAATATAGACTCTATGCCATCATCTGTTGCATCATCAGTGACATACAAGCAATGTGTTGCGTAGCATAGTATATGCAGTATAGGAAATTTCATGCATATGCTCCCAAATATAACATGGGATAGGATGCATGTGGAGTTCCATCTGTACATAGGAATATGGTACTTGAGGATGGAGAAAAGTATGTGGTGACTATTAGCGTAGAATGCAGCCCGGTGGGTCAAAAATTTACTTTGCGGCTACCTACTGTGCCACAGTCCGTGTACATTTAACTGATCGGTCAGCATCAGCTGCCAAGCACGAAGACATTGGCACCGGCGGCCTCTGTACTGATCCGCGACTGCAGAACATAATGGACTAAGCAATGGAACCTCATCTTCATACTTTAAAGTCTGGAAAATAGACATGTTGTACCGTGACTTCACAGCAAACAAGCGAGCTACAGCAGACAAGGGTGAGTGTGTGGTTTTATCATGCACCAACTCATCTGCACTAGCAACCATTCTATAAAATGCTTTGGCATATGTTGTTGGTTCAGCATCTAATATAGGTGGATGGTTCCCAGCAAGGTCAACTAACATTTGATCCATATGATCAACTTCATCACTGCCCTCCCTATTTCCCCCACCATCATCTGAATTCAGCACCTCACCATGCTCAGTACAAGTTTCATATCCTTCCTTAAAACCATGCCTACACAAATGCATCTCTATAGTATATCTTTTATGCCTAAAGTAGTTCCAACATCGTGCACAAGGACACTTAACAGTGCCATTTTCAGCTACACCAAGAGTTGAAAATGCAGTATTCAAAAATGCATTGGTTCCATCAATCCATTCATTTGAGGGAGCTTTGCCACGTTACCAACCATTATACATCCATGTTCGATTTGTCATGTCAATTAGTTCTGATTGAAATAGTATATATTATTAGCTATCATAACAAAGGAAGCTGTATTATTTTTGGAGCAAGAACAAACATTCCAAACATTCAACAAATAGATCCAGTGAAGAAAGAACCATTTCAAACATTCAACAAATAGATCCAGTGAAGAAAGATGTATACCTTGAGTCTCAACCACAAATCCTCAACAATTCTTCACTGACTTGAAAGCACACAAGCATACAGCATCACCAATTGGAACCTTCAATCCTTGATTACCCCAAAATCCCTGCTGCAGTACATCAGGTACACAAGATTAGACTACATAGGTTCAAGTAGCAATCCACAAAGAAATCCCAAAATTGCATGAAACTGTAGTTCTATGCAAGATGGTTGTCAGGTCACCAAATAGGAACCATGAGCCCGATAGGTCGAAGCATAGCAGAGACGCACCTTGGTCGGAGGACTGCTGGATGTGGAGGACGGCCGTGCCCACCACTGCTCGTGGAGTCGGGCAGGAGGGCTTAGGTCGTGCAATCGGAGGGACTGTGGCCGCCGGCAGGTGGTGAAGGACAGAGATGTCGACCGGGGCGAAGCTCCTTCATGAGGCAGGAGGGAGAGCTAGGGGGGCGGGCGTTGGCGCACCGGGGGGCGGCGCTCGTCCATGGACCGAGGTGGTGGCGGCGGCGCCGATGGCGAGCAATGGGGCGGCGGCGGCGGACCTGGATGGGCGAGGGAGATGGGGCGGCAGCGGACCTTGAGGGAGTTGGGGCGGCGGCGTTCCTCGATGCGGAGGTGGGGCGGCGGGCGAGATGGGACCTGGGGCGGCGAGGGATTGCGGGATGTGGGGATGGGAGCTAGGGCCGGCCGAGATGTGGGAAGGTTTCCTTTTTTATTCCCAGCCAGAGCACTCGCGCCCACCAAAACCTGAAGGCGCATTGCCTAAAAAAAAACTAAAACTGAAGGCGCCAACGCCGAAACTCGAGCGCCAACGCCAAAACGGTGAGCGCCAACGCCAAAACGGTGAGCGCCGAATGCCAAAACGGTGGTGTCGTCTCAATTTTTTTCTGTGCGTCCAACCATTTTTTCTTAGCGTTTTCTAAATCCCGCCAGAATAATTAACATTGTTCTGTGCGTTTCAAATTTTTCCGTGGGTATTATATCACACACACGAGAAAAATTACATCATTTTTCTCAGGCGTTTTTTAATTTTTTTCTGTGAGTTTTTCTAAAAACACTCAGAAAAATGCGATTTTTTCTGTGCGTATTGGAAAAAAAAACACACAGAAAAATTAAACACTTCAGAACTAATCAATTTTCCAGTAGTGTTTGTTAGTGCCTGCAACAAAATGAAACGTGCATTGTTGATATTTGAATAGGTGATATTGTTTCTGGAGTTCAAGCTGAAATGTGTGCGCACGATGAATCACTTGCTTAAAGTGAAGGTGAATTTACTGTACATAGACATATAGCAGGTGTGTCCATCACCAAAGCCATTTTAAGTGACATGTTATACAAAAGAGGTGCATCAAGCCTTTGGCAAGGTACAAATTGAGGTGTGAAAAAAGGGATATATAAGTGGAGAAATAGTGCTGGTGATGACTTCAAAATATAGCAACAAAATCGAAAAACAACAACAAATTATATTATTGCCCTAGTCATGGACGAGCACAACATATATCTTGCATACATGGGAACTTTCTTGATTTTTGCTATACTCTATAGCATGTTTCTCCAAATATGAGGCCTTGAGTAATTTTCCAAATTTCATTATCCCACGAATATTTAATCAACTTTTAGTCATACAATTCAGGAAAAATTAAGTACAAAAAAACGAAAGAAATTTAATTACAAATAAATATATATTACCAATGACAAGTATCATTCTATTGAATGTAGTGGGACACAGCCGATGGTACTCTGTCGAGTGAATGTACTACATGTGGCCTTGGTAATTATGTGTGTTTTAAAAAAGTGCAATAGTTACAATTTTCCCAGCAGGTCAGTACCTATATATATACCCCCTCATCGGTGTTGGTACACAAATTGGAGACTCATTGAGCTTCTGTAGTGATTCAATTGTTTGTGCGGTCTCTAGTCTACCATCCTTTCTTGGAAACACACTGCTCTGCTTCCATCATGGCCACATATATAGAAATGGGATGCACCAGGAATTTGGTCTCTATCTCAGATGTCATACATACAACACTTTGCTATGATTCTTGGGTCCAAAGACAAGAATACGCAACTGCTTGCTGCAAAGAACCAGCTTGAGGCTGATGGGTAGCACCAAGAGAGAACCTCGTCCTGGTTTACACCACTGGCTGTAAATTGCTAGGAGAGCGACATTGAGATGAGACATGAAAGATGGTGTCATTCACGTTTGTGCTGCTTTTGGCTTGAGTTTTCCTTTTTGTGATCTCTCTTTTTGATAAAGTTTGTTTGTTTATAATTGATCGGTACTTGGTCCTAGGCACAACCTGACCCTACAAAGCAGCAGTGAGAACGAGAATTAGCAAAAAAAAAAAAAAAAAAAAAAAAAAAAAAAAAAGAGATGTGATGACAAAACTATCACAGTTGACTTAGATACAGCTTTCCAGCATATTTGTGCATTTAAGTATGTAATATTATATCAACTAATCATATATTGAATTCAACTATTTTTCTTGAATATTTCTTTAAACCATTTTTTTTCACATCTTTCACTATGCCGGATTATTGCATAAAAGGCAAAAAAATATGTGCTTCCAGGACTTGAACTCAAGAACTCAATGTTTTCTCGATCGAGTGTCCATGGTATCTGAACTGCCCAACTATATAACAGATGCTATTCTTTTGACAATCATTTATGTATCTTATATTTCATATTTAATACTTTTATTGATCTCAAATGGAAAAGGTGTCAACTACAAACTTTTAGACCTCTTCCAGCACTATAAATTTTATAGGAAAAAGTCTACATAACCCCCTCAACTATTGAGGGTGGAATACTTCACCTCCCAAACTATGAAACCGGATTTTCTACCCTAAACTTTCCAAAACTGGTCAAATTACCTAATAGGAGATTTTGGACGCCAGTTTCGCTATAGTAGTGAGTGGGCTTGTCTTTTTTTTATTTATTTTTGTTGAACCATTCAAAATCATAGTAAATCATACAAAAATTATAAAATAGAAAACAAATTTTGTTGAACTCAACATAATTATATCTACATAGTGAATATATCTTTGTGATTGTGTTTGAGCCACCCAGTAGTGCGTCAAGGCACCGAGTGTGTTCCGCGTTGACCTGTGTTTATCAGCCTAGGCACTTTAAACCTGAAAACCGACAACTGAACTAAAACCGAACCAAAATGTTGGTTTTTCAGTTTTTTGGTACGGCTTCGGTTTTGTATATGTGAGGTTAGGTGTTCGGCTTGGTTGTCAGTTCTCATCATAAACTAAACCAAAAATCGTTCAAATTGAATTGTCCCGCGAACCATCCAAGGTTGTCCACCTCCCACACCCCCGACTTCGAAATTCCAAAGCCCACGAACGCGGCCCAAGTTAGCATCCCACCACCACCCACTATGATCCCCGAGTCGTCGAGTCCAATGTCCCTCGTCCCAATCGTGATTCCCCAACAATCTGAAACCCTAACTACCCTAGCAGTCTGGCGTCCTACAGTGGCGCGGCGCCACACGGCTCTGGGCTCTAAATGCGCGCGCAGGGGGCGAGCATGGCTGCGGCGGCGAGCCATCTGCAGGTTTCGAGTGGCAGCGGCGCAGAAAGGCACGAGCAAGGGGCGAGCGTGGCAGCGCTGGCGAGCCATGAGCAACATGGCGGCGGCGACATGCAGCTCGGACAGCGTGAGTGGGGGCGGGGCGGTGGAGCCCTGGACTGCATGAGCAGGTGCGCCGGCGAGTAGGGTGTGGCCGTGTTGAGCTTTGGTGGGCGTTTTTTTTGCATTTGCTCTCTTCTTGTGTTGTAGCTTCGGTTGGTCCGGTTTAAACAAAAAAACCAAACTAAAAAAAAACTGAAACCGAACATGTCATGTTTGAGTGTACCAGCAAACCGATCGGCTTTTGATAGTTGGAAACCAAAATTTTCAAAAAAACCAAAGAAACCGAACCGAACTATCGGTTTTAACCGAACACCTAGCCTGACCTATTTAATGGGTTGGATCAAACTTGGCTCTAGTTACAATGGCATCAAATAGTTGGCGCAAACGGACATGGTGTGTTTTGCTCTGATGTGTATGGGTGGTGATCTGGTCTTAGGATAGTCGTGTAGGGCTTGTCTCTTCCTTTGCTTTGTAGGCTGTGTGTTTTTTGAAGAGGTCAGAAGTGGATTCATATATTATTTTAGCAGCTTGGTATAAGGATCGACGTGAATTAATAAAATTCTTCCTTTATACAAAAAAAACATTCATTTCAATTAAATATAATGTCATGGAATGAGTGTGGTAGCTGCTGTTGGTCGTGAGAAAACATCCCCCTCTTCTGTCTAGCATTGTTTCTATTTTTCTATATGGAAAACATAAAGGCACAATGTTTTCTCTTTCTCAATGGCATGTTCATTGTAACGGTCATGATACATTCCAAGAAAGTTGGTTTGGTCACTTGACTTCGATGAAGAGTACAGTAAAGAGGCTACACACATATCAGTAACATACAAAGCCTTAGCTCTGTGCACACCCTTATGTTCTGCATGCACATTTATATAATGGTTAGCATTTAATTTGTTCAGCTAGGCACCAGTAATAATGGGTAGCATCCTAGCCTTATCTACTACTACATATATGGACAAAATACCATGGCCTTCCGAAGCAGCGTGAACAAATAACTAATTGGTATATTTTCCTCCTTATTGCAGATGTCAGAAAAATATGGATGAGTCTAGTAGTACCGTAGATGTACTCGGAGTGGGTGGTTTCAGGAGCTCAAACTTCTCCAACGTTGATGATCTCAGTGAACCATGCCACAAAACAATGTCAAAGGATCTTTCATTGCCGCATGGCATAGATGCAATGTTGTAAGAAAACAGATAAGGGCCAAGCGCCCTCAGGTTTGCAGCGTAGCTATTGTACCAATAATGGCAATGCTAGGTCGACCCTGGAGCACAAAGGAGACCACAATGCAGACACACGCAATGCTATAAATAAGTATGGTCTCACTAGTAATGAATTGATTTTGTGAGACACCCCAAAATATTAACCGTGGCGGGCACTTTTTTTTGCCCGTCACGGTTAATACGGCCACCACAAGCAGTTTTATTTTGCGTGGCGGGCATTTTTTACCCGTCATGGAAAATCGATTTTCCGTGGCGGGCATCTTAACGCGACCGCCACGGAAAATAGTGTATTTTCCGTGGCGGTGGTGTTAAGGTGCCCGCCACGGAAAATAAATTAACCGTGGCGGGCAACCTTAAAGGCCCGACACAGAAAAAATCGCGGCCCAGCTACTCCGGCCCAAATCCATCTCCTATCGGGCCTTATATAACAGAGACTTAGGTTTTCATCACTCCTCACAATCCAGATCGAGCACAGCCGGCCCTCACCCCTCTCCTCCCTCCTCACCCACGCGCCAGGCGCCTCACCCTCTCCTCTCCTCACGAGCACAGCCGGCCCTCACCCCTCTCCTCCCTCCTCACCCACGGGCGCCTCACCCTCTCCTCCCTCCTCTTCATGGCGTCGGCCGGCGGGTGCTGCGGGGCGTCGGCGTAGCCATGGTGGCGCGGGGCGGCGCGCGTCGCGTGGGGCCGCGTGGACTTCGGCGTGGGGCGGCGGCGGCCTCGGCTGCCGCGGCGGCGTGCGCGGCGTTGGTGGCCCGTCCCGTGGCGGCGTGGGGGCGGCGGTGGCCACGACGCCCGACCATTCTTCTCCGCCAAACACGGTAGCGAGGCCCGCGGCGGCGCGGATCCGGTGCGTCTTTGGTGGCGGAGGAGGTCCTGGCGGCGGGATCGGGCGGGCATCGACCTCGGCGGCGCAGATCCGGCGGGCATCGACCTCGGCGGTGCGGATCCGGTGGGCTTCGACCTCGGCCGCGCGGATCCGATGCGTCTTTGGTGCGAAGGAGGTCCCTGGCGGCGGCGGATCCGGCGGGCTTCGACCTTGACGGTGCGGATCCAAAGACGAGCTGGTGGCGAGAAGGTTCATGGTGGCGGGATCCGGCGCGGTGGAGCGCTCCCGGCGGTGGCAGCCCTAGATGGGCTCGGCGGGCCCATGGATGGGCTTGGCGGGCCTATCTAGGGTTTTTGGGTTTTTTTATTTTCTTGAAATATTATGCGTGGCGGGCACCCTAATGCGCCCGTCATGCAAAATGCGATTTTTCGTGGCGGACAGTCTGACCGCCACGGTGACAGCCGCGGTGACACGTCCATTTACCGTGACCTTGTGTTAGTGACGGGCACTGTTGCCCGCCACCGAAAATCCAAAGTGCCCGCAGCAGAAAATGGTTTCGGTACTAGTGTCTCTGTTCATAGGGTACTTGTGCAGCCAATGCAGCAAGCTAGTTCGTCCACACTCTCAATTGTCAGGCTTGGTGGCTGTATGCAAATTCACAGACACGACCACTCTTCCAGTGTAAGTTGTAGCCACTTCTACATCCCTGTTTGCCCATATCTGCTAAGTATGCTGCAGCCAGCCATGATCTAAGAAATTTGACAAGGATCCGATCAACGATGAATGACCAAAACATTGCGAATTTTCACTGGTGGCATAGTCAAGAACTCGAGATAGACTAAATCCAAATGTTCTAATTAAGGAATTCCAGGGTCGCAAAGGTTTATTTTGCAATGCAAATATTCATTGTTTTTTTCGAAACCGGGCACTTTAGCCCGTACTGCATTAAGAGGAAATGGAGTTTAAGTCTACATCCTCACGAGTGCCCTAGCGAGGTGCACGGGAACACGCGAAACACGCGAGGCGGGGCACACTAACACAAATCACCGGCTGCAACGGTGGAGCTTAGAGTGGTGTAACTAGTAAGGAAACTATATGAGGCGACTAAAAAGAGCAACCATGGGGTGGCCGGGCGGTGGTCACCAGCGCCCGGGCCGACCGCGGCGAGCACCTCGTCGAGCACCGCGCACGGGGAAGAGGACGCGCACAGCCCGATGTTTGTAGTCCGGCACGTGTCCCCTAAAGTGTCCAAGCAGCCGCTCGGTCACTGCGTCGTTGGGTGTGGAGGAGCCAGCATTGTCAAGGCGCCCCTCCCACTTGTTGAACAGGACGCGCTGTGCGCGCCGCTCCGGCCTCGGGTCCCGGTAGACCGATTTGGCAGCCAGACGGGAGCTCCGCCTAGGGACCCAATCGTCCACCCGAGAAGTCCGTAGAGGAGGCAGCGAGGAGACGAGCGGCTGCTCGAGGGGCAGCCGGAAGGAGTCAACATACGCTGTGATGTCGGCCTCCGTAGGGAGGCAGGCGATCCGACGACGGCGCTTAGCCGAGACCGGCACATCCGGCAGGATAGGTGCGGCCGCAGGGCGGGCGTGACCGGGGCGGGTGGAGGAGCTGCGGCGCAGGCGCCGGAGCGGCGGAGCGGCGGGCTGGGCGGGCGAAGGCATACCCGAGGCGGCCGGGCTGGGGTGCCCCGGGCGCGGCGGTGGGCAGCTGGCTGGGTGGTGGGGGGCACCGCAAACTCCGCGTGGGACGAGGTCGCCACACCGGTCGTTGGCGCGCACCGGTGGAGAAGGAGCAGCCGAAGTCCTAGGGGTGGAGGTGGTACCTGCGTCGAGCATGGCGGGTACGATCCCCAGGACCGACGTCGGGAAGCGGTGTGGTCGCAGCCGTAGCGGTGTCTTGAACGCGAGCTCATTGGGTGCCATCTCCCCCACCAGTCCATCGACCGATCGGGGGGCTTGTGCCTACGTGGAGTGCGCGTCATGGAGAGGCCGACCGTTGGGGCTACCGGGAGCGGCGGCTCGGCGGGGGGGTGCGTCGCCCAGCGAGGGCGTCGGTGTTGGGGCGGCGAGCCCCTGGCAAGGCGGCTGGCCGGCCAAGTCCATGTCCTCGTGTTCCCGTGCCGCAGCGAGCATAGGGGTGGCCGGCGCCGTTAGCTCGGCGTCGACAAGGTCGGCCCACCAGTCAAGGCAACTCTATGGCGCCTCGGGCGTGGGGCAGCGGTCCTCCCCGACTCCGGGCCGAAGGACGAGTCCAGGCAGGGAGGCATGGACAGCGGGCGCGGCGAAGCTTGGCCAGCGGAAGGAGGTGTGTGCGAACCTCAGGACCGTCGACCTTTAACGGGGCTGGGACAGAGGATCTGTCCAACGAAGAAGGGAGCCGCGAGCGGCCTGGGCGCCCCAGAGGCCCCCCGGGCATCCACGTAACGGTCGACGTCGTGGCGATCCAGGGGGAAAGGCCGTGGGTGCGGCTCCTGCACACGGTCCACCCGGGGCCGCTGAGGCGGGTGATGGTGACACATCCTTTGTAGAGGTATTTGACAAAATAGATGGTTTGTCCCAATACATATGAATATATTGTCATAGATGTCATTTATGATCTATTAACTTGGCTGATATATAGTGATATGCTTTTGTGATGTCATTTGACCCCAACCCTGTGATATGTTGGCTAATATATGATTCTATAGGCGGCTAATATGAAATTGAATGATTCCAATTAAAATATTATATTGTTTTGTTGCTCACAATAGTTTCTCCACCGGACAACGTGATCTAGTTGTCAGTACACTAAGGTCCAAGTAAAAAACATATTTTCTTGTCAGTACCAGATTGACATGGTAATCGGTTTCTTTGATGGTAAGGGAAAAATTTCCTATTAGATAAGTAGCGATGGGGAAAATCCTAAACCTGATGGGTAAGGGTCAATTGGCTAAATGCTATTACAATTCTCACCTTTGTGTGATATATATACCATTTATATCTATTCATCGTACTAGATATTTTCCATTACATTTCATTGTTAGCTTGAATCATGCCATTTTCTACGTCTCCTCGGCCCATGTGTATAGTATGTACTGCAGTAGAATTTTTGTATCGCCAAAAAAACACTTGTTTGTTCTTCACTCCATATCACTGACATGTTTGCCCCATACATCCCCCCTCTCTCTCTCTCACACACACACACTTGAATCCATGGATCTTCTCCCTCTTGCCCACGCCACAGAGCCACGCTCGTGCTTTCCCATCGTTGGAGTACTGGGCTCCGGTTGTCGGCTCACACGTGCTACCGGTGGACTACCGTGCATGCGCCGCACAACATCAATGGGTTGATCAGCCTTTGCTTGACATCACTGTAGAGGTGCAATGTGCTGTTCTGTTTGTATTCCTTGGTCTCCACACAGCTCCCAGAAAAAATATGACTTACTTGTTACAATGTGCAATATGTTGTGCGCACCACATTCTCAACTAGTCCTTCCTAGACACAAACATTTTGACATCATCATACTCATTTTGTTAAGGAGAGGTGCATCGTTTACATGTGTAGAAAATTCTCCTAGAACTATATTATAGAAACATTGTTATGCTTTCACAAGTATGTATATCTCATTGGTTCTTGTTGATGGAGAACTAGGGTTCCACACCAAACACACCGGGAGGGCCTTGGACACCCACGAAGGTTGCAATCAACCTTGAAGTAGCGAGCACCCTCGCGTGATCGGCCTCGAACGATCAAGAGATCGCTAGGGCCGATGAAGAGCTTGGTGACGGCTGAAAAACCTCCGAATGCACCTCTGGGAAGACCCGTCGGGAGGACGCCTGCGAGGGTTGCCCTAGGATTGGGAAGACCTGCACCTAGAATGCTGGCGAAGTTCGCGGAGAACGTCGACAAATAGTAGGGTAGAGGAGAGGATGACCTACAAGCAAGATGGTAGTAGTTTGATTTGTCGATTGGATGTATATGGGATCAAATCGGCCATGAACTTCTTTATTATATAGAGGAGAGTGGACTTATCGTTTTAGGAAACCATCCTTGGATGTTTCCAATCTCCATAACCGACCAAAACACGATTTAGGAAACAATCGGTTCGGATCGGATCTTGTACCGACACAGCCCGTCGCGCTACCGGACGCCAGACCGGATGCGTCAATTCTAGCGTCCGGTCACTTCTAGAGAGGCCTGCAGCGCGCCCGAAACACAGCGTCTGACCGGACGCGTAGGTGCCAGCGTCTGGTCACTTCTAGAGACGCCTCTAACGTGGCATTTGACCGAACTCTGGACCGGACGCGCAGGTGCAGCGTCCGGTCAATTCCAGAAACACCTGTTTTGGTCTGTTGTCTTCCAAAAATTTGACTATCGCTGGAACGCTTTAGCCCAAGCCAAATATGTCTTGAGCACTCGGTACACTAAAATTGTTCTATTTTAGATACATAGCTAAAAAGAATTTTTTTAATGTACAAACCAATGGAATCACCTGGAAATTCTCCGTGCCTAAAATAGCGGGCTCCTAATGAAAAACAATGGTAAAAAATAAACAAATGGTTTTTATGGCCTGCATTAAATAGGACAACACGACATTGGATGGATCCCTTGTGAGGATCTTAACAGATCAGAAAACAAATAAGTATGCATTTATTTAGAGATGTCCATCCAGCCAACCTTTCCTCCATTTTATAAACGGAAATGGTTTAGAGAGATCGAAGAAAGATGGACTCAGTGGCCCACTAGTAAGTGATGAGGTGGAGAGAGGGAGAGAGCAGGGGCGAAATGGTCCATGTTGAACTATAGGACCCATGCGTATGCCTTTTTGGTGGGCCAAAGTAGCCCATAGAAACACAAAGTGGTGTATTTGGGACAATGAGAGAATTGTAGCTGCACTAATCTTATTAGTTGAGAGCTAGTGGCATTTCAAAATTAACATGGAATTTACAATGACATGTTCAAATGGACCCTTATTTTTTCCATATAATTTGCTTATTTACCTTAGATCAGCTATAGCAATTTACGATGTAAACCATTTTGTGAAAAACAAACTCATGTGCTTACCACTCGAGATGAAGTTAGACTAGACATTTTGTATGGTTTACTGCTAACGGATAATTAAGGAATATAGGCCCTATAATTTTAGTATATACTACCTCGATATTTGTTATCCTTAAGACATTACCACAATTTTTAGAATTGATTTGCCTATGGCGCAATTAAGCATGCCCTAGCACATAGATTGTACAATGTTTCTGAGAAATTCGAAACAAACATGGCTTCGGCAGTCGTACACTAAAATTGTTAGCTTAGATAAAAAAATATATAGGGATCACATGGTAAAATGCCTAAAATAGCTGGCTCGTCCTAGCTAAAAAAATATGGCAAAACTAACATTTTTTATTTGGCATGCATTAAATTGGATAGGATTGGATGTATCCATAGTGACGATTTACATATGTACCACAACAGAATAAGTACGCATTTATTTATTTAGATATTACCGTCCAGCCAACCTACAGACTACTACAAATGATAATTTTACCAGACACAACCCACAATTTATCGTGGACGGTCAAAAAAAAATGCAAGCATGTCCCACATACTGGTGGTCATTTTTTTAAGTAGGCGTACGGTCAGATTTCCCACCTCCTAAAATCGATTTATGGAGGAGGTCAAAGTGACTGCACTCATCAAGTCGATTTACAGTGAACACTTTAAGAGATCCACCTCCAAAAAAGGAGACCATTTTAGAAGGACGACATATTATAAGGCCGGCCATTGCTAATCATGGTCGAGGCCCAGCAAAAGCCCATATCGGGCTTGTATAAAAGCACGAGCTAGGGTTTCCATCCCAAGCTCTCCCTCCCTCTCCCAAGCATAGCCCCCCTCTCCCCCACAAGTGGTGTGGTAACCAAGCCGAAGCCCGAGTGCCGTCATCCAAGCTTGAGCAGCTTCGGCCGACACGGATCCAACATCCAACCGGCCACCGGCGGCGGCTTCGGCAAACAACTCTTCACTAGAGGCGTCAGGGGCGTGGATCTGATACCACAAGCATTCGGCCTCCGGTGGCTGCGAGCGTGTGGATCCGGGCACAGGTGAGTAGATCTGGAGACACCATAGCTAGTAGTACAAGGGTGTTTGGTGGATCTAGCCACAAGCAAGCAGATCTGGTCATCACGGCAAGCTCCAAGCTCAAGAGCGGGCAAAAGGACAGATCTAGCTACGAGTGAGCAGATCCGGCCATTGACGTTACAAGGGCCGGTGGTGGTTCTCTAGCCAGCGCAAGTGCGGCCAGATCCAAACACTGGGCTCGTTGTTTTTTTTATATGTGAAATTATATATATACTCAGCAAGAGAGCATTTTCGGGCATATTCTTCTCGCTTCTGTTATTTCGATTAACATAGGGCAGTCATTTGCGTCTACTTGCAGTTGTTTTGGTGATTAACGCCAATATTTATAGGCAAGCGGATCCATTGCCCATCTCAGAAAATCTGTTTTGCCCGCCTTCCATGGCTTCACCTTCAGCTAAAACCGACTCAGAAGCGACCATGTCTGACACGAGTTCATCTGATGTCCCAGCTCGTGAAATACCTCCTCCTGTACTTGATGCAGAAGAAGAAGAGGTTGCAACGGAACAATACAACCAAGAGGTTGAGGCTTCCAAATTGTTGAAGAATGTTCCTAATATCCAAGTGCAGGACTGGAGAGCCTTTGCTAGCAAAAGAATTGATGGGCGGCGTACTGACAGGGTCAGTATTTCATTTAACAAATGTTATTGTCTAATGAAACATTCTTTTTAATTCGATTGATGATAGAATTTACATGTGGAATTATTTAAATGAGTGGTTCGGAGAAGCACACTAGAAGAACAAGAAAACGAAGCAAAAAACTAATATACTCACACGTACTGATGTCAACAAAAAGTTTTCGAACCTTTCATTTCTATTGCACCTTGTTGTAGTATTCATGATTTATAATAGTATTTTATTCATTCAAGGCATTTAGCAAGCAGTCCTATTAATAGTTTGAATGGCTTGCTTTCTGTTAAATCCACGCACTAGGGGTCACAATATCTAATAGGAACTAGCTTGCTCCTCTTTATGCACTACATAAACACTAAGATAAGAAGAGAAGTTCTTGGTCACCGATGTTGTTTTCTAGACCTTGGATTGTGTGGGGTTTGCTTAGTTGTGGCTATCCATAAGCTTGTGCTGGCTAGACCCTGAATAATTATTCTATAGTTTCAGAGCCACGGGGGTACTACAAATACTTCTGCCTCGGGCTGAAAAATATTTTTGTTGTCTATTGCTGGTGAGAGGGAGAAAACGATATGAAGGGAGAGACCATTCGCCACATCCCAAAAATATTTGATTAAGTGAGCTTTGTCAAATCTGTAGGATATGTTCCATGACATAACACTAAGATAAGAGAAATATTGTTACTCTGTTATATCTTCATAATTTAATAACAAGCCTACAAATCTGTGTTAATTTTCTGAATTAGCAATTGATTTATAATGGCATGTTCCATGACATAACACAACATTAGAGGGGAAAACCATTGACAAAACTATATCTGTGCATTTGATTTTCCAGTTCATGACAAGGTCGTTTATTAGGTGTTAAAAAATGTTTGGATTTTAATTTTATGTTGATGTTGTTAAATTTTTCTATGAGTCATTTACGCAAAATCGTTCACATGCTCGCATGTATATGCATGGATATGTTCTGAAACTACACTCATGCAAAACACATAGGGACCTATCTTACACATCCATGGATAAATTTGTTAGGTCAGTAGGCATGATCTATCAACAATATATGTTCTTGGATTTTCATAGACCAATCCATCGTTAATAAGTGAACTCAAAATATTGGATTATGAGCGCAAAGAGTATAATGGGGTCATCATATAAGGTAACATACAATTAGCAGAGTACAACGGGTCGGCCTTAAAATTCACAAGATATGCTACACCATATGATGAAAGAACATTCTTATTCTTGAATTTTGGTACACATAAATCCCCAGATTTGTCTTTGAACTAAAATTTTGTTTTCTACATGTCATTTGTTACTATGACCTTGTAATAGAAAATTTATCTAGACAGAATATTTCCTACATAGTGTGAAATGTAATAATATTGTTCTAATTGGATGTGCAGTAGTGTCTATTTTCTAGACATGAGGACTCCTTATGTGAAATATGATACTGATGCCCATGTACATTGTTTTTTTATGTTTAGACTTATATTCACAAGAAATACCTCCGCCAGTTCCGTTCCATACCTGAAGTTGAACAATTCATCAAAGAGAATGGGATTGAAACAGGCAAGTTTAGAGGAAAAAAAAAAACTACGAAAGAAGGTAACAACAGTATCTAATATATATATAACTGGCCACCTTTTTTTTTTTTTTTTCAAGTTGATTTGCCATGAATACTTTGGAAGCTTAACATGTCCTGGTCTTCTTGATTTTTTATGCAACTTTTTATTAGATTACATTTTGCATTTGTATGATCTTTACAAAATAATTATAATGCAAGGTGATGTATTGATTTGTTTTGTCCAAAATTTTGTGTATGTAGAGGATAGCTGGTATGGATGCTCAAGATGCTGGTACGCCCATCACCTAAACAAATCAAATTTGTTTTCTAATTACCTGTAGAAAGTGTATTCTAATTAGGGTTAACCTGACATATATTGGGTATGCAGGAACAAGTAAATCTGCTGGAAGAAAAGTGTCTGCGAAGCACACTAGACCAAGACATTCCCTTGGCCAGAGTGGTTCAATCGATGATAAAGAGATCCCTACTGGTTCGTCCATAAGAGAATAAAGAATAGTATTTGGTCACCATGCAGTGCCATGCTTTCTTTGGAGAATTTAAGCTGAACAACGGCACCAAACATTTGATGCTTGCTTTGGAAGAACTATGTTTGTTATGTTTGTTATCCCTAAACTGGTTGTAATAATGTATTGCATTGTACACACTTATTAGTATTGCATCATGGAACTTATGGTTGAGACATATCTGTTTCGTTGGATTTCCAACTTTTTTTTAGTACTATACTGTGGAGATTATTACTATGGTCAAGAAAAATCTGTTTTATTGAATTTACATAATCATCATGGGTCCTATTAATTATATAAGCTAGACAGTTAGTTACAATGTACCCAGATAAGATATATGCAACCTGCATTCGTTTCAATCTATCCAAATTAAACTTCAATTGTCTACGGGCTATAGGTGATATCAATACAGTTCTCAATGTTTAGTTTTGGGAGTTGGATTTCGGCTTTTTATAATATGCTGGTAGCAGGGGTAGTCTGTGATCATGTTGGAACTGTCGAAAATGGATGTTTTTTCTTGATTGCACAATGACTAACGGGATGGTTGAGAAAGCAATGACGATGCACTTCAATTAGAGAAAAAAAAGAGTAAATATTACAAAAGGAAGAAACAAAGGTATCAATCTTTATTTGAGTACTTAGTCTCTCGAACAAGCATGACATGCGACCATCCTACCATTCATTCATTCACACAGCACAATCCTAAGCAAAGCAATTCTTGGCACCAACATCACCATAATTTTTTCTTCCCAACAAGCACAACAAGCACACAGCTCCATCACGCTTGATACCAGTGCCCATTTTCTGTAGCTCTTCGCACTTGCTGCTGCTATACTCCATTTGTGCTTTGCTAAAACCGAAAGTGACTATGATTTAGTTTGTCAACAAGTAACCAAATGAGACATGATTGTTCAATTCTTCTATGTATAATGTATATTACTCGCCCAGGCTCTTCTTGGTTGAACCTGGGCATCAACCTCTTCCTGCACCACCCCTGGTAGTAACCTTTCGGAGCATGCCAGTCCTTTTGGCATTCGCACCGCTCATTCTGCTAAGTTTCAGCGGCACAACCAGTCTTTGTGGTGCATGTCACTTTGCTCATGATGCGCTGATCCTACAAAACTTCACCGTCACAATGCTGTTGCCCTTCATCTCAGGCATTGCTATATATTAGGCATCTCAGGCTGTTGCCCTTCAACAATGATGAATGTTGGAGAGATGAATAAAATGTGCGGCTGCAGAGTAAAGCCTTCCAATAACATGCATACCTACTAAATAATAAAATGTAAACAAAGTAAACAAAGGCAAGCTGCATCTTGCTAACAGTTTGAATTGATGACTAAGGGCATAACGCCAGATTACAGACTTGCAATGTCAGAACAGCAGACTTGATAACTACTATGTTTGTTGATGCATTCTTGTAGACGCGCCGCGATCTTCTCCATCCAGTCTCTTTCTTTCTCCTTAAGCAAATCCCTCCACCTCTGCATGGTGTTAATAGTAGAGTATAGCACAATGTCCGGGTTTGTTGGGAACACTTTCTCAATAGCCATCTTATTCCTATTTCTCCAAATAGACCATGCAAGGCTGGCAAGGAAGAACATATTAAAGCATCTAGGGGCACCTAGCCTCCGGTTCATCCAATCATTCAAAAGATTTGTAGTTGAAATCGGGGAGTCATTCCAATTAAAAGCATCACTTTGTGTTAAGTTTTTTTTTGAAAGCAAACGGGGGGGGGGGGGGTTTCCCCACCAAAAAAAAACTTTGTGTTAAAAGTAAAGATAAAATGGCATCAGACCGCCATTACCACCTATATAAACGCAAGATCAACGCCTTCAATAGCGGATTTCAATGTGAAGCAGGGGAAATTTGATGAAGCACCTCAACAAGCCCGCTATGAATCTTCTAAGAAAAAATGACCAGTCCAGAATTTCAGTGGAATGGGCAGTCGAACTCCACCTGTGTCATTTAGTAGCACTGCCGATCATCGGAGACATCACTGATGAATGGTGGTGAATTTGTAGTAGAGGACGACAAAGAATTATTATGGTCTGCTCCGTTATGTACAGCTTTCGATAGTGAACAGTTACAAATAATTAGTTAAATGTGCTGAGCTGTCATTGTCAACGATACACTCAAGAATACCATCAATCATCCCGAAAGGCTCCTCCTCGTTTGACTCAGCGAGCGACGGGGAGTCAGACGTTAGTAGTAAATTTATTTCTGATAACAAAAACCATTCTCCTTGCAGTTTGATCCTAACAAAACGGTCATTCAGATGCAGCCACGGCACCCATGTTTCCGTCCTTGTATTTCCCAAATTAAGCACAAAAGTTGTTAAAAAATCCACTCTTCTTGTTGTAATCAAGTGCTCGTGATCGGCATTCACCATCCATCAATTTCACCATCCATCGATTAGCAGCCTCAGAGTATATGCTGCAACACCCTGTCATCATGTAAAAATAAGACTGGTTGTAAGCCTCTCCTTGAGCACTTCAAAGCTCTTGTCACATTCTTTTGTCTACTAAAATTAATGATCATATTGTTCATTAAAGACCCAGTAATTCAACTTGACAGCCATGGTGTAGACTCGAATGACTGTTTATGCGAGTGTAGTGACTACGATTAACACTAGAGCCGAGGAGCTAAAGTATTAAATACTGAATAAAATATATCGTAAATGAGAACTATAGTTTGAACAATAACATGTGCACTGAGATTATATAAGAACATTGAAGTACAATGGATGGTCCTACTGTGCAGTCACATGTAGGCTAATCCGGAGAAAGCTTATTCTATTTGGTGAGGGACCAATCGTAATCCACTTTGTTAATTTGAGGAGTAGAAATTAACAGGTTTTATGAGTGGTTGCAACAAAATTAAACTTTGAGGTACTTTGTGAGCTAAAAAGGACTTGGCCCAATAATTGTGCTAGTGTAAATGACATTGTGCTTGATGTGCAATGCACTCTCTCCTATAGTCTAATCTGGTTATATGGTATATTTGCTCATTTGGATATGTGATGACTGAAAGTGTATTGTTAATAAAAACATGAATTACACAATTGTTTTCTGAGGCCTGACAGACAGGTCTTGACCGACATGTTTATGAGATTCCTCATATTAGGCAGCATCCTTTTGCTGGCTGCTAGCCTGCTTCAGTGAAAATTATATATGTGCCCGTGCCTTTCTAGGGCCTTCATTAGTTGAGTATAATGGGCAGCTGGTTTATAAAGTGTTGATAAGAGGAGCTCATTTCCCCAAACTCCTATAAATAAAAGGGGTACCAACATCTAGAGCTCATTGTTTTGGACTGGCAGTTCACATGCTTCCCTGCAGGCAGTAGGTGTAATCACTTATTTTACAGGAGCCACGCCGAACATCAACGATACAAAGTCACGTCCTCATATATATTTAAAGATAACATAGCACACCACCTGGTCCATATCTCTGTTTTATTTTGTATTTGTATGAGAAAAATGAGAATTTTTGGTGGGGAAGAGAAAAAAAAGAGAGTATGAATTAGAGACTCCTTGGAATTAGAGATATCAGGAACCCCAAAAAGAACGACATGCCATGAAACATAAAGTTTGAGGGAACCAAGGTGGAGACACCAAGCTCATGCACGTGCAGCGTCATTCAAAGGTGTGATCCCTGGTCCACAGACAACTAAAGCCAGAGTCGCCGTCAGCCCATCACGTCACCCAACTGCCAAGAAAACAGAGCTAGATCACGCAGCTCCATATATCCTCTCCACTAGAACTGGCTCCTCAGGCTTTGCTAAGGGAGAAACTGAGAATGGCTAGAGGTAGATAGTGAGGGAGACAGGGAGAAGACATATATACATGCTAACTGGTGTAGGGTGTTCTTTGTAAAAGAGTTCCATGTTGTCTCATGTGCAATTCTTTCCACATTCATTAGAAGTGGGCAACGTGCGTGCTCGGTATGCTTTCCAATCAATTTATACAACTTGTGTATCATATACACTACTAGAAATTACTGGTTTCCCTGGAGTTTGAATCCCTAGCGGAAAGACCCAAAACCGTAGGAAAAGTAAGTGTCTACATATTTCATAGGGTTGAGGGTGTACATCGACGGGAAATAGGAAATTCCTAGCGGGCACGTGGGCCGGAAAGAGAAAAGTGCCCAAGTTTTCTCTCATCAGGTGTTGAGGGTGTACTGTAGTTCAGAAGTTAACACTACTACGATTTTAGGAAATAGCTCCTTCAATTCCTTCAATTTACAGTAATTTTCAGCAAATAAGTCATTTGTAGATTCAGAAATATAACTGAATAAACCAGATAACTTTTTGACAATCGCCTATTTACAGTAATTTACACTAATTGATTATTTATTAAAGAGAAAGGTACATAGCAGAGACACGTATCGCCTATTTCATTGTTCTCTCATATATAGAGGCCGAGCACTTGAAGCATGGCTCATTCGCAGCACACCATACCAACACAATCGTTTTAGTGAGAACAGACATATATATATTGACAACACTAGTTTTAGCAACATGTATGGAAAGGAAGTAATATCTATTTGGAATGGGAGACACCTGGAACAAGAAATTAATGAACCGAAAAGAAGGAAGCACGACTGAAGATGCACGGCAGCTCAACACAACGAAGAGGGTGCACCGCAAATGTCCAGCCAGTTGCTCTCCATTTCTGGTAACAGCAGTGAATGTGTCAGAGGAGGGCCCCATTTTGTTGCGTACTTGTATCTTTGTTTTCTAATGACAGAGTAATTGAATGAGTGATAGATTTCCATATTATGTCGGAGGTGTGTAGTGTACTGTGGGCTGGCTGGTTGCAAGTGGGCACTAGAGGTTTTGCCCATTTCGGTTTGGAAGTTGGGCGCAAAATAATTTTTTTTTGAAACTTCCTGTTAAAAAATTGCCAGAATTGATGCTTAAAGACAAATACATCAGCAGCAGCAGCACAATGCATATCCCATAATACCTGAAAGAATGCTCTGGTTTCTATGCTTGCAGTGCATCAATCCATTTGACCAAACATGCTGGTCGCACCAAGTGTTCTCTCGTCAGTAATCTATATTGAATAGGAAAGATATCAGTAATGAAATCAGGTGCGTTGAGGATGTACTGCAGTTTTGAACATAACAATACTTTGATTTTAGGAAATAGCACCAACAATTTACAGTGATTTTCTGTAAATACAAATTAGCATATTCAGAATTTTAACTCCGAACAAATCTGATGATACATTTTTGACAATTTCTGTAACCAACAAAATCAATTTATTTAGCTCACAAATGACCAATATTAATCCTTTGTTGCTCACTGTAGGCTTTTGCAAATCCTTGCTGAAAACACAGACACTAATTGCAACTAGTATCAACCTGGTCAAAACCAGCCTCTGTGTTCAATCATTTCAGGTAAATTGGCAACAGCCACTAGTTGCAAAAAGTTCAACAAATTTCAACTGAACCTTAACTCTACAGAACTCCTATGGTAGTGGCCATTGACTGCAACAGTGCAACTGATTTCAACTAGTTGAAACTGGCCTCTATTAAACCAATCCCAAACTAGGTCGCGTTTGACTTGTTGATTGCAAATAATTACAACAGGCTCAAAATCAACGTCAGACTCTAACTGAATTCCACAGACACCAAGCCATTGCAACTGGTCTGAACTGAACCTCTGAATTGAATAGGCGTCAGTTGAAGCAGCTCCAACCAGTTTCAACTGGTTCAGGCGCCCAGTGGCAAAGCCAAAACTGGGTTCCGACTAGGTTGGACCGAAAACAGTAACCTATTTCCAACCAATTAAGACAGATAAAACTGCCAAGGACATGTTTGCAGTCGACCTTGAACACTCCGTGCCACACGGTGTCCTGGCATAAACCGTGGCTGATGGCTGTCAAGCTGTTAGATGTCCCATCCATGCGCCCTTGAAGCAAATGCCCTCACTAAGACTATGTCCTTGTCCTGTGGAGTAATTATTCAGTGATCGATGCATATATGCACCATTCAGTTCGATTGAAGAAAATGAACACAATGCTATTACTTTATGGACTCTGTGTGATACAAACTATATTAAAGGATTCTGACACCAATCCATTGTGTATGATCAGATGAAGTTAATAAGACCGCATAGCAAGGGCATAGTCACGTGTTTATCTGCAGGCTAGGAGAAATTATTTATTTTGCAGGTGCCACAGAACTACGATATATAATCAAAACCTCATATATGCTTGAAGATAACGTAGCACACTGACACCACCTGGTTCATACCTCCATTTTGTTTTATATGTGTATGATAAAAAAAGAGAATAGGAATCAGAGACATCAGGAACCCAAATAAAGTAACTAGAGATAACCCAGATGGAGCCACATGCCCGGAATTAAAAATAAGGCTTGAGAGCACCAAGGTGGGGAAGCACCACAAATCAACTAATTTCGATTATTTTACATTTGTGTATTCTCAATATGGGTACATTCCGAAGTCACAGCAAACATCCAAGTAGCCACTCAAGTTTTAGTTGGCTTTGGGGTCAGCGGACAGGGAGGGTATCTTATGTCACCCTTCAGACTCGGTTAAGCTTGTCACTTTTTAGTGATGCAATGTGATGGGCTTCATCTTTAGCATGTTATTGTCACCACTATTTAGCTGTTTCTAGATAGTGGAGTAACAACTACCGAAACTCATTGTGGTGACAGCCTAATATTCAGACGCCAAGTGCAGTTATTTAGAGAGATTTAGATGAGTGCGTAGTGGTCTAGTGGAAGACATTGGCTATTTATTTCTTAGACAATCAGTTTGATCAATCAGTATGTAATTGGAGTTGGAGGTGTTGGCAGTACAAGACAACGAGGACTGGAACACGGTAAAGGTTCCTCAATGTACACAAGTTGGATAACGAATTTCTCTGAATTGAGATTCATATGAGTGGTTACAAGGCATGCATCACTGCATCATTACCAACAATTAGATACTAGAACACCGTGATGTAAAAGTCTTTTAATCATTTATACATTCTGCAAACCCATGGTCATATATTTAGTGGGTAAAGGGGAGGAAAGATGGCAGTATAGATTGGTGATATTAGCTACTTACAATGACATCTACTACAAATAGGAGGCAAATAGGAGGCATCAAGAACGCAAAGTAAACTGTAACAGCTTGAGCCCGAGGCCGCACCGTAGATCCACAATGGTGAGAAGCTTCATTTTCTTCTACCTTTCAGAGTGTACGCTGTCCAATGGCGTGTCAGAATATTTATTGAGCACTTAGGGTGTCTGTTTATTTCCGTTTGCTTAGTATATGGTTATGACTTTTAGCTTGTGCGTGTTTGTTGCTTGAGCATGCCCATTCACCCTGTAATGGGTCGTCTTTAGCCTATCCAAAGCATGGTGGCACACACAGAGTGTTTGTTGCTCGAGGTATCCTCTGTTGTAATCGGGGATGATTAAATGATGAAGTAAACAAGATCAAACCACAGAGACACACAATATTTAACGTGAAAACCCTCCCAATATGGGAGGGTAAAAACCACGGGAACTAGCTAGCAAACACTCCTCACTATTATCAAGAGTCAGGTTACAACGCCGATGCGGCGGCTTACAAGAGAATGAGAAGAATCCGCTTTGCTCCGGCCCAGCCTTCGGCTTCTATGGGCCTCCGCTCCGCTCCGTCAGAAGTCGGCCAGCCCATATAGAATTTGGAACATATTCAACATGCTCATCGTCTACCATAAAGTGGAAATCTGTCTTTCCCACTTGCACCAAAAGTTGTAAACGTGACCATGTGGTAGCATGGTCAATTGTGTCACTGGCCTATTAGTGATGTATATCTATTGATTGCAACTGAAAATAATGTGCACAAAATGGGAAGATGAAAAATGGCTACATACATGAGCAATTGGGAGCTGGAACTGGCTTCGAACTAGGCAGATAGAGTAAAAGAAAAAATAGTTCCTGGCAGCTCCTCCCATGCTCATTCTTGAGATGAAGGTGGAAGTTTACAAAATTCACATCTCCGAATTGTCTAGATATTTATTACGTTTAGTGAGTTTCTCGAATCATGTGGAGGGAGTAGAAGGTTGTACCCCAATAATCACTGCTATTAGCAACTAAGTATTTAGTTGATCATTCTCTGATATGTATAACGGAGTCAAATATGCATGTGGAGTCACTTGAACAATTGTCCTCTTCTATCCATTCATGAAAAGTTAGGAGAAATCATCTTGCAGAAACAATTAATTTTTTGTCAATGTGATTCTTATTTTAGAAAGGGCTAGTTATTTCGGTGGAACCACAGGCTTCTGGGTATTCAATTTGGTGATCTGGATCCGCCCTATCATCATTAATATATGAGTAGAGAGATGGGGAGCAGTGTACATATATATATATATACAACCCATTTTCTTCCGGTCTGATTATGCTGTATGGTTGCTTGGTCTGTATAGCTCACTCAGTTCTTCATTGATTGCCTGTTAAAGAGAGATGTAGGCCGGATCCCTACCGTAGGAAGCAGCAGAGACACATATCGTCTACTTCATTGGTTTTCTTATATATACAGAGGCCGGGAACTTCATGGCACATTCCCAGCACGGTACCAACACAATTCGTTTTGGTGATAACAGGCATATATGGAAAAGCAGTAAGATCTATTTGGAATGGGAGACAGCCGGAACAAGAAATGAAGAGAGTGGAACGAAGCACGATTGAAGATGCAGAAAAGCTGAACACAAGGAGGAGCGTGCACCCCAGATTCTCATCAAGTTGCTCTCCATTTCTGGTGGCGAGCAGGCTTATATAGCTTTGGTGGCATAGGAAAAGGGACATTGCTGATAGACCTAGGCATTGACAACGCATGCATGCGACATCAGTGTTGGTAGATGCAATAGGGGAAGTTCTAATGTGATTGGCAGCGCAACCGTATATTAATTAAACTGATTTCACATGACAGAAATGTAGATATGTTATTGAAATATGGATGGCCTCATGACAGAAATGTTACATCTAGTTTAGGTGACTTCAAAAAAAAGTTTTAAGGTTTGTCTTTCCTTTAGGTAACTCTCTACATCTTTTCCAAATTTATGGTTGGTAAACATAAAGGCACTTATCACATCAAGCTCTATGGTTTTAAGACACATTTTTTCTACAGACGTACATATTTTTATCTGAAAATATATTTTGTATTATTAGTATGTAGTATGCATCTTATATTATCCTATCCTGTCTGCTTTAAAAAACTCACCATGTGGGCCCATTAATTTGTTTGCAGTGCATCGGAAAATGTTCAGCTATGCTCGTAGATTCCAATGATCTAGTCACACGCCTGCAGTAATCTTGTAATAATTCGTTCTTCCTTCTTTGAGGGTACCTTCATATCGTACTGGGCACGATTAGTATGTTTTATTGCATTAGGGTGTGTTCGTTTCATCCTCTATCCATGGTGACATCGGAGAGGATTAGCTTGGGGATTGAGTGGGATTTTGAATTGTAGGGGAATAAATATCCTCGTCAATCCCCTTCGATCCGCATGGTTTGAAGGTAAAACGAACAAGGCCTTAGGTGTTGCAACTAGCCAAAAGAATACCCTGGATCCATCACTGTTTAACTTGCAAGTGATCAAAACATGCTCCAGCAGCGTACTAGTGAGTGTGGTGCGATTCTGTGGGCGGGGAGCACGACCGGGGCATCGGAGGAAATAAAAATAACATCTTTAAGTCTGTGGTACATGTATAAATTCATGCATTATCACGCGCACTTTGAAGAGTCCAGAAGAAAACAAAAATGAGAATTTAGTTCCATGTGTGGGTCCTAGAAAATCTGTTCATTGCATGCATGTACGTTTCTTTAGTTTTTTTTTTTTTTTTTTTTGAAAAATCTGGAGGGGCCGTGGCCCCTACAGTAAAAATTTATTAAAAGACACATAAAAAGAGTTCAGACAGAGGCCAAAAGAAAAAAGATTACAAACAACACCAGGGATGCTCAAGAAACAAAAACGAAAAAAAAAAGAGAAAAACTAATCTTTCTGTCATGCAAGCAATATTGTGGCTCCATTGGATAAACTGTGGAAGTTTGCTCGATTTGACCCTGTATTTAAGCGGAGATAATTCCTTCTTGAATATACGCTGACATTCCAGAATAGAGGGCTGAATCCCATTAAAAATAAGCCCATTCCTGACCATCCATATGGACCAGCAGAGAAGAATGATAGCATCCATAAAAAAAGGGGAGTGAAGCTGGATTTTGAGTTGGGAATTCAGGTCAGGGAACATGACACCTGGTGAGAGCTGCAAATTGATCCAATCCCAACACATAGCTGAAAACCGACATTCAGAGAAGCGATGATATACAGTTTCTTCAAACAAGCTATTGCAAAAAACACAGCTATAATCATCCATCTGCATTCCCTTCCTCCTTAAAATATTTCTTGTGCTGAGCCTATCTTTCATGAGGAGCCAGAAAAATAACTTATGTTTAGGCTGACAGTTGGACTTCCAGAGCCATCTGAAGGAGGGGTGAACTTGCAGATTGCCAATCAGGTTTTTGTAAACTTTTGAGGAAGAGAAATTCTTAGATCCCCAAACATAGGTCCAAACATCCTTGTCCTCAGAAGGGTGCTGGGCACTAATCAGGTTCTCAAGCTCTTGGAACTGAAGGAAGGCTGCTTCAGAAAGGGGGAGCTGGAAGAGATCAGCAGCATCGGGCTGGGTCAGCACCTTCTGAACAGTGGCAAGTTTATGGACAGCAAAGGAGAAAAGTTCAGGAGATGAGTCAATCAGTGGGGGATTAACCCAAGCATCCGCCAAAACAAAGTGGTATCACCACAATGAGCTTGGGGTCTTGCAACACTTTTGAATTCGGGGAGGAGCTTCAGGACATCCCTCCACCGAGAATGAACCTTTTCTGATATGACTTGGTAACTTTCCATTTTTGTAATGCTTTTCCCACACTAGGTGGACCCAGGGAATGTCCTCTTTATTGAAAAATTTATGCAGATTCTTCATAAGCAGAGCTTTGTTTTGCTTCTCAATGTCAATGATCCCGAATCCTCCTTCAGTTTTTGGTACATAGGTCATTGGCCAAGCTGCCTTGGGTGGTGTATTGGCATTACACACAGCACACCTCCAGAAACAATACTTTCTGTTCTTATCAACATGTTTAATGATACTTTTTGGCAAGGCTAAGGTGCACATGAAAAAGGTAGGAAGGGCAGAGAAAACAACATTGGTCAATTCTAACCTCCCGGCAAGATTCAGAAAAGTGGAAATCCCACCAAGTCTCCTCTCACATTTGCTGACCAATGGCATGAAGTCCAAGGCTTTTGGCCTGTCAATAGACAAAGGTAGACCCGGATAGGTAAACGGGAGGGAGCCTTTAGAACAACCAAAAGTGGCAGCAAGCAAATTGAGTCTACTCTCTGAAACATTAATTGGAACCATCATGGACTTTTGAAAATTTACTTTGAGACCAGTGGCCATAGAAAAACTGTCGAAAGCAGAGCTTTAAGAAAGAAAAGCTATACGTTTCTTTAGTTCTTGTATTTCCCTCGGTAACATACATGGGGTTGTCATTTGTATCCATTTCAGGCCCGCTAAACTGCCAACATATATGGGGTCTATGTCCATCATCATAAATGCATACACACACGCGACCTACACGTCCGTGGAGTTCAGTTGTCTGAAGATTGAATCGTGTGAAGGAGCAGGCTAGAGGCACTTGTGCTATGTCGATCAGAGTCGAGAGAGGCATGATTGAATGGCAGAAGGCCACACACGGGAGGGAAAACATCCAACATCCATAGTGAGCCAACCGAGGGTGATGGCTCTCAATTATATGTAATACGTGTAGGGGCTGTCAATGTACAGCTGAGGTGCCAACCACTCAAGGCCGTAAGTCACACAAAAAGGCAGTTGCTCTTCAGCTAAATACAGTACATCATATTAATGTTGTTGGGAATATGCCCTAGAGATAATCATAGAGATGATTGTATCGCCTTGTATCCATGATATATTATGTGTTCATGAATATCCATTAAAGACAACTTGTATTGATTGGCAATTATGTGAATTGTTTGTGAGACTCTTTACTTGTATGGTTATTCTGTAATTGTCCCGGGTCGGAGTTCATGTGAGGACACACATGAATATTAGATCAGCACACGTGTTAGTTGATGACTATGTTTCACAAGTCATAGACATGGAGATGTCAAACTAATAGTGTGGGCACATGTATGACATGGGGCTGGATTGACCCGACATGAGATGTTATTATTATCTCTTTACACATCATGTACGTTATGTCCTTAGACCTGAGATTGTTGTATGTACTCAAGATGTGAAACGACTTACTTAGGGACTATCAAACGTTACTCCATAATTGGGTAGCTATAAAGGTGGTCTTCGGGTTTGTCAGGAAGCATGCTGTGAGGCATAGTCAATCAAGATGGAATTGCCCCTCTCCATGAGAGAGAGATATCACTGGACCACTCGATTGATTGGATCAAGAAATGCATGGCCGTGCTTGGGTTAAGTGTTAACCCACGAGGTGGACCAAATATCGTGTGGCAAGGGAATGACGAGTATATGGTTTGTGGTGGTTCGTCTGATATGATCATTGCGTACACATGGGAGTTGGCACGTCTTGCTAGAGGCCGCTGTCAACTATTGGCCGAGTAGGTGTACTCGGGCCATGTCTATGTGTGCGTGAGTCCATAGGGTCGCACGCTTAAGGGGAAGAAAGCCTAATTCGGATTTGATCCAATTAGATGAGGCTTAGGGTTACTAATGGGCCTCCAGCTCGGGAGCCTGTTAGCGACGCCTATATATATGAGGGGTGGGCGCGGGGCTGTGACCTAATCTAAGCCACGCCACTTTGGCAGCCGCCGCCGCCCACGCCCTCGCCCTCGCCTCTTGCATCTCGCGGACCTAGCAGTCCGGAGGCGCATCGCTTCCTCCCTGTACGTGTGGGATACCTCGGAGGTGCTGCACCTGGAGCACAAGGACGAACCGCACGAGGAGGATGGGCGTGACGGGACGATCACGCAACTGCTGCGGCACTGCTGCGACGGGTACATCTACGCCGAGGGTCGACGCTTCCGCTGCACTGGCGTCTAGTGGTAATCCCGTGATCTATAACTAGCAGTAGATCCTTGGTTTATGGGTAGAAAATTTTCGTTTTCTGGCTAGCGTAGCGATCCCATATTCCTTCAAATGTCCAGTAGGGCGGTACCCATACCGGCCTCCTCATCAGTGTTGATATATAAAATGGAGCCTCTTTGAGCCTCTAGTGCTTCAATTGCTTATTATACATGCAGCTTACTCCCACGTCCTTTCTCATATGTGAAGTGCAATGAGAAACACTGTGCTGCGTGGACCATGGCACAAATACATAGAAATGGGATGTGCCAGGAGTTTGGTCTCTACCGCGGTGTTCATATACAATGCTCTAATAGATTCTTGGGTTCAACCATAGGAGTACTTTGATGCCGAATCATTACAGATCTGACTAGATCCAAGATGAAAACGAGGCGCTTCCAAGGATAAGGGACTACCTGGTTTCAGCTTTATCTTGGGCCTCGTAAATATTAACTGGAGACCCTCCTCTGAAATGGGGGGTATTTTTGGAGGCAGGGCCGCTTATAAGTCACGCATTGGTTAATACAATTTAGGAGGTAGTTATTTCTTAACCATCTCAGTAAATCGATTTTTCGAGATGGTTGATTGTGATTGCCTCAGTTAATAAAAATGATCGCCTCGACTAATCTTAGTAGTGCCAAGGTAGTGGAAATGCCCACCCGCCTCCAATGCCCCATTCCTAAACGTTTTTCGTGAGTTTTTTTTGTAGTATTCGATGGAGTGGATGGATCGAGCGTTGATGGAGTGCAATGAATAGGAGACATCAGGACCATAAAGTAAACTATGGTAGCTCGATCCAGAGCCTACAACGTAGATCCACAATGGTGAGGAGCATTGTTTTCTTCTGCCTTTTAGGGTGTATGCTGTCCAATGGTGCGTCAGAATATTTATTGAGCACTTAGGGTGCCTGTTTATATTTCACTTTCCTTAGAGTACATGATTATGGCTTCAGCTTCTGCGTTTTTGTAGCTCGAGGTATGCCATTCACCCTGTAATTGATCTTTAGCCGGGCCTGTTTGGTTCATGGCCTGAGCAAATTTGCCTGGCCTGGCACCTTCCCGGATGTTGCTTGTGACGCATTTGGTTTGGAACCTGGACAAGTGATCGAGCCAGGCAAGCGTGGCCTCACCAGGCGATCGAAAACGAGTGCCTGGCTGCTGCAGCTTGGTTGCCTGGGCATGAGTAGCACTAGTTAATTGGAAAACGTGTAAGTTTTGTTTTTTTTCTTTCTTTTATTTCCTTTCTAGTCCTCGGTTAAATCATTGGAAGGTATTTAATAAAGGAAGCCCCTTGAAGCACCGGTTATGATGGTTTGACGCAAATGTTTTTTATTTTTTTATCCATTTCTTAATCAATTAAGTGCACGTCTAGTTAGTAAATAAACTATTGAGATTATTTATTTTTATGTATATCATTAATTTAGAAATGAATTAATTTTTATTACTTTATTAATTTCTATTACAAACTTGAAGTTACAATATAAATATGTTATCTTCCTTTATTAATCTTCCCAGGCACAGGCTTCCAACCAAACAGACTATCTCCTAACTTGCCTCGCCAGGCAGATTCTATTGAATTTCCAGGCAACTCCCAGGCAACACTTTTTACCAGGCAACCTTGCCAGGTCTCCAACCAAACAGGCCCATACATGGTGAAGACGAATGTCGCACTAAGAAGAAAACTGAACTATGTGCTTCTGCCAATCGATTTATATGGGTTTTATGCTTCGCGATTGCCATAAGTAGTTATTGGTCACTTTCGTAAGCAATGTCACTTATCGCCCACCATAAACGAAATTAATCTGTCTTTCCCACTTGCACCAAAAGTTACACACATGGCAATGTGGCAATATTGTCAATTGTGTCACTGCCAATGTGTTACGTATATCTACAGACACTACTACATTAAAGATTTACCGTAGCTGTTTTTTTTTAAATATCCGTAGTGGTTTTTGGAACCACCACGCTCGGCAGCGGTTCCAAAAAACCGCCATGGTCAATCCAAAAAAAAAGAAAAATCAGGACCCTAACCCTAATGGGCCTCTGCCGCCGAGATCTAGGCCCACTAGGGTTAGGGTTTTGAGGTAGGGCTGCCGCGCGCCTCCATGCCGCACCACCAGGGGGGAGAGAGAGGAGCTCGGGCCGCCGTGCGCACGCCAGATCCGGCCACCAGCACCTGGATCAATTCGCTGGACCTTAGTGGGACGCCAGATCGAGGTCAAGGACATTGGATCGGGGTCGGGAACACCAGATCCCCACCAGTCCATGGCTCCCGCATGCCCTTGAACCACCGTAGCGCCGCCGGACATTGCGCCGCCGGCCCTTCGCCGCCGCCGGGCCTGCGTGCCGTCGGGGACGGGAGTTGGGGGGGGGAGGGGGTCTGTGCGCAATCGAGGAAGAGAGTTGGGGATGGGGGAAGACGAGAGTTGTAGTTAGACAAACGTTGGCGACAGGGAGAGAACTGAGCGAACACCCCTACTCAAAACATGTTGGTCTTGTGGGGGAAAAATACCACTATAGGGGCGGGTCAAAACAAAAAAACACCCCTACTCAAAAAGTGAGGCATTCTTATAGTGACAATTTGTAGTAGTGGTTTAGTTGCAGGTCCTAGTGAATGTTAATAGAGTTCCAGCAATCTGTACTGAAGGTACATTCAAAAAACAAATGGAAACTAGTTTCCTTGCAGTTCTGATCACACATGACACAACAGTAATCATCTAGATGCATGTTCTTTCTCTTCACTCTTCAGCAAGTTTCTGGTGTTTAAGCTTCAGGTTTGCTTATTCCAAGTAATAGCAGATAGAGCATGTGTCGTTGTTGGTATCCCTATTTTTCGGAAATACATATTGTGCCTCAGTGTGCAGTTGGCAACCCACACATAAATCACTTGTCAGCGAACTAGGTAATTTGTATTCAATGAGATGATCTGGATCTTCCCTGTCATCATTCATATATAAGTAGAGAGATGGGGAGCATTGTACATATATACAGCCTATTTTCTTACGTTCTGATTATGCTTGTATGGTTGCTTGCTCTCTAGCTCACTCATTTCTTCATTGATTGCCAATTAAAGAGAGATCAAAGGTCCCTGTACAGTAGGGAGCAGAGACACATATTGCCTACTTCATTGTTCTCTTATATATACAGAGGCCGGCACTTCATGACAGACACATATCGCATACTTCATTGTTCTCTTATATATGCCAACTCAATTCGTTTTGATGATAACAGTCACTAATTTTAGCAACATGGAAAAGCAGTAAGATCTATTTCGAATGAGAGACACCCGGAACAAGCTGAAATGAACAGAGTGAAAAGAAGCACCAATGAAGAAGATGCGCAGAAGCTCAACATAAGGAGGAGCGTGCACGGACAGCAGATCTCATGGTAACAGCACCGTATGTAATGCGGTGTGCAAACTGCTTCTTGTATCTATGTGGTCTACATGTCTCGTTATACACATGAATGTGTTCACTGGTGGCGAAGCAGGAGGCATGTCAAGCTTTGGTGGCATAGGTACAGGGACACGCTGAGTCAGACCTAGGAATTAATTGAGGACGCGTGCATGCCACATCAGTGCTGTAACTATCAAATGTTGCTAGAAACTGGAATACATTTGTCTGAAAATTTTTCTTTTGTTATTTTTGGAGATAACAGAAAGAATATAAATTTTCTTTCTTGGTTATAAAAAAACACATAAAGACAACAGAAAAAAAATATAAATTTTCTAGAAATGCAGAGAAAAAACAAGGACCCAACATAGCTGCTTAGTGCTGTTCACTAGACTTGGAGTCATAGGGAAAGGTTCTTTACTCAAATGGTTTTTCAACCATTTGAAAAGTGATTTAAGTCCAATAAATTCAAATTAAACCACAACAACCAGGCACACATTGCTAACATTAGAGCACACACACGTTAAATTGGATTTTTTTTTTTTTTTTTTGGAATGGACGACGCAATATAGAGTTAGAGGTTGGCTTTCACAGGTAAATAGAGGTATATTTAGCTTAAGTTGAATTTCAGAGTTAACTCGAGTTCAAGATTCCCTACTTTCTAGTTGATATAGAAAAAGCAAATTAAGTAACTTTAAATTCAAAAGCTTCTAAGCCCTTTCTAAGCCTGACGGAGTTGGGTTCTTATCCATCTCGTGAAACCTCCTCATCTCCGACAAGCTCCTCGTCGGAATCCTAGGCAGCTTCTTCTCACTCTCTGGGGATGGCACGGGCGTGGGACAGGAGCAGGCAGGAGGAATAGAGGCGTAAGTGCAAGGAGAACGACGTGGGCAGGAGGCGTGGGCAGGAGGCACATGTGAGGAGGGCGACGCGATAAGTGCTCCCATCGTGCAACCCGTTGCTTATTAGAGTTTGTGAAATACTGGACATTATGCAGCCAAAAAAATGACAATACTTTAGTTTTTGAATAGCTGGCCCTGAAATCCTGGGCTTGCTACTGAAAGCCATATTCCCTTGAAGTCTAGGTTGGTGGACTGGTATACGTAGCCTGTGTCTACACGCAGTTGGTGAATCAAAGTTCTCGAGTTAAGGAGGGTAATAGGGCGCAGTCATATATATATCCCCACTCTCTTGTTCTATCATATATGTATGGCATTTCACAGCTCTTACACAAACCTGTAGAAAGAGAAGTCATTTCGTGAGGGAGAGCTGATAAAGATGCAGCAGCTACACAGGGCACTGCGCTTTAGCTCTTTGGACAAACTATACATAAGTTCTATATTTGGAATCGGAGACACCGGGAACACATTATAAAGATGAACAAATCTTGGCTGAATATGCACGGCGAGGAGCCTGGATTGCAGATACGCTAGGAGAGATATCCTTGCGCTCCAGTTGTTCCTGGAAACAGCAGAGCAGTGCTCCGGGTGTCTCTGATGTGCTCGTCCAGAGCCGAGGATGAGGGCCCACATCAGCGTGGGGACTGCAGGAGGATTTGGCCAGAGCTAGTGTGCCGGAGATCATTGCCAGGTACCGTCATTTGGCGCATGCATATCGTCGACACGGACGATGTCCCATCACACGCGACTATGACTGCCTTCTCCTGCTCATCTCCGCCATGGGGTGTTCTTTGGCTCTGGATTGAGATTCTGTTATTGATGAAAGAAGCTTAGTTGGCAACAATGGAGGATTAGAAGCTACTACCGATTTAATCTTTCTTTTTTCATGGTATCATTTTGAAGAAAACATATATTTCTCCATGGCAGTGCTACTTCTTGCGATTGGTACCGATCTCCTGCACAAGCTCATGGGGTTGAGGGTCACAAATGTATCACATTATTGACACAGGAGGATCAAACACATCCATCCGGGTAGAGTTGGCTAGGAATTATCGCTGAGTCGTGGGTTCATCGTTATGGAACTTTTGAGCATAACATGGTCATAGTTAAGGCATCGGACTGTTGTCGCTAAATTTGTCGTCTTAGCACTTGAATGCATGTACCGGTTTGACGCTATTCTGTCATGGCTGCTATGTGTTGGCGAGAAAAAATGACCCAAAAATTTAGAACAATATTTCTTGGAATATATATATTGTATCAACAATCTTGAGGAAAAAGAAGGAAAAGTGGCGAACATTTCCTGCTAAAACGGCTAGGCTGGTTGGTAAGCCAGCCAGGCCGGTTGATCCATATGTTGTGGCTGTGCGCCCAACCAGCTAGGCTGCATAGGCTGCGTGGGATGCTGCCAGACGCCGGGGCGTTCACAACACCGAGGACGTAAGTTTGCGGAGGGATGGCTCTCGGTGACGTTGCGTTCTACCGAGTGTCTCTTGTTTCCGAGGGATCGCCTCTCGATGAACACAACACCTACCGAGAGCCTGTGGTCACCGAGCAAGGGGCTCTCGGTGGAGGCGTCACCACCGAGGGTCTTGTTCCACCGAGCGAGGCTCTCGGTACATCGTACATGTACCGAGCGCTTATTTGGGGGCTCTCGGTACACGGTCTAACGCTCGGTGGAGGCTGACTGTGCGGTAGTGCTGGTTGCTCGGCCGGCTAAGCCGGTTGTATCTAGGCTATTGCCGCACTACTGCTGGCCTGCTCCACGCCATGTGCTGCTCTGCAATCAGACTTGCTGCTGCTCCCCATGTTGTGCTCCTGCCGAACCACCACCCCTGCCGGAAAGCCAGCCACGTTGCCTCCCTGCTGGACCGCCCCTCTCCCTGGTCTGCCGTTGCCATACACGCTCCTGCTAATCAGTTTGGTCACTGTTTTTCCTTGTTGCACACGTTCGACTGTGTTGCCACCTGATGCTGCTGCACCCCATCTTTCTGTTGTGTCGGCCATGCCGATTGGCCTATCAGCCAGGCAGTCACGCTGGTGCTGTTGCCCAACCGGCCCGGCTTGTTTGGGATCTGTCCAGGCCGTTTTTCCTGTTCCCTGCTGCAGCTCGACAAAACCGGCCTAGCCAGTTACAATTCCGATTGAAGCTCTTTTGGAACGAGATTTTTATGTGTTTTTTGGTAGGAAACATGGAGATTACGATTTCGAATTAAGTTTTATTGGGGTAAGACCACTCCCTATATATGTCTCAGAGGATCAAAACCAATTGAAGGATCCAACCATTAAACTTACAAAAAAAACACATGTACTCTAACCCTTTACCCTCTTCTCTCTCTATCCTACTATTCGTCACGTCCCCACGTCATCCCATGAGGTGTTCGTGAGTTTTCTTCCCAAGGATTGATCCCTGAATCGACCTAACCGGTCTCTAGATCTGTTTTGTTGGTTTGTTTGTGTTCTTGCTGGTTGTGGGTTGATTTGTAACTGCCCTGGACATGCTAGCCCTGCTGGTGTGTGATTTGATTTGGATAATCTCCCTTTATAATCAGTACATCGATCCATCGCGAAGAGGGTGTGAGCTGCTCTCTTGGGCCAAGATTTTTGGTGAAGAAATGAACCCACTAATGCAGTTCAAATGTACATACCTTAAAAAACTCCAGTTGTGTCATACCAGAGTATGATTTTAGAGTTTCTAGTGTAGATAGAAAAGGAAGCAACAAAAAGCCATAGTTCATAGAAACCTATGCTCCCTGTATCAGAGTTGGACAGCTAAGAAAATAAAGAAACAACAAACCTTTTAGGCATTCTACCCAGCAGCTAATGGAACTTATAGATCAGCCTACTTGAGCCTACTTCAGGACGCAAAAGCACAGAAAGCCCACATAAGTGAAAGACCCATAGCTGCTGAACACTCTGAAGATAGAAGAAAGTGAAGCTTTCGACCACAGTGGAGCCAGCATACCCATCTATCACAGCATGCTCGAGTTTTTCTATTTCCTGGTGCCTTCGATTCCAAATGCCGATGTCATTGATATCTCTTATTATCTTATTAATTTATCCTACTACCATCCATCTTCTATTAAAAAATATTGATCTGGTAACTTGTTAGGTGGTTCAGAACAGTCTGTTGATTATTATCGTATTAAAATGTACCGTTGACAAAAATAATGGGAATTCAATTGGATATAGTTGACTCTAAGTGTGTCTTTATGCAGTTGGTGAATCATTGTTCTCTAATTAAGGTGGGTGGTAGGCCGGGCCCCCACTTTCAAGCTCTCTTATATATGTATACCATTTCACGGCTCTTTTTATGGCCTGTGGAAAGACAACTTGTTTAGTGAGAGAGGTATTATATTATAAAGATGAGAGCAGCTACAAATGGGCACCGATTTTCGCAACTCAGACAAGCTACAACATGTATGATTGGTTGCATTCTACCTCATTTCTCCATTTTGCAAACCAATTCATATTTATTTAGTGATTAATTGAAGTGATGGAAAGATGGGAATTTATATGGACAATAATATCTACTTACGATCTTACTATTACTAATTGGAGGCTCCAACGGAGGCTCCACGTTAATCCTCACCGGATGCGCTCGAAAAAAAGATAAATGTTAAAAAATTCTCACATTAATCAGAAACATCTGGCCATAGATCAAACGACTCGAGCCCTCCATAACCGTCAGATCTATTTAATTTTATAAGTAATTACCCACCTCTGCCATCTTATCTTACTATTACTAATTGGAGGCTCCAATGGAGGCTTCACGTTAATTCTCACCGATGCGCTAAAAAAAGATAAATGCTAGAAATTCCCACATTAATCAGAAACATCTAGTCATTAAATCTAAATAAAAGACTCTGGTAATTGGCAACCATTAGATCTACTTTTTTTAGAAAATTACCCACTTTGCCATTATTATAAAAAATAAAAAATAAATCTATTATATTTTCTAATATACGTATACCAAGGAAGGGATCATCGTGGGCTGTTCACCCGCACA
Organism: Hyparrhenia diplandra; assembly: GCA_015847255.1. Taxonomy (NCBI): domain Eukaryota; kingdom Viridiplantae; phylum Streptophyta; class Magnoliopsida; order Poales; family Poaceae; genus Hyparrhenia; species Hyparrhenia diplandra. The sequence goes on from JADLZK010007916.1 coordinate 256,312, forward strand.
AGGTTTTCCAACGGAGAAAGCAAAAGAAAATTTAGGGCGCCGCCTCAGGACAACTCCACAGGGCATCGGCCGCCGCCGGGCTGCTGATTTGTAGTCGCCGCGGGCCGCAAGGAGGAATCCGTCACAGAGCAGGCACATCTACACCGGTGCCGTTGTTTGGATGGATTGCAATACCGTATAGTGCACCATCTATAGGAGGAGTCCAGCCTCCTGCACTTATTTGAAGACCACAGATCGAGGAGCAGTATGCAAATTCTCATATGTTGGTGGAGAAGCAGCAATGCTGCAAAACGTGTACGTGTTGCCTACTGCACTTCCTGATGGCCGGCGAAGCTGCATGTGGATGGAACATCTACAAGGCACCTAGCTAGCAGGCACCATCATATCTACAAAGATGTATGGGCGGCCGACCGGAAGCCATGCGAGCAGACATCGGAATTGGCTCCAGGGTCGGACCTGATCTCAACCCTGGATGGAGGAGGTTGAAGGCAGGCAGGCCCTTCGATGACTAGCGCCACCTTTGATGCTGACGCCCTTGATACCCCCGAACGCCAGGCCTTGGAAGTGTTACTCCGAATGAGTCCATTGTAGTCCACTCGAATATAGATGGAAACGCTACGCCTTGGATGTCCGTAAATGGTGTTGGTCAGTTATGGAAGATTTGAGTCGATGAATTTATCAGCAGCACCAACCGTGGCATGGGTAGATCGTGCACAGCAGCACGAGCGTGGAACGGAGACAGACCATGCGTTCGACATGTTCTTCATCATCAATAGCTCCTCCATCTGTAAACGTTGGAAGCACCCACAAATCATTGTGCGATCGACACCACCAATAGGTGAGAAACTAATATGATTTCCCCCAATTCTTGCACAGCTCCGTGCTGAGGACGACAGGACGACCCAGATGACGCATCATCTAGATGCATTGAGTCATCAAGAACGGATCCACATAAAGGCAACGCTATACTGGCTACCTGTCGTTCGACAACCGATTATTTACTGGCGAACAGAAAGGAGGAAGGAGATTCTACACCGACTACCTACCTGTGAACACTAATAGTATGGACGTCTTACTCAATCTCATAATTACAAATTAATTTGTGTGACATACATGATATATTTCCTATAGACCATTAGGTATAATTGTCATTTTAATTTTAATTTTATTGACGTTGGGTTATTTGGCACAAATAAATTATTGATATAATCCTTATTGATCGTCCATTATAATTTCTTTGAGTCATCGAGAACGGATCCACATAATCAATGACACCGTCATTTGCAATGGCTCTAACCCCAACAATGTCGCCGCACCCAGAAGGCGACGCTACACTAGCTACCCGTCATTCGACACCCGATTATTTACCGGCGAACACCAAGGTGGAAGGCGACTCTACACCGACTACTGCATTTGAACACTAATGGTATGGATGTCTTGCTAGATCTCATAATTACAAATTAATTTGTGTGACGTACATGATATATTTCTTATAGACCACTAGGTTTAATTGTCATTTTAATTTTAATTTTAATGACGTTGGATTATTGGCACAAATCAGTTTTTTATATAATCCATATTGATCGTTCATTATAATTTCTTTGAGTCATCGAGAAGGGATCCAATAAATCAATGACACCACAACATCGGTTGACATTAAGATGATTACTGACGTCATTTGCAATGGCTCTGACCCCAACAATGCCGCCGCACCCAGAAGGCGACGCTACACGAGCTACCCATCGTTCGACACTCGATTATTTACTGGCGAACACCAAGGAGGGAGGCGACTCTACACCGACTACTGCCTTTGAACACTAATGGTATGGACGTCTTGCTAGATCTCATAACTACAAATTAATTTGTGTGACGTACATGATATAATTCTTATAGACCATTAGGTATAATTGTCATTTTAATTTTAATGATGTTGGATTATTGGCACAAATCAGTTTTTGATATAATCATTATTGATCGTCCATTATAATTTCTTTATATTAACCTAATAATAATTTCATTGAATTACTTTGAACTTTCCTAATGATGCTAAAAATCTAGGGTACCAACCTTCAATTTTTTGAAAGATTATTAAACTAATCCAATAATATTCTTTATAAATTATCCATCTTTATCTTTATGAAAGATAATGCTTTGACCCCCTAAATTTGCAGTTAAATTACCTATCTATGGCATTATGAAAGAAAATGTAAAGTAATGGAATTTGTACATAAATTATCTACCTCAACGGCTATTAAACAAATAACAAAAGTCTCTCGATCTTCAAATACATGCTCATATAAGCTTACGAACAATAGTTAAACATCCATTGTTTAAAAATACATTAGTATGAATATTATTTTTATATCGAGCTTGGAAATATATGTTTAGAAAACCATGTAGTTATGACACTTAAAGTTTTTACTTCAAGTAATATTAACGCTTATGACTATAAATTTTGCAAGTCATCTTGGAAAATTTTAAAACATTTTGATTGAAACATTGTAGTATATGAATATTAGCAACTTAGTTTTAAAGGCTATTTGTTCAATAAAACAATGCTAATACTATAAAATAAATTCAACATCTTGAGTGGAATGTTGCGTGCTCAAATAACTATTTGTGACACTATTTTCAACTAAGAGGGTAGACTAGGGCCTTACAATATTCTTTTAATATTGAATAGAACATTAAAATTTAGAATAAATGACACAAGAAGCAATACAATTTTGAATTGATACGTCTATTGCAACAACTAGCTCAAAAGCTAAAGATTGAAGTATAGAAAGGGATGAAATAAGAGTTTATATAGAAATAAAAAAATATGGATCTCTTCAAATTCTTACAAATATCAAAATCATTTTGCCACCAGATCGGTAGGCTATAATCACTATTGCAAATAATAGATGTTGTATCTAAGGAATTAACATGCTTAAAATTTAGGGGGAAAATAAAATTTATGTTCATATCATCAAAATATAAACTGCGGCTAAAAATATCATAGTAAAAAATAAATGTTTCAATTGCATTTCTATTTGGAGATAGACAGAGGTGATGTGTAATGAAAAAATCTATGGACATGATGCCAAAAAAAAATATTGATTGATTATCACAATTGAATATAGACTATAGACTACCTATTATATAACTATTGTTTTAGAACATTAATGAAGAGAAAAAGATATTTTATATAAGTAATCGTATTAGTTAGTGTCCCATAAAATTTTAACCCGTGCGAGAGCACGGGTTGGTGAACTAGTAACATCTACAATGAGTCGGAGACACCAGGGCTGCAAAATAAATTGCAATAGCTTTAGCTAGACGGTGCACCGTAGATACAGCTGTGGGAAGCTTCATTTCTTCCACCTTTCAAAGTATACGTGTCGGAATAATTTTTGAGCGCTTAGGGTGTCCCTTTGTTTCAGTTTGTCCCTTTTTTGAGCTGCTTGGCTGTGCACATGCCTGCCACGGCCATCATGACAGCTCTAATTGACCATATGTGCGCTGCGAATATGTCTTTCTCTTCAGTATAATACGAATATTTTTCAGTCTAAATTAGGCATAAAGTAATCCTGCCTGTGGGCATCAATTGGCTAATAACACATTACATGACATGAAAAATAATATAAAAATGAAAGGAGTCAGCTGCAATTAAAAACTAGAACACAGTGATCCTCCATTCTACTGATGTAAGACTTTTTGAATATTTTTGAGAAAATTATTTGGCAACCCACGCATAACGGAGTTCTTATATGCATGTATGGTTGCTTTCTCTCTTGCTCACTAATTTCTCTTGATTAATTGTACGGGTATTAAAGATAGAGGTAGGGAGCAGAGACACATGCCTATCACCTACTTGTTCGTTCTCTTATATACACATGGCACATCGGCTCATTCCCAACACGTTACCAACACAGCTCGTTTTGGTGATAGCAGACATATATGGACACCAGAGATTTCCAAGTGCCGGCTTGAGTCACGAACCAATAGTGTTGGCTTGAATGACCACTACCAACACGGAGGATTTGAACTCTCCCTGTATGATTTGAGAAAACAAAGCAAATGCATAGTCACATGTTCCACTGCTGGCAGTAGGTGAGATCATTATAAAGGTTGCCATGGAAAAACAATATGTATGACATTTTCATATATATACTTGAATAGAATATAGCAAGATTCCTCGTTCATGTGTTCTATTCTGTATTAGTAACAGAACCGGCTGAATGAGAGAAGAGCTAGAATATTAGCACACTAATGGGCCACATCATATACATTGGCAGACAGTAAGAACTATAGTTCCTTGGAATTAGAGATCCATGTCAGGAACCGAGATAAAGCCGCATGAGAGTACCCTAGTACGACATTTTTATCACCGCCAAATATAGAGAGAGATCATCACAGCTGGTTTATGTCCTGAGAATGAGGGAGATTTTTTGGGCCGTTGGACAAAGTTGTTGTACTGGATTGGGGACAAAAAGAAGTCGTTTCTGGGCAGAACGCTTCTCTTATATAGGATGTCTAGTTTTCTGCACCTGCTGTATTTTTGTTTTTTTAATATACATACATGTATAGTACACTATATATATATATATATATTTTTTTTTTGCTATCAAGAGTATTCAACTGAATACCATTGAATACTTGTGGGTCTGCCCTGTATTGTGTCTCAAGGATGCTCTTGGCGCATCACGATTCATTAATTGTCTATTAAACGGAGAGGTGTAGGAAGCAGAGTAACATACATAAAGCCTACTTCTAGTTCTTTATTCTCTTATATATATGTGGCACTTCAAGGCTTATTCTCAGATACTAACTCCATTTGTATGGTGAAAACAGGCTTGTATGCACACCACTAATTTTAGTGTTATAAATGGAAAAGCATGCAGCAAACTCTATTTGGAATTGAAGACACGGGGAAAAAGAAGCGAACAAACAAGAGTGAATGAAGAATGTACATGCACGGCTGGAGGGCGTGCGTGACAGCTAGATCCACAGCAAGCGTTGGCTTCCATTTCTGGTGCTGCTAGAACTAGGACATCGGCCGGCCGAGCTGAGGAGGGGATCCCCAGCGGACGAGCGCTGCCATGAGCTGAGCGGCGCCAATTCAAGCTGCGAGCACGAGATGAAGGAGAAGACCTTTTGACTTTCGTTATTTCTCAGGATACATGGGCCTTGTCCAGTTGCGCCAACTGGCAAAAGGCCGACTTACAGGCTCAGACTCAATGATACTAAAGCATGTTACATAGACTACTCATTGACTGAGGAGGTCGTCACAGACCCATACCCAAGAGCAGCCTGGTGGACCCAAGAGTGAGCAGTAAACTCTATTTGGAATTAAAGACACCGGGATAAGATGTCTGGTTTTGCTTTATATGTATTTGTTTTTTAATATACATACATGTATACACTATATATAAGATTTTTTCTAATAAATTTGGGTGTACAACTGAATTCCATTGAATACGGTGGGTCTGCCCTTGAGTGTATTATGTCTCAAGAATTCTGTTGGTGCATCATCATTGATTAATTATCTATTAAAGGGAGAGCTATAGGAAGCACAGACACATGCATATAGCCTATTTCTTCATTCTCTTATATATATGTGGCACTTCATGGCTCATTCTCAGATCCATACAAACTCCATTTGTCTGATGACAACTGATTTTTGTGTTAATACTTGGAAAAGCATGCAGTAAAATCTATTTGGAATTGAAGACACCGGGAAAAAGAAGCTTACCAACAAGAGTGAATAACTAATGTATATGCATGGCTCGTCAACTCGAGGATGGTGCATCGCAGCTAGATCCACAGCAAGCGTTGGCCTCCATTCCTGATGCTGCTAGAACAAGGCGATCGGCCAGGCCAGCTGAGGAGGGGATCCCCAGCGAACGAGCGCAGCCGTGAGCTCAGCGACGCTGACTCGAGCAGCGAGCACGAGTGGAGGGAGAAGAGGATTGCCCAGATGCGCCAAGTGGCAACAGGCCGACTTACAGGCTCAGACTCGATGATACGTACCAAAGCCCATTACATAGACTACTCATTCACAGAGGTTTTGCTTACAGCATGATCATGTCTCATGGTTTCTTGCGTTTAGCTTGAGGTGTGGCTAGCTCACACCTCCAATCGTCTTTAGCTTGTGCAAGGCGACTTGAGCCCTGACATGCGGCATGACCAAAATTGCTGTGCTTCTGCAAGTTTATTTAAACAGGTATCCTCTTTTCGTGCCATGTAGTGTAGTTTTTGGCCTTTCCCACGAGCAGTAGCACTCTTCATTTTCAAGAAAGCAAATGCAGATTATCCTCTTGCCGTGCTTTGGACAGCAGTTTATGGGGTTTAGATGAATAATATGTGCACTAATTAAGAAATAAATAGCTTGTACGAACTATGAGGTCTTTCTTGCAATGGTAAACTGTGCCAGCGACCTATGTGGTCTGGTATGTCTATTGATTCCAACCAAAAACAAACTGTAGAACATGAAAAATAGCTCCATACACAAGCAACTAGGAAGCTGGATTTGGTTTTAAACCGCCACATAGAGCGAGAAAACATGGCTTCTCGTAGCTCCTCTCGATCGGATCCTGTCTAAGCTTAAGGTTTGAATGACAACATATAGAGTTAGCATGAATTAAAAAAATAGTAGTCCCAGCATTTTTTGATATTTATTGAGGTTTTGGTCCAGCTCAAATCCAGTGGAAAGAGTAGAAGCTTGTAACTCAGTTGTAGCACACAATTTATAACTTATAATTGGTTGATTTTTAATCTCTCATATGTATAAGTACAACTAAATCAAATTTGCAGAGGCACTATGAACGTCTGGCTTCTAGTATCCATCCCCACACCAACACCCCCCCCCACCCCAAAAAAAGAGGAGAAATTGTCTTTCCAAAGCATCTTTCATGAAAGATTATATTTTCTTAGAAAATACTTGATCATTTGGGAGGAGCCAGATCTCTATTCCTTCGAAGTACTAGTCCATAAAGCATAGATTGGTGGATTAATGTAGTACAATGTGACTCTGCATGCTGTACGTGAACTATTGTTCTCTAATTATGGAGCCAAGGTGGTAAGGTGCAGTTATATACACAGGTTCGCCGAGTCACACACACAGTTCTGTGTGGCATTTCATGTTCCAGACCGAGTCCGCAGCACAGCAGGCAGCTACTTGGGTGTGCACATGCCTGCCACTGCCATCCTTGACAGTTTTAATTGACCATATGTGTGCTGCGAGCATGTCTTAAAGAGAGAGGTAGGGAGCAGAGACACATGCATATCGCCTACTTCTTCGTTCTCTTATATATACATGACACATCGGCTCATTCCCAGCATCTTACCAACACAACACATTTTGGTGATAGCAGACATATATGGACACCACTAATTCTAGCCACAAGGAAAGGCAGCATGATCGATTTAGAATGGGAGATATCTGGAACAAGAAATGAGTGAAGATGCAATTCTGAGACACCAGGTGTTTCCAAACCTGATGCTGGCAAGAAAAGCGAAGCACTTCAATCTGTTCCGAAGTAAACTATTTGCATCCACTCTTGAATAGCTGTCCTCAATGCAGTTAAACTAAATAAGAGCAACTAGGAAAGGGATTTTTTACATGTTTAATCTGTTTATTTTGGGAGTTGAACTATGCTATTAAGAGAAATCTTAGCTTACCTCTTGTTCTTAATCTGGGATGGCCAAAACGCTATGCACGGAATTGTCGTTCCACTATTTTGGCATGTTTTCCAAAGGAATTGTATATGTTTAGGAAAGACTTGGTCAGTTTGTATGAGCCAGAGACCTACTTTAAAGTACTAGCCCATGCAAAATGAGTTTGCTGAACTCATCATATATTGTATTTCACTGGGATGCAGTTGGTGAATCATTGTTGTTCTCTAATTAAGGAGGGTGGTATGGAGCAGTGATAAAAATACACCACTTCCTAGTTCTCTTTTATATGTATGCGAATTTCATGCCTCATTCTCAGGTCCATTTGAAGAGGATTATATTTGTTTAGTGAGAGGGATGATAAGGATATGTTGTAGCAACATATGGGCACAATTTTAGGTACTCAGGAAAGCAAACCGGTAAGATGTATATTTGGAATTGGAAACACTGGGAGCACAAAATAAAGCTGAATGATTTGAGAAGGAAGATGCAAGCAGATCAAACCTCGTGTATGCTTTGTCAAATAAAAAAGAAGATGCAAGGCAGATCCACTCAACGATTTTCTCATGTCCAGTAGCAGCAGTAGTCCCCCTTTAGATCCGTCTAAAGAAGAGATGTCCTCATCCCCCGGGTGTTGCTCAACGATGTCTAGTTCTGCTGTTTTTTTGTTTTTTCTAATATACATACATGTATACAGTATATATATGAATTTTTTTGCTAATAAATTTGGGTATTCAGATCCATTAAATAATGGTGGGTCAGCCCCTGATTGTATTGTGTCTCAAGGATGCTCTTGGTGCATCACGATTCATTAACTGTCAATTAAAGGGAGAGATAGGAAGCAGAGACAAATACATAAAGCCTCCATCTTCATTCTCTTATATATATGTGACACTTCATGGCTCATTCTCAGCTCCATACCAACTGAATTTGTCTGGTGACAATAGGCAATTGAAGCGTGCACACCACTAATTTTATTGTTATACATGGAAAAGCATGCAGTAAAATCTATTTGGAATTGAAGACATCAGGAAAAAGAAGCGAACAAACAAGAGTGAATAAAGAATATGTCTATGCACGGCTGGTCAACTCAAAGAGGGTGCATGGCAGCTAGATCCACGGCAAGGGTTGGCCTCCATTTCTCGAGCTGCGCTCGAACTAGGCGGTCAGCCCGTCGAGCTTTGGTGGTGACAGGAACCTGCTGATAGCCTAGGCCATTGTGCTTGAACCACCAATAAAAAATGGGGAAATTCATTTTTTGGCACTCAAAAGGTCACTTCGTTCACACTGTTTGTTTTTGGTGCTCATCAAATTAATTGACAATTTATTCACTTCTGTTGGTCCTTATCACGAGATTAATAGAAAAATAGCTCCATTCACATGCAACTAGAAGCTGGAGCTAGTTTTGAACTGGCCACATAGAGCAAAAAAACATGGCTTTTTAAGATAGAGTTTACATAAATTAAAAAAAAATAGCAGCTGCAACTTTTTAAGATATTTATTGACTTTATGGAGTCCGTCTCAAATCTAGTGGAAAGAGTAGAAGCTTCTAAGCCAATTGTAGCCCGCATTTTATAAACTAATTATTGGTTGATTTTTAAACTCATGTATGTACAACTAAGTCAAATATGCAGAGGCACTACGAACATTTGGCCTCGTGTGTATCCATTCCCCAAAAAGGTGCAAAAAAATTGTCTTACCCAAACATTTTTCAGGAGATTATATTTTCCTAAAAATATTTTTTGGTCATTTATATTTTCCTAAAAAATATTTTTTGGTCATTTAATTTTGTAGGATCCAGAGCTGTTTTCCTTAGAAGTAGCATATATCGGTGGTTTAATATAGTACAATGTGTCTCTGCATGGACTACATGAACTATTATTGTTCTCTAATTATGCAGCGACGGTGGTATAGGATGCAGTGATATACACACATTCACTGCCCCTCCTCCCCCTCCCCATATATATATGTATGTATGGCATTTCACAGCTCTTTCTCAAGGTTGTAGAAAGAGAATTTCTTTAGTACAGAGGTAGCGAGCAGTGTACATAAAGCCCATTTCCTTGCTGGCTCCCGTGCTCATTTCTATACTTTGTAAAACAAGGGCCTTTGTTTGGTTAGTCAAGGTTAGAAAACATATGGGTGAGTATGGATGCCAGTGGCTCTCTTACAATATGATCTACTTGGAATAGGAGACACCAGGATAGCAAAATAAAGTTGGACATTCATTCAGTGAGGGCGCACCTTGCATCCATCAAATCTACCTCCCATTCGCTGTACATAACTTCACTTTCGTCGAACTTGGGAGAAGTTTAGTGGGGTCTATATTGGAGGGGCCAGATCTATAGACAACGATGACAGCTGCCTATTGCACAAATATAGTGAGCCCTGGCTCTCTTGCTCCTCCCCTGGCTATCTGCAAAATATCTCTGAGGTACTGTTCCAATAAGAAAGATGAATGTGATTTATGATCAGGTATGCATGGATCTCTCATGGTCGACCTGCAAACGACGTTGTGGGGAACAGCCACCTCCTACTTGTATATTTACCACTTTAATTGTCCCTACCAGAGTTTGCAGTACCCATCGCAATGGCCCTCCTACATCGAGAGACTGCAGACTCACAGAACAATGATGAGCTACGCTGCAGCAGGCATCTCTCATGGTCTTGGGTTGATGGCTCGTTTATGTTGGTGGTGAGTTTTAGTGTGTAGACATAGTCAATAGGCATAATAGAAAAGGAATTGGCTAGTTGCCAATAGTCCGTGCTTGCACATGGCAGTTTATAGGATTTAGATGAATATTATTATTATGGGCACTAATTAAGAAACAGGTAGCCTTCACGAATTAGATGGTCTTATCCTGCAATGGTGGAGCACCTAGTTCAGCAGGGAACTGATAGTAGCTCAAGCACTCATGTTAGTCAGACAACAGACAGCTCTTGCTCCAGAACTGGATGTGGATGTTGAGATGGGTGACTCAAGTGATGTTGATGAGCCACTACTGAGGTATAGAAACCTCAATAAAGTCTATCAGGACAGTGTAGAGGTTGAAGCTCAGTATGACACTGAAACTGAGGCACTATTGTCTCTGTCATGGTGGAACCAAACTGTTATCAGGATGCTGCTAGAGATGAGCACAGGATTGGTGCCATGGAGAGTGAGATCCAATCTATAACCAAAAACAAAACCTGAAATTTGGTGAATCTACCAGCAGGGCACAAACCAATTGGCTTGAAGTGGGTTTATAAATTGAAGAAAGATGCAAATGGTGAATTGGTTAAACACAAAGCTTGACTAGTAGCTAAAGGCTATGTACAGAAACATGGTGTTGATTTTGAGGAGGTATTTCCTCCAGTTGCAAGGCTTGACACTGTGAGGATGATCCTAGCATTAGCTGCTAACAGGGGCTGGGAAGTACACCACTTGGATGTGAAAACAACATTTCTCAATGGTGAACTTGCAGAAGATGTCTATGTTAGTCAGCCAGAAGCTTTTGTGGTGCAACGCACGGAGCATATGGTGCTGAAACTAAGCAAAGCACTACATGGATTGAAACAGGCTCCAAGAGCTTGGAATATTGTGACACCCCGGCCCAGGGCTTAATAAGGTTGATAGAATACTCATACCAACAAGTTGCAACTTCTTTTCTAGAAGCCCATCTCCTAAAAACTCCAAAGTTAAGCGTGCTTGGCTTGGAGCGATGGGTGACCGACCGGGAAGTCCTTCCCGGGTGCGCATGAGTGAGGACAAAGTGCGTAGAAAAGACTGGTGTTGGTCTGTGAGGGCAGTCTTGATCCTTAGAGAGCTGTCAGATGTAAGCGGGCCTGGCCTCGAGGAGGCGGGACGTTACAAACATGAAGCTTGATAGCACACTGAAGAAACTTGGTTTCAGCAAATGCTAGACAGAAGCAGCAGTGTACATCAGAGGGATAGGACAGTCGGCTCTGATGGTGGGCATTTATGTGGATGACTTATAGTCACTGGTGGTACACTAAGTGAGAGTGTAAGCTTTAAATGACAGATGACTTCAGTCTTTGATATGAGTGACCTAGGGAAACTATCATTCTATCTTGGGATTCAAGTTGAGTAGGGAGCTGATTCCATAGCTATCAAGCAGGTAATTTATGCCAAGAAGGTGTTGAGTCAGTTTGGGATGGCTGACTATAATTCCACGAAGTGTCCTATGAATCCAAAAGCAAAGCTAGATGCAGATAAGCAGGGGGAGAGAATAGATGCAACACATTACTGGAGAGTCATTGGTTGCCTGAGATACTTGCTTCATACTAGACCTGATTTGGCCTTTTCAGGTGGTATGGCAAGTATGTTCATGGAGAAACCCACTGTGAAGCATCTGAATGCAGTTAAAACGATACTGATATACTTGAAGGGCACCTTGAGTCATGGGTTGGTTTATACCTAGGAAGGAAAACCAGAAGTGTTGGTAGGCTATACTGCAGTCATGTTGGTTGAGATGTTGAGGGGAGAATGAGCACTTGAGGGATGGCATTTTATCTAAATGACTGTCTGATAAGTTGGAACTCACACAAGGAGAAGACAGTGGCATTGTCATCCTGCGAAGCTGAGTTTATGGCTGCCACAACAGCAGCAAAGCAGGCATTGTGGCTCAGGAACCTATTGGAAGAGCTCATTGGAACTCAGCTGAAACCAGTGTCATTGATGGTGGAGAACAACTCGGCCAGAGACCTAATGAAGAACCCAGTTTTCCACGGTAGAAGCAAACACATTGACATCAAATTTCATTTCATTCTTGAATGTGTGGAGCGTGGACAGATAGTAGTCAAGAGGGTTGGCACCGGGGGAGCAAAAAGGCCGATGCTCTGACAAAGCCAATTGCAGCAATGAAGCTCAGTGTCATGATACACTTAAGCGGGAGATTGTTGGCGTAAGCTTGTGTTCACAAACGAGTGCGAAGCAGTGGTGAAGTTGGAAGTCGACAGAATTCGAATTAGAAGCTTGGCGGCCGGGAAAACGCGGAGCAGGGCAGGAGCGCGGTGAGCGCGCCCACGATGGCGTCCATGCTGAGCAGTTGTTTTCTGTCGACATGTATCAACCTGTATCATGTGTTTTTGTGTTGTAAGCAGTTGCTAAGTCTACTGGTATAAGTAGTTGGATGTAATAGGTGTGTGTTAGCTCCTTGGTTAAGTTGTAACAGTTGCCAGTTCGTCGTCCTCGTGTTCTTTGATGTGCGATCTTGATTTCTAGGCATAGCCACTGTGATATTTGCTAATGTTTGTTGATCCTTTGCTAACAGCCTGCACGAATTAGATGGTCTTATCTTGCAATGGTACCACTGACCTGTGTGGTCTGGTGTGTCTATTGATTCACAAAAAGGTGCAGAAGATGAAGAATAGCATTCACAGCTCCCCTCGAATCTTGCCCATGCTTCTAGATTTGAATGACAACATACACTGCTTGAATTAGAAAAAATAGCATTCGCAACAACCATAGTAGAGCATCGATTGGTGCATTAATATAGTGTCTCTGCATGCAGTACGTGAACTGTTGTTCTCTAAATTAATGCACAATCTCTCTCACACACACACACAGTTGCTCTTATATAGGTATGCCATTTCACATCTCATTTCTCAGGTTTACAGAAACAAAATTTGTTTAGTGATCAGCAATGACAAAAATGAGGGTGCGTACATATGGCACTTTTTACCTACTTGGACAAGATGTAATATGTATTTATTTGGATTTGGAGACACCGGGAACACATTATAAAGTTGAGTGATTCAAAGATGAAGCAGGGAAGACTGGCTCTGTGATGGAGGAGGAAGCGTGGCAGATCCGATGGAAGCAGCTGTCCCGAGGCTCCCTCTATCCAGAGCTTTCTTTTGTATAGTGAGAGCTTTTCAGCAGGTGTTGACAAAGCAACTGTCGCTTGATCAAGCTAGTGGCTCCTTTGGACTCCCGGATCGGAATTCTATTGGACCCTTTGTTGTCGCATGTCCTTAGATCTCACTTACCCTACCACCCAACAAAAATAGTGTCAGACACCACTTGCTAAAAGTGGTAAATTAGCGGTGCATCATTGGTTTGTAAAGAATTGGTACAATTACATGTCGGTATAGGTTCTTTTATACATCTGTCCATATACATATATTTTCATTTATTGTGTAAGCAAAGGTTGGTCGACTAGTGTATTGTGTCTCGTACATGCTGTTCGTGCATCACCGTTCATTGATTGTCTACCAAAGGGAGAGGTAGGAGGCGCAGAGACACATACATATAGCCCAGATCCTTATTCTCTTATATATATGTGGCACATCATATCCTGACTCTTTCTCAGCTCCATATATACCAACACAATTTGTCTGGTGACAATAGGCATGTATGGACATCACTAATTTTAGCGTCATACATGGAGAAGTAGTAAGATCTATTTGGAATTGGAGAGACCGGGAACAATATGCTCAATGCTAACAAGTACCCTGGAGGTATCCCTTCTGACATTGCATTGCTATTGCCTCCCAGCAGCAGGCCAGCACGCCAAAATTGAACAGAATTGTCCTTGTCCTCATGGTGAATGAAGAACTCCACTTTCTTCTGCTTGGAGAGTGGCGTATGTATTGTGTGTGCTAGTTCACACAAGATGATAATGCACTTTCTGCTGCTTGTGCACGTTTGTAGCTTGAGTGTGCCAGTTCACAGGAACTTGTCTTTAGCTTGTGCAAGGTCTGTTGAGCCCCGACATGTGGGATACTGCACATTGTGGACAGGCATGGCACAGGAATCTAACTAAACCCCTTATTTTCGTGCACCCCCGGCACCTCCGCCCAAGACCCAGATCACTGTTACCAGAACAGTAACAGATCAACCACCGTCGGATCACCAGTCTCAGCATCCCACCCCTCCACGTTGCAAACTTCCAGAGTCCTCCCCGACCTTCCGTCTCCCAGCAACTCCTGACCACAGAAACAGAAACAACGAAGCCGCCCCACCCCAAAACTCCGCGAGGGCGCCGGCACCGCACCCATCCTTCTCGCGCCGCCCACCACCGCCGCCAGCCGTCCGTCCGCTGCGCAGGCCATTCCAGGAACACCCTCCCACTCGCCCGCCCGCCACCAAATCCGAGGCCACCGCCCGTCCCTTCCAGCCCCGTCCGCTGCCGCCGCAGGACGCCGCCCCACCCCAAAAACTCCGCGAGGGCGCCGGCACCGGCACCCATCCTTCACGCCGCCCACCACCGCCGCCAGCCGTCGCCGCGCGCAGGCCATTCCAGGAACACCCTCCCACTCGCCCGCCACCAAATCCGAGGCCACCGCCGCCGGTCCCTTCCAGCCCCGCCCCGCTGCCGCCGCAAGACGCCGTCACGCCGCCGCCGCCGGGCCACTCCCGCCGCGCCACCACGGCCGGTCCCTTCCAGCAACGACAGCAGCGCGTCGCAGGACGACGCCACCGCGCCGTCCCGCCGGGCGCCAGCCACCGCCGCCGCCGCACCAGCCGCCCCTTCCAGCCCCGTCAGCTGCCGCCGCAGGGCGCCGTCAGCGCTTCGTCCCGTCGTGCCGACGCTGCCGCCGCCGCAAACGCCGAGACTATACTTCGTCGCAGTGGAGATCCCCAATCAGGTACGCACAATGGTGCCCCCTTCTTGGATTAGAATAAGCAGTCCCCTTCTTCGAAAAGATAAAACAACAGGCCACAAAGATAATTCAATGGTTAGGATTGCTCCCTGCACATTTTATTAAGATTGCTCGCCTGTAGGATTAACATTACCAGCAGACTTAAACAAATTAAAATGTAGTATGTGAGCAATTCTTTTGGAATAAGAATACCCATGTGAGTGTCAATGGCATCCATCAGGGTAGTGTATTGCTTCAGCTTCAATCGTATTTTTTTGGAACATAATGGCAAGAGCTGTATTTTTCATTTACGAAGGGTATAAAGAGATACATGTACAGAGCAAGAAGGGGATGGCCCTCATTAGGAGCAAACTGCACAGTACAAATAGGGTTATTGAGTATAAGTTTTGAAGCCTGGTTGTCGAGTAAAAAATTTATAGCCGTCTGGGAGATTAAACTGAACCCTTTTAATTGCTTCTGTTACCCAAATATTTATTGCAAATATATGTAAATTAACATTCCATGGACACCAATCCATCTTAAGTTCTTTACAAGCATCGTGTGGCCTGCCATCCTAATAGCAGTTATAGACATATTTGATTGATTACTTTTAAATTGTTACTATTTACTGTACTTCATTCTACATACAACGTGCAGGGTCGTGACTGGGCTTCGGGTTGTACAACTCCTGGATGTCCTATGTGACAATATGCACGATTATACCTGAAACAAGGTACGAAATAAAGAACTATTGTTTTCCGATTCACGTTTAATAATGTTTTATCGGTGCTGCATCCCTTCTGTATGTATCGACCATATGAACATGACATAAAAAAGAAATGGATCTACCCTGCTTACTATACTTTGAATAGCCTAAGCATTTAGGCACCGATCATATTGTTTAATGCGTTTCAAATCAGGCTAAAAAAGGATGGGTTAAAGTAACATACTGGAATAGCTTAGACACTGGCAATTTGTACCAACTTTTTGCCTCCTGTATATTCTTCTGATGGCCTGTGACTATATTTGAACTCAGAGTCTACAGTGCAGTGTCAGTCCATGATTTGTGTTAAAAAAAAAAGACTTACTGCAGGCAATACACGTTTAATGATAAGAACACATAACCTTCAATGATAGTACACAAAAAGAAATGTTCTTACTAATTGATCCAACACAGGCAAAGATACTCGCATTTTCTTATGCTAAACCACAATGCTAATTGCTTCCAAAGCAAAAAACAGGAACTGCCTTTGGATTTGTTTTGCATCGGTGTAATAAAACAAAGATTGTTCCTAAATACCTGACATTTATAGCTTATTGTTGTTATTATTGCAGAAAAGAAGGCATCGGCGCAAGCGCAATCCAGAAGTTTGTGCACCTTCTGTGGCTTCCATCCTTCCAGGGGTCTCAGATTTCAGAAATATTTTTTTTGATTCACAACTCATAAGCAACCCTGCCCTGTGTAATGAACAAACTTGCATTTATAAAGAGTGCTTGCACATGCACTGGTTTTATTTTGCTGGGACTGTTGTCAACCTAAATGTCCTAATCAGCAATTATGCCATATAACTTGCCTTCTTTAGCTTGCTCTGTTGTGCCTTGCTAACATGTAAAATTATATAGAATGTTATATTTTTTTTGTCTTGGTGACCCGTGCAACACACGGGTGTCTTTGCTAGTAAAAATAGAATTGTCTGCTTCTGGCAGTAGATTTAGAAAGGGAGTACTTATTATTCTTCTCCATTGCATGCCATGAGTAGTTCTTGGCCATTTGTTGCAAGCAGTAACACTCACGGTCTACTAGAAAACAAATGCATATTATCCTCTTTGATATGGAAGTATATTACGGTATGTCTCTGCTTGTAGTTGGTGAACCATTGATCCCTAATTACGGAACGATGGTGGTAGAGCGTATTGATATAAAGACCCCCCCCCCCCCCCAATCCCCCCAAACCCAACCACCACACACACACACTTTCCCCAATGCCATTTCATAGCTTGTAGTTTCATACATCACGATGAGGGAGCAGACCAAGATAAATTGAACCTGAATAGTGCTCCATCCGTTCTAATAAGTTGCTTTGACTTTTTTGGTACATTCATTTAGTTATGTATCCAGTTATAATAATATGTCTAGTGAAGGACCGAAACGGCGACCAGAGGGGGGTGAATGGGAGCCTCGATTTTCCTTTTCAATTTCGGGTCATCGGCTCAACCCCCAACCTCAAATGTGAACTCTCAAAGAAATGAGTGATACACGTGCTAACTGGTAGCAAGATATCAAACGCGGAGAATTAAGCACAAGGAGTCCAACGAAACAAACAGAGATTAAATCAGAGCTCAAACGATCAAATCACAGAAAGATCGGGAAAAGATTTTCAATGCGAATAGCTGCAGAGACCAAGCTGAAATTCAGAAGAACCCAACAAATCAAACCTTGACTTGTGAAATTACAACCTGCAGGCAAACAAGATCAAGATCACAGCATATCACCATTTAGAAAATAACTTTACACACCCAACGAAGGTCAAGCTGCTGCTGTTGGTGAGAACCTGTAACTTGCTGATGAACTGCAAAATAATTCCAAGAACTACTGCAGGCTGGTAAATAAAAACGCTAGCTGGGACTACTCTGCTATGCACTAGAACACCAATCTGACAAACCGTGAGCCATGTGTCGAGATCAAGGAAAGAACAAACCTGTAGCTTGATTAGACAATTCTAGATATGCAGGATCAAATAAACAAATTACTTCCAAGCCAAGCACTTGATTGCTCACGCACACATCTACTCCCTCTGTCACTAAATATTTGTCTCTAGAAAACCGTGTTTCCCTCATAGACACGCTCCCCGGGCGACATACATAAAGGGACGGAGGGAGTAAGCTATTAATTAGCTACTGTAGAAAGAAAGTGACAACTCAAAGAAATATTTTCTAAGACAAAAACGAGCTGCTACTTGGAAGTAAATCGACTACGCAAACAGATCAAGTTAAACTGATGTGACTGCCCTGCACTACTACTTGCAATCTCGACTGAAAAGCGGAACAAGAAGTTTACTTGTAGCACTTTGGGGGTGTTTAGTTGGTGAAATATTTTGGGTTCGGGTACTGTAGCACTTTTTGTTTGTATTTGGTAATTATTGTCCCACCATAAACTAACTAAGCTCAAAAGATTTGTCTCGTACTTTTCAGTCAAACTGCGTAATTAGTTTTTTTATTTATCTACATTTAATGCTCCATGCACGCGTTAAAAGATTTGATATGACAGTAAACTGTAGCACTTTACTGCAGTGCAGCTGAATGGACAGAGGAATCCGGCTAGGTGCAGCTCACCTGGAAATTGACGAACCAGCAGACATGAACTCTGGGTGCTTCTGCTTGCCCTCCTGTACCTGCAACAACAAATCGAACCAGAAAAGCAAGGTCGAAAGAACAGTCGCCGAGATCCAGAAATACGAAACTCAAGATCGATCTACGAGCTCATGCCAAAATGATTTTAATCACTAGAAGGATTGGTTCAGCACATGTCCTAGCTCGTCGCAGATCAACCAAAACCACCCATGAGCACCACAGCCAAAAGAAACCCATGAGCACCACAGCCAAAAGAAATCAGAAGGGGGGAGAAGAACGGACGAAGAACAGCAAGCTGGGAAAAACGAAAACCAACAGCTCACGGGTACTGCTCAGGCACGGGCACAGCTAGTCAGATCTAAAAGCCACCATGGCACAGGCTGGTTAGGGGCAGCCCTTCCCACTCAAATTCGATACAAGATCGGTAGACTTCTCACCGGTGGAATTGGAAACCCTAGCTAGAAATGTAAAAATGAGAGGCAAAGAGGATGGGAGGGATACCCCTCGCTATATAGTCCGAAATCCTCTTTCCCAAACTACCCCTAGATACATATGAGCCGAACAGGTGACCCTAAGGCTAATTTAGTCCGACTCGGGATAATTTGATCCGACGGCCACCGCGCCTCCTCATCGGTAGCCTTGCATCCACGCAACCTCCCCGATACCGCCACGTACCGTCCTTCCGTCCACCGGAACGTCTCGGGTTTTGAGGCTCAAACCCGCGAAACCCGTGCCCCGTGGTTTTGAGGCCCAAACCACGAAACCCGCGCCGATGGTTTTGAGGGCAAACCACCAAACCTCCTCGACACGTGTCATCGCCGTCTTGACCGCCCGAAGTCGCCAAGTCATCCGAGCTCCCTGCTCTACCTGCACGCTCGCCGTCTTGACCCGATCGACACGGTCCCGCCACGACCTCTTGCATCCGTCGATGTCCTAGATGTCAGCCACCATGGCTAGCCACCCGGCGATCCGGTCCCTCGGTCCAAGCCTCACATCCGTCCTTCACCTCCACGGTCCGTCGGCCCGGCACGTCCTCCATGGCCCCTTCACCTCGCTGCAGCTACCATCTCCGAGCTCCACACCTGCACAACACGAACCAAGAGATACGTCTTCGTCACACTCCACGTGTGCCGGTGAACATAGCCGAAGCATAAAGGATAAATGAAAATAGAAGGAAAATGTTATTTGTTGACAATCACTCAATCACAAAACTAAACACATGTGAACATGTGACCTAAATCAACCATGTGTTCGCATCTAGATACATAACTAAATGAATAAACCCAAAAAAAAAAATCAACGCGACTTATAATTTAGAACGGAGGGAGTAGTAAGAAATTTAATTAGAACATCTTTTTTATGTTAATTTCTCTTGAAGATAGTCCTACACAGCTAAAGAAACTGAAAAACAGAATAGGGGATGGCTAGCAGTGATACTGAATGCGAAGTGTATAGAAATCAAAGGCCTACTATTATTCAGTTCAATTCACATAAGAGGGTTTCATGTACAAACGATCGATTTCAGAAAAAGATGAACCACTCATGTGCTTAATGTAAGTTATTGTGATTGACTGGTTCCATAAAAAAAATAGTGATTGACTGGAATTGTCGATCAGCAAGGTTCCATTAAATGCTTCATACATGACGATGGAGAGCAGATGAGGATAATGTGAGACTGAACAATAGCAAGAAAATCAGTACATTTTGTTTTGATCATTGAATCCTCTCTTGGTTAGAAGAGTCCATCTAGTACAGCTGAGGAACTGAAGAGCAGAACAGAGCATGGACATGCATGGCTTTTCGAGTACAATTTCCAAACATGTGTAGATTGCTCTTAGTTAAATAGTAGTGTAGACATGCATACATGTAGACATGAATGGCTAGTTCTACATGTGTAGATTGCCCTTAGTTAATAAATAATAAAAACTCTAAAAAACTCTTCCAAGGACCCAATTTTTCTAGTGACCCCACCACTTTACTATGCATTTCGTACCTTTGAATACGTCTTCCTTTGGTACCTCTTGATACCTCTAATATTTTTAGCAACTCGAAACATTTTTTCTAAATTGCTTCATCTCATTCAGACAAGCTAGTAACCTTAAATTATTACTTGCCCACATATTATAGGTTGGTGGACTATTGTATCGTATTGTGTCTCGAGATTGTTATTGGTGCATCATAGTTCATTGATTGTCCAACGGAAGGCAGTAGGGGTAAGAAACAAGGACATATATAGCCCACTTCTTGGTTCTCTTATATAAACACGGCACTTCGCGCCTCATTCTCAGCCTCTCATACCAACACAATATTTTTGGGTAATAGAGGGATAACAAAGAGGACAATAGATACATATATGGACACCACTGGACAATAGCAACATGGAAAAGCAACTTAGATCAATTTGGAATTGGAGACATCGGGAATAAGAAATGAATATAATAGAATGAATCGCCAAGGAAGATGCATGGCTGATCAACTCAAGGAGCGGATGAAGTGACTTGGCCCAGGGGGAAGGGTGGTCTGCCAGAGCCGGATAGTGCTGAATAGCTCTTGCAAGCCATTGTATTTTTTAGTGTGTTACAATCCTCTTCACATGACTCATCGGATGATACATCAAATCGCAAACAGAGATACTTCTTGAGCGAATGCCCTACACCGATGCAACCCATCAGAAAGCGACAAAGGGAGCAGTGTCCATATTGAGCAAGGACCTCGAGGGCAACAGGGAGAAGAGATGCCCCCTCCATCAGGTACAGGAGGCATCTGCGTGGAAGCGACAGTAGTTGAACTTCAGCCGTGGAAGCTTTGGCAGTGGGATTGCTGGAGATGAATGCCATCGTCGCTGAAATGCAAGCCAACTTCCTCTATACTGGCCAGCACCTTCACTTCCATCATCGCTGAAATGCTGCGCTGGCCATCCAAACAGGCAAATGGCGAAATACACAAATTTTCAATGGATATTAGGGGGAAATGGGTATATGTATAGTTGGGATCAGAGACACCGGGAACGCAACATAAAGTTGAACAACCTAAAGGATGAAGAACGGCGGATCCGGTAATAGCTAGAGGATGCTTGCATGGCAGACGATTCGCGGAGAGAAGCTGTCCGTTGATGGCCTGATGTCCAAGAAACGAGGACCTAGTCGCGACTGGTCATTTTCCTTCTCCTGTACAGAGAGGTGTCATTTTCTCAAAATGTTTCCATGTGGCTTTTGCTTGGTCAGCCTAGATTGGTCACAGCTTTTGCATAATCCGATGGCCCAATGGCCTAATGGACCATGTTGTGCGGACGTGTAACATTTTTTTTTCTATGTAAAGTGGGCATTCCAATCTACTTCTTCGCTTCAGTCTATCGCCAGCATTAAGCCCAAGGTGGCATACTTCCAAACATAGTTCAATTAGATCGAGCAAGAAAACATGCATTCTACACCTCCTCCATTACGACCCATCGTGGATATCAAATCATGTTGACAAAGGGTACGTCCACAGAAATTGGTAAACGAAATATTACTACTGCCTGCACAATCCGTCTGACTATTATGATTTCAGAAAGTTTGATGTTTTATTTTATCTCTAGACAGCTCTATCAAGAAGTGTCTATAAAAATTGTCCTAGATATAGCTCACCACTAGAAATCAATTTTTAGAGGTGGTTGGTATCTTAAACTGCCCTTATAATAACCCCTATTTTTTAGAGATGGTCACGAAAACAATCACCTTTAGAAATGTGATTTATAGAGCAAGGTTGTTAGGCCTTGAACCCCCTCTGGAAATAGAGGGCATTTATCGGTAGCATATCTACAAATTGATTTCTATAAACGCTGAAATATGGCTCCAGGTATAAAATATGTATTGTGCAGCATAAAGGAATCATAACTTTTCCAAATCAAGTTATGTGTATCTCAATTATATCCAATTTTTTTTTGGTCAAATAAACTTTCATTACAAATCATTTAGAATTTAGATTCTCAAATTCTGAAGTTCTTAGATTTCAATTTTTTTTTTGAATTTTTAAAATACCCTGGTTGAGAGACACCCTACAGCATAGTTATACTACTCGACTAGTAGATCTAGAACTTTGTAATCCAAACAACTGGAGCACAAGTAGCATGATGTGTGGGCTGGCTAGTTTTTTGAGATGGCATTCATCAGCACACAGCTCACGGTAGTCTGAAAGGACCCTTGCATATAGCTGGATTATGTGGGACGGCACACTTTAATCTACTACGTATACCCACCCTGTCACATGCATGTTCCACTGTAGGTAGTGAGTAGGTGAAACTATTATGGAGGTTGCCATGGAACAACAATATATATCAAACCCTCATATGTACTTGAACAGCAATGCTTCCTGGTCCATGTTGCCATTTTGTATTAATAAGAAAACAGTTTGAGGAGAGAAGAAGAGAAGAAATATTAGAATAGAAAACCACCAAATCAATGGCTACATTAGCAGAGAGTAAGAACTTCTTGAATTAGAGACATCAGGAACCTAGATAAAGCTACAACATAGTACAATAGTCAATACTACATCATGTTCAGAGTCTCGGACAAACATGCCGCCGGACTTGAGGAAGGGGATGAGTGTGGTGGCGAGCCTCACCGCTGGTGTTGGGGCAGAGGTTGCCGACCATGTTGAACTCGAACTCAGCGCGGACCTGGCACACGGTGTCAGGGCTGTTGTAGTGTCTGAAGCGTGCTTCCCTTGCCGTGGCAAATGTAGATGGCTCAATCCACGAGAAGCATAGATAGGGAGGATGGGGATTCATTATCTGGGATGAACTATGAACATGGTTGAGTGGTCGGCTGAGGTGCTGGTAAGATTGATTACTGCAACGACACTCTCCAGGCTGAAGCTACTGCAGGCTTGCAGGGCATTTGGAATCAGAGACATCAGGAACAAAAATTGAACAATGAAAAAGGAATCACTAACGAAGATGCGTGGCAGGAGGCCAACTCAAGGAGGGTGCACGGGTGATCCAACACTAGTGTTGGACGAGTTCCCCTCCGTCTGTACGTTGTCTAGGCAATGTCTGATAGATGAGTACACACATAAAGTGTCAGCAACCCATAATGGGCGTGAAGATGTAGCCAGCTGGAGGCAAAAACGTAGCCAAGTAGTATCTTACTAACTATGTATCCCACTTGGCGCCGCCCCAGTAGTCCCCATTGCTGGTTCTGATCATTGTGTCATGGGTGGGCTTTCGATTCAATATATCAAGGTTATCAGTTCGGACATACTAATAGAGCACGGGTGTATTAGTCATGGGTGGATTCATTTTTATGGAGTAATAGTTACAGTAACGGCCAAAAAGCCCAGTGCTCATGACAATTCAATCCTTCTATTTTGCAGAAACTAATAGGCAAACAATACATGCATGTACCATGTAGCTCCATATTGCCTATCTATAGAGCACGCCAGTCCTCTATGTCAATCGCCAACCAGTTAGTGACTCCCTTGTAACCCGAGTCGGGACAAGAAAGTGGTATCGATCCCATGTGTGGGTTTTGAGTGGGGAATACACATTTCGGAGGTTTCATAGTGTAGAGAATACCACCCGGTTCCAAGGGTGAAAGGATAACATTTTTTTTCTTTTCGCTTTCCTCTTGAACTGCCAACTATCAGCTGTGAACGGTCTTTTAAGTGAGGCAGACCGGTGTGGGCCCTGGTCTCTTTTACCGGTCCAACTGCCGGTCCGGTCTGGTTTGAAAAACTATGAGTTTGAGGCTTGAGTTACTAGTCTTGTGGACACTTCATACATTTGGTCGAGAGGAAAAATGCTGCCAAGATGTTCTTGCGCTGTTGCCAGTTTGTACATACGCTCCCCCCTCCCGCCTCTGTGCAACGATGGTGGCCGGATGTAGCAGCTGACTACAAACCTAAGGGTGTGGCACAGCAGCCCTGCATACAAATCAATCCTAATTCTTGGTTTATCTTTAATTTCTCATATGTTTTACAGATGACTTGGCCAGTTACTTTGTAGGAGCTAGAGCCCAATTACTCCTCTAAGTAATATCCTGTATTGCCACATGTCTATTCCCCATCTATGTTTTTTGGGGAAACAAAAAGAAAACATCTTCTTCAAGAGTTTCCCATATCTCAAAAATCTTAATAAAACAATATGCAAAATATCATCAACTATATTAGAAGCATTATGGATTATAGTATACACCCATGCATCAGATTGCCATTATTTTTGTCACATGCATGACAGATGGAGAGCCCCGTTGGTTTCTCTGGCCTGCTGGACTCACCTCACCTACACAGAATCCATGAAACTCCCCCAGCCAAGATGAACCCATTGTCTTGCTCCGGCATGGCTTCCACACGCTCCCAAGCAACTGGCCACTCAACCAAATGTCTGGGTGCCCTTGCTATTCCCCACCAGGTAACACCAGGAAAGATAAGGCCAAGGATCCAAACATGCCAGGAACTGAAGTATTGCACGATAGCCTCTCTGATCATCGGTGGTCGTCTAAGATCATACGACCATGATTGTAGAACAACTTGATTAAGACCCCGGTTATGAGACCTGCTGCTAGTTTCATACACTCCCTGTGCCTCCCATGCCCATGTTTGTAGGTTACTTCTATCCTTATTCATAGCTCAGCTGGAGCAAGCTTATCTTTGGACATGGACCGGGTTGGAATCTTATATATGGCCTCTCTTGTTCATTGCTGGACATCAATAATGCCATAGTGAGCTATGGTATAGCTGTATTTAAGCTTTTGCTACAGTAAATGATGTACCAACTAGACCTCTAGGATGATCGAAGACTTTTTACAAAGGACTGAGTAATGGAGGATGAGCTGAAAGGAGCTCACGCTCAGGTTCCCAGGCAGAGGAGCTCACATTCAATCGAACTCACCCTGTTTTTCAGGGCAGCATTTACAAAATGGAGTTCACACCGTTTATAGGCTACATAAACCACATATTGCATCCCGCCAGCCGCCTCTTTAGGCTACATAAACCACATATTGCATCCCGCCAGCCGCCTCTTTGAGTCTATGCATTGTTAGAGCAGGTTCAATAAGCTTGGCTATAAGCCAAGCCAGATCAGCAAAAGACTAGCACAATAGCCAAGCCATACAACAATATAATCTCTCCCTTTGTTATAAATATTATTTTTTAATTATCTAGAGGACCACATGCTCATCCTTTTGTTTCATGAGTGTACGATGGTTGGTTGCATGTAGGCGCATGCACCGTTTGGAGCAGCCACAAAAGCGCAAGACCACAAGAGGTGGTGGGACCCAGAACATGGGAACATGTGCAAACGCTCGGCGCCGGAACTGTCGCCAAGCATCTTCTCTCTCCTCTATTCTCTCTCTTCCACCTAGACATTTGTTGATATGTCTTGGCTATAAGCCAAGCTGATGTGTATTATTGTACTTGCTCTTAGTTCCGATCCTGTCATTGTCGTAGGTCCGTGTTTTAGCCTTTTAGGCTTTCGATTCTAGAGCAAAGCTAGCAGAGTTCAGACATGCTACCTGCATGCTGACTTTTTTAGTAGCAGTTA
The DNA here is from genome assembly GCA_015847255.1 of Hyparrhenia diplandra. Classification (NCBI taxonomy): domain Eukaryota; kingdom Viridiplantae; phylum Streptophyta; class Magnoliopsida; order Poales; family Poaceae; genus Hyparrhenia; species Hyparrhenia diplandra. Next base: position 282,425 of record JADLZK010007916.1, read on the forward strand.
AAATATGGAAAAAGAGCACAGTGATAGCGTTGATGTTGGGGGGCTGGTCATGGGCAGTTTGGACATACAGCCGGCCAGCGTCCCTGCCTGCTATTAATTGATATGGAAAATAAACACAAGGGGCAGAGTTTGCAATTAGAAGCTAAAGCACACCGATTGCAATGTTGTAATAGTTTTTACTGGATTACTGGAGAAATTAATCAGAAAATTATGCATGCACCATATAGTTCATTTGAAGATAGCTGAATATAGGATTGTTAATTTAGTACTACTGTTTGGCACACTGTGTTGTCTGGTACCACTACTACAGAATTGTCCATCACTGCCGGGCTTCAACCCCCCTTCTTTGCCGAAAAACTGAACCGGCGAGAACCATAGCGGTAGTGATGTGGGGTTTGAAACACTACCGGGTCAAAACACCGGCGGTGATGCGAGGAGAGACTGCCGGTTTGATATCGAACCGGCAGCGCCCTGTCACCGAACACTGTCGGTTGTTCCACCACCCGGCAGCATTTTTGATCCAAGCAATGCAGGTTCGGAAGTGACCCGGCAGAGTTGATATTGGGAGCACTGTCGGGCTTTAGCGAACCGACAGAACTGTGGGGATAACACTATCGGGTTAGACTGAGCCGACAGTGTATCGAAAACCTAACAATGGCGGCTTACTTTGAACCCGTCAGTGAACAATACGTGAACACGTCGGCTGATCTCAACCCGACCGGCGTTATTAGAGTGGAGACTATCGGTTTGTTAATGCAGCCGACAGTGATGTTTCTTTCGACTATGACGGTTGTTAGTAATTCAAACCGATAGTGTTTGGTATAGTTACACTACCGGTTTGTTGCTCATTCTTTGCGGGCCCATGCCACCCGGCGTTTTTATTTTAAATTTTTGAATTTATTCGTGGAATTCAGCTCTTTTTAAATCTGAAAAATCATCATACATTAATATCGTCAAAACATTACAGGATTTAATGGTTACATACAACAAAATCCACCTAATGTTCTATAAACTAAGCCTACATGAACTTCTAAAATAAAAACATCAATATGACCATATATAGAGTCATCATAGACATAAAATAAAAAGCATGACATCTTTCCAAAACCAATTAAGTAGCAATTCTCGCAATCTTCATAAGTATGTGCGGTGGCTTCTCTTCAATCTCCGGGGCGGCTAGTTTGCACCGTTGTAGGCGACGGCGGCTTCACCTTCGGTGTTGTATTTTCAGTAACAATTATTAGCGTACCCTTGGACTTGAGCATAGCAATCTTCCCAGGTTAGATAGATCCCGAAGACGCGACCAACAAACACTACGCACGACGCCATGGTTGCCTATACATGTCACCAAAATAGGATGATATTGCTATGTTATTCATAAAAGTTGTACGATAAAGTTACGGACATATATTTAAAATATCCAAACTGGATTTCGAACAACACTAACTCATGAATTTCAATCACAATTCGAGCACGAGGTTGCGGTGAACGAGACGGGCATTTCAACGAACACCTTAAGGGCGTGACCGACGCACTCACCAAGCTTTTAGTGCGCCTCGTGCGCTCCTATCTTGTCTTGGAGGATTTGAGGAGGACAAGGTCGCGATGGATGGTACGGCGTCGGGCGGTGAAAGGGAAGGCGGCGTGAGGCCGCGGACCGAGAGAGGTGTGGCGGCGGTCCTCCGTCGGCGTGGAGGAAGACCAAGCGGGCAACGCGAGGCTAGGACAGCGGCGAATTAGTTGTCATTCTCATAGTTAAAAACTCGTACACCTAAAGGGATAATTAATTAGTTCTCTCCGTGGAAGGGGCCGAAGGGCAGAGGATGCCAGCGCGGTGTTGGGGACATCGGAGTGGAGGAGCGCGGCGTGGGAGAACGCCGTCAAGCCTCGATTCCGCTGGAGACCGGGGATGCGCGAACGGATGGCCGAGGCGGCGTAGGGGACGAAGAACGGCGACGTTGGAGTTGGTGGTGCGCTCGTCGGCGAATCTGGGTGCTCTTTCGACGCTGGTGGGGAACGAGAATGGCGCGGTGTTCAAATGGCTCGCCAAAATTTTGGTCCGAGCCACTCACTTATATATATAGGCAAAAGGCTGGTTTGGGCGCGGTGGGGAACGAAATGGCGGGAGGTTCAGAAGATTTGGAAAATTTCACCCCAATCCTATTATTCGGCCGGTTATTACATAACCGGCAAAGTGAAATAGAAATGATGCCACTTCATGGATGATCATGTCCCTTTGTGAAGGATGTGTAATCCTCCATGGTGGAAATGGCTTGAAATTTTTTTCCCAGTCATGTACACCAAAAAAAATGACCCCACACAAGTTCTTAGGTTTTTTTGATAAATATCTTAATTACTATGATTTTCTTGAGATAAACTAGCGACAAGAAGGCTAATTAAACCATGGAAACACAAGAATTTTTCTTGGACCTCCATGGTGATTTGCCTCCTAGGGCACATGAGACCCCGTGGAAAAGTCTAGCAAAGCATTCCGGCTCTTTTCGTGGGTACGCTTTCAGTTCAAACTATAATTACAAGGTGGCGTCGCGAGAAATTCAAATAAACGGGAAAAGTACCAAACCAACTCCGAAAAATCTCAAACTTCGTGGGAGCTTCCCAATTTGCATGTGAAAGGCTCAGAAAAAGTTTGGGACCACTACAACACCGGCAAACATATGAACCACATCAAGCATAGGAACTACATTGTATAGTCCTGGTTCGATGGATGTTCATGTCCCTTTGTGAAGGATGTGTAATCCTCCATGGTGGAAATGGCTTGAAATTTTTTTCCCAGCCATGTACACCCAAAAAATGACCCCACACAAGTTCTTAGGTTTTTCGATAAATATCTTAATTACTATGATTTTCTTCGAGATAAACCGGCGACAAGAAGGCTAATTAAACCATGGAAACACAAGAATTTTTCTTGGACCTCCACGGTGATTTGCCTCCTAGGGCACATGAGACCACGTGGAAAAGTCTAGCAAAGCATTCGGCTCTTTTAGGTGGGTGCGCTCAGTTCAAACTATAATTACAATGTGGCGTCGCGCAGAAATTCAAATAAACTGGGAAAAGTACCAAACCAACTCCGAAAAATCTCAAACTTCGTGGGTGCTCGTCGTTTTGCACAATGTAGCAAACACGTCGAAGAGAATCTAAGCATAAGGAAACGGCATGGTACTCGGCGTTTTGCACGGTCGTTCTCTCGTTTCCCCTCTCGTGGATTAGGTGGGCTGTTGTGTCTGGAATCCTCGAAGGGATGTAAAACTTATTTATTTCGCACGTATATAGTTGATGACCCGGTGACGATGCTCTAGATGTCGTGGTCTCCACAAAACCGAGATAGAGAACCCGGCTAAGTGCTATTTCTAGCCATTGTATTGGGGATAAAAGTACGTGAAACATATAAATGCAACAAAATGACGTTAAGTTAAACTAATGTCCATGTATTTGTTATAGTAAAATAAGAAATAAAAAATGTTAGAAAAAAAAAATTACATACGATGGCTGGATAAGGGAATGGCCTTGTGTCCACACAAGGCGAATGGCTCATCGCCGGCGTGGAAACCTGGTTCTTGTGGTGGCGGCAAAGGCGGAGGACCGCCACCACCGAAGCGATAAAAAAAAAAAAAAAAAGGACAAAGCTCATAAATATATATAGTATATATATATGTATTGTTTATATGCATATTATATATATATATAGGAATTCTAGACAAGAAAAAAATATCTTTACCAATGTAATATCCTCGAGCCATGAACAAATCTCCTAGAAAAAGAGAGAGAGAGAGAGTGAAAGAGCCGAGTGGATTTCGTGCGAGAGTGACCAGGAGCTCGTGGGTGCGTGCTTGGGTATGTGTGTGGATGCGGCGGGACGCCTTGATTTATAGCAGTTGATCGGTGCGGTACATCATCGCGCGGATATTAAGATATATCCGGTAGTGATAACAACATGACTACCGGTTATTTGAATGGCGCGGCGGTGAATACCATATCACTACCGGTTGCGTGTATGTATCCGGCGGTGAATTCACGGTGTTGTCACTTCACTTTCGGTTGCATGCATGCATTGTTGCAAAGATCTTTGCTGCATACTATGTACAGTAGATGCTTCACGCATAAGCTGGGGTTTTGGTTATACGTTCGAAGGGGATATGGATGTGAAAACAATTCAATATCTGTTCTTTTGTTTTTGTTATATATATAACTTTATTTCATTCACATTAGATTTGGATATATATATATCATTTGAATTTTCCTCACAATATCCAACATATTTCATTGACGCTTAACCCGTCTTTATTACGTTCTATGAAGGGTAAAAAATGGAAACTCAAAGGTATCAAAGAGACAATCAAGATTCATACCAAAACGAAATACAACAGATAAGAAATTTCATTGCATATATTTCCATAACAAAGACCTTACATTACATATATTTCCATAGCAAAGACCTTACATAGAACTAAATATATGGTAACAAAGACCAATTCACAGATAGGTCAATGCTAAAATCAAAGTGTACAAACACATTAAAATTAAACCACCTCGGTAAGTCTCTTGTAGCATCTCCTCGGATCGAAGAAGTGGAGGTCGCTACGTGCACTCATTGAGGAGGTTGGAGGATGAGATTCACCGGGAGCTTCATCGTCTGCCCAAACTTGACCATTGGACCGAGGATGAAATTAATCACGGTAACTAGGTCCAATGGTCATAGTTTTTCCATGGATGCACCTTATGATTCAGATACTATATGCCCATGTGCCTGGGATATTGGCTGAACACTAGCACCCCAAAGCACAAGGACTCCGGACTCTTAATATGAGTCCAGAGTTCGACCTTGAATCATGGCACCCACAGAAGCTGCATGCCCCGGTGTCTCTCCTTCATCAGTAAGACTCTTATAGCACCTTTTCTGTAAACCATTTTCTTGGACTAGGCATTATCTGTATGTGGAGGGCTTTCTCCCAAAGAAAATCCATATGTATGTGGAACTGGAAATCTTTGCTAGCAAAGAAGATCGAGGACGAAGAACAAGGAAAATAAGGAGAAAAAGATTTCCTAGATCCAAAACCCACGACACTAAATTCAAATCTAAGCCCTCTGTATTTTGAGGAGAGGGTTAGGAACTACTGGACGAACCAAGAATGCAAGAACAGAGAGGAGAAATCGGGTGCAAAACACGGCGCCCCCTTGCCGTTTAAATAGGCGAGATGGCGTGGTTGAGTCGACCGCCCGTTGTGCGGAGGACGTGGCAGGTGTGCCGGCATTGGTGCGGTGGTCACCCGGTCGAGTTGAGAACTGCGGCGCCGTTGAATTTTTTCAAAATCACTGCCGGGTCCAAGTTTCCACCCGGTAGTGATGTAGAATACCACTGGCAGAACGATCTGCACCGGCAGTGATCTACACATCACTGCCGGGTGGGAAACTACGCCCGACAGTGATCTACACATCACTGCCGGGTGTGAAACTACACCGGCGGTGTTTTAACCGACATTGATTTAACCCGTCGACGCCTTTTGCGGTGCCACAGGCTTTTTCTCATCGATTCGAGACACCGCCGGTTTCCTAACCGGCGGTGAATGCTACCGCAACGTGGTTCTCAAGCGGCGGCATGCATGCAGCGCGGCCACCGTGAACACGCTAAGTGAACGGATGCCAGCTTCTGATATTGTGGTAAAAAAACAAGTGATGGCTATCCGTTGGGCGGTACAAAGTTTGATTCTTTAAATAGCCCGGCGGTGTTGTGGGCGTGCTTCGGCTTGTACTTGAGTGTGTCTCGTTCTCCCAGCCAGCATAAGTCTCTCGTCTCCCTCCCTCCCTCCTGCTCCCTCACCCGTCGGCATCGAAGGTACGTGTGGTTGATCTTGTAGCAATGGTAAACACTGTGAAGCATGCATTCCTTGTTTCAAAATAACAATGCTAAACTCGATCATCGTTCTTGAAAAAATGGTCAAAAAGCGGCTTGTTGGGGATCGAACCGGAATTTCGGGATTGGGTGTTGGGAAATGCCGTGCCGCCTGCCGAGGAAGCGGCCATTGGAAACGCTACAAGCAAAAGCAGCGTAGCCCGGTCGGCCTTTCGTGGGGGAGCGGGCCGATCGCGGCGGCCATTGGATTAGCCGGTCGCGATGCGCATGTTGATTTGTTTTCATGGCGCCGCGTCTTGGGAATGACTATGGATCGCATGCATTCCATGGCTTGCTACTATATAACAACGCTCTAATTTGGTACCATCTCCATCGCTAATTAGCCTCTTTCTTTCCATTCTTTCCATAAACCCCGGGCAGCTACCTTCTTCTTCATCGACGAGATGGCCGGCGTCTACACCAACGAGGAGCTTGTCTTCACCGTGGGGGTATTTGTTGGTATTTGTTAAGCCTACAGAAATATTTATAATTTGTATAGTCCGCAGTTTAACGGATCTTGGTGAGCATTTCACCCAGGACATGGTTTTAAATATCGAATCCATAGGGAGGATGGTGTGAGGAATAATTGAGGCATATAACTAATCCCTGAGTGTCAATCAAGGACGGGAAAGGATCAAGAGGTAAGAAGATTTCTATGGTTGTCTAGTTCTCCTTCTTATAAGTTATGTTGATATTGATCTTAAAGGGACGTACTCAAGGGAAAGTAAGGTCGAAACTTACCATTCCCCCAGCACTTGCATCCTACGTGTCCTATCTACGGGACGTGGAATCCAAAGGACTCAATGGTACTGTCACTACCACGATCTATCACGCTCCGGCAGGTAGGGAGCACTCATAAGTAACTTTGATCTAGGCACCACGCCTATACCTAAGTATACTCCTCTAATCTATAGATTCCCATAAATTAGAGTACTCAAAGAGTTATGAACATTAAGAAAAATACTAACACTGAAGATAATATGATACTTACTCAAATAAGAAGTTGATCCACCATAGAAGTCTCAGGATCAAGTGCCATAGGCCCTTGATCCTAGAGGTACAAGCGTAGAGGAATCACCGACATGTCCGGTGCTTCCCCTTCTTCTCCTCCACTCACTCTTTTGCTCTCAAGAGTAGATCTAGAACTCTAATTAAGTTCTTTGATCTAATCTCTCAACTTGATATTCACTCATGATTAGATCTAATCTAATCTAGTTCTAATGATATGTCTAATTAAGCTCTAATTGCATGTCTAATTCTACTTCACTAATCCCTTAGAGAGAGTTGATCCTTTCTAGGGACCCCTCTACTACTAAGAGTTAATGAGATAGAATAAGATAGTAATGAATTAGGGTTTAGCCCTGGGGGCAGGGGGTCTTCTTATATAGGCCTTGGCGATGAACGTGAACCATTGGATCAAACCGACCTTGGCAACGGTGTTGACGCAACCTCAATGTCGGTGGTAAACCGCCATAGAAAGGAGAGGATGACAGGTGGGACCCACCTGGCGGCCGCCGGTGATGGTGTTGGCAGGCGCCAGGCCATGGTGGGCCCTGCCTGTCAGCTCCTTCCTGGTGTCTTCTGGTGTCTTCTAGAATGTTTTAGTCCACAATTCGGGTTGAATTATTTCACGGCCAAGTCTTGTCATCATAGGTCTTGTATATTCCGGAACTTTCTCCATTATTCTCTGCATTTTCCTATTAAGTCCTTCAAAATATATAAATCACCAAAACTCGTGGAATTATGTTAGTTAAACCCCTAGACTTATATTTTGTATTCAAATTAAGCCCTTATTCATGTTTAATTGACTAGTAATTTTATGCTATAAAGGTGTCAACAGCGCCTCCACGACGCCCTCCGGAAGCTCACCGGCCTGGCGAAGAAGTCGGCCCGCCAACGATGGCTTGGCCGTTGGTGGAGAAGGCGAACTTCTACGCCTTCAAGGTCGAGGCCATGGCCGACATCCTCGCCGGGGATACCGGCCAGCCGGGCGGAGCTCCAAGCGGCCGCCCGGGAACGCGGCCCGGCGGTGAGGACGAGGCCGGCAGCGGCGGCGAGAGGCCTAGCGGCCGCGGCGGAGGAGGCGATGGCGGCGGCGCTGGCGGCGGCGGCGCGTGGCGGCGGAGGCGATGGCGGCGCCGCTTTCTTTTTATTTTTTCGTTTTGTAAAATATATTATCTTGTAGTAATATATAATTATCCGGTAATATATAATGACTCCAAAGTCATTTTTGATTCATCTCCGTTCTGTTTCTATCGTTTGTTTTTACTGTTCCTTCTTCGAGCTATCGGTTCCTTTTGCTTCCCCTGCCAAATCGCTATCGGTTCTAATTCAACCTGGTTGTGTCAATCTTGAAATCGCTTTCGGTTCTAATTCAAACCCGCGAGTGATCTGTGTCCATCAAGACCACTGCCGGGGAACGATTCAACCCGGTGGTGATTTGAGTCTTCACTGCCGGAATTTGTCGAATCCATGGAGTTTCTGAGTTTCCCTCGCCTGAACGGTTCATCACTGCCGGGCAAGCTTCAACACTGCCGGTGTATTAAATTCCGGCAGTGATTCCGGCGGTAGTGATGAGCGAATCTGTAGTAGTGTACATGTTTTGTTCAATTGCAGCTGACATACACGAATGAAAACTGATGTGTATAATATTAAAAGTTAGAGGCCCTATATTGTAAGAAGTGGGTCATATGTTCCCCTCGCCCTCTGAGTTGGAATACATATATAGCAATTGGCATATGCTTTTGTCTCACCGGAAGGCACTTGCCAAATCATCATCCATAAGTATAGAAGTTGGGAAAAGTATACATACAGACCACTTACTTGGTTGCTCCCTTGCTCATTGCTCTATTTTGTAAAACCAGGCCATTTATTTGGTGAGTGAAGGGTAGGAAAAATATAGGGGGTGAGCGTAGACATCATTAGCTCTGTTACAGTAACATCTACTCGGAATAGGAGACATCAGGACCACAAAAAAAAGTTAGACATTGTGAAAGCGAGGGCACACACGTTTGAAGTCTTCCTCTGTTTGGTGCTGCAGAGCTTCACTTTCTTCCATCCTTGCAAGCAGGTACCTAGCTTGGGTCTATAAGCAGGTCTTTGATGCCGAATCTGCCAATCAGCTGGTTTTTCTTCGGCGCTGAGAATGAGACAATGTGTAGCAAATAGGCATAATAGAAAAGATATTGATCGACTAAATGTTAATAGTTATTTTCCCCTTAAACATGAAATTATGAAGTATCCTTTGAATTGTAAATTTGTTATGCATGCATCTTGCATCGTCTAGTTCATCTTCACATCAATTCCTTGACACCATGTATCTATGCTTCATTGCAATGGTGGTAGTGGCAGTCTTGTTAAGAAAAAAGGAAGAAATTAGGGTCCAGGACTCCAGGCTATGGGGGGGGCATGTCATCTCGGTAACGCCCTTTATTACTAAGTGTTTTTAGACCTATGTTGATAGTTCCTCAATATGTGGATTTGAATCCTGGATCAACATAACGACTGCTATAAAGGAAATTTAGGTTTCCCTCTTGCACACAACTGGTTACACATTTTAGAGGAATATTATGTATTTATATTCCCCCACGAGACAGGAAACCAAAATAGGACACTACCTCCTCTTGGACACAACAGGTTATACTAATATTGCTAAATTACTGACAAACTAACAATATGTTTACCCACAGATCATGGCTTCCAAACTGGTGGAAGTTAAAATAAGTAGTACAGATATTTTGGAAGAATGCACAACACCATTTTTGCAGCACAGTTGTTATGATTTGGCTATCTTCTGAGTACTACATACACATGAGGGCATGTTTCGGAGCATAATGAAGTCACTCGGCAGTAGGAATTAGTCCACTACTTTTTACATTTGAGTGACCCTTTTAGGATCAATTCAGACATATTGTGAATGGATCAAAAATCTCATGTGGACCTTGTGGCATGGCCATAGTTTCATATTGAGTGTTTTTGGCTCCTGAGCTGATTGTTGATGGATGATGGAAGCGTTTTGCAGAGGACATAACAATGGAGAAACTTGCCAGAAGGAGCACACAGTCTCACGCTCTGCTTTCAAGACAGAGGAGCTGCTCCTTTTTTTCAGCTATTTCATATCATTTTCACTGAAACTCTTTCGGTTGCCCAAAGCAGCACTTACAACATGTCAACATGGTGTTCACACATATTTATAAGCTACATAAACTCCTGAGTCTCTGTGCATTGGTTCGTATTATCTGCATTTCCTTCGTGTCGTGGCCTATCAATGTGGGACTATATGGTAGGGAAGGTCATGGGAAGTTAGGACATACGACATACCCTTATAAAAAAAGGACACAGGACATACTGCCTTGCTGCTGTCAATTGCGTGAATAAATGCACGGTATGAAAAAACAACACGCAAGGAGCAATAGATGTAATCAGGGATTAAACCACAGTGTGTTTATGACCATGTACTATCTCTTTCTCAATTTTTCAAGAAACTAATCAGCAGACCATGTGTCCACTTTAAGAGACTTGAAGTTGTCTGCCAAAGTGTAGCCTGATACATGATGTGTTGAAGGAATAAAAATTCTTAATTTGGGTCTGACTGAGTTGTAATAACATATATATATAGCAATTGCATGTCCTCAGTCTCACTATCAAAATTCAAGCGGTTGGGGAATCATCATCAATATGTAGATCATAAGACTACACATATGGAGCAGCGCACATACAGCCCACTTCCTCATGCTCTAGGAATGGTTCCTTGCTTCCTATAGCTCATGCATTTCTCCATATTCTGTGTAGCCAGAAACACTTTTTTGGTCAGTGGAGGGTAGGAAAGATGAGAGTAGTATTGAACGGCGACATGAGCTACTCATAGTAAGGTCTACTCGAAATAGGAGACACCAGGAGCGCAAAATAAAGGCAAACGGCTATAGAAAGGGGACACTGTGGATCAGCTAGTCTTGATTGAGTTTTGCAGTGAACGACTTGTCTTTCATTGCCCTCAGCATGGTCAATGATTCTTCAGCAGATTGGTCTTGCACTATGGTTTAGGACCAGCAACCAGGCAAACAAGCTGTCTCCACCAGTAGTGTCACCACTACTTCCAGAAATCAAAACATATAAAATGATAAGTAGATATTGGTCCCACGTATATTTGTACTGATCCCACCAAATTTGGTATTATACCTCCAGATACTTTAAGTTGGGTACCTCCTATTTTTCTAACGTCTGATGTTGTCCAACAGATGGTCATATTTTTTTTCCAGCCATTGTAAAATTTCTCTGTATATACGTGCGATGTGCATATGCTCATGTCAGGCACTTGTTACAGAAATAGGGAGCCCCTCTTCCTCGTGCTTCAATACGTACAGGGGCAGGGCAGCATGATTGATACAGTTCATTTTCCAGTTTTATAAAAGCAAGTGAGAGAGAAGAAAAATGAGTAGGTGAGGAATAATAGTAACATAGACGTCGTTCCCATTTGGACAAACAGCAAATTACCTTTTGAACACAGGGTATTACCCATTTGAACACGCAGGGAATAGGATACTCATTTCAGGATCATGGTGTTAAAAAAAGAGTATGCGGCATATTGATATGCCAACTACTCATTTCAGCATCATGGTGTTGCAAAGCAGGACGAAATTGCCTAACATTCAAGAGTAGATTACCCAGGACCGCGCCAAAAAATAACACTCGTCAAGGCTGCAACGGTACATTTAGGCATGAGAGACCCAGTCCATGTGGCCTGGGCTGGCCCTGTGGGAAGTGGCTCCCATGAACATATAAGTTTCATGCGCACAGGTAATATCGTGCCTAGAGCCACTTCTTCCTTCTTCAGCTCCCTGTGTCGATATAAGCATTAGGTGGCAGTGCCACGAGCATGGCCGGCAACACACCGCCAAGTGCAACACGAGCAATACATGGTGAAGAGTCTTGCTTTCAAAAATTACTTAATTAATTTTCACAGCTGATTTTGTTCCAGCGGTGCCACTAACTTTCACCCGTTCCAACGTAAAACAAGTGGTGATAGGGTCTCCCTAGCCAGCGATGATGAGCATTATGTAGTAGTGTCAATTTGAAGGAGCCTGACCCTTACTTTAAAGCAATAGCCTCTAGACCATTGGTTCATGGACTAAACCCTACTCCTCCAAAGTAATAGCCTCTAGAGCATGGGTTAGTGGACCAATATATACTGTGCCTTAACATATAGTTGGTGAATCATGCATTTATTCTCTAATTAAGGCGGGGGTGGAGAACAATAGTATACATACCCCACTTCGAAGTTCTCTTAAATATGGGCATTTCACATCTTAGGGCATGTACAGCAGGTCTTTTTCACATGTCTGTATGATGTATATTTTGCAGAAACAACCCCACCGACGTGAAGGGATGATGCCCTCGTCGTCTCACGAGACGACGGGAAGGCTCGTTCCCCGATGCCGAGACGCCGACTCCAGCAGCATTGTATGGATTGCCTCCATGCGAGTCGATGGTATACGGTTCCGGTGTGCGTAGGCGGGTTCCAGTTTGTCCCCGGTGTCCGCTCGCCGTCGCGGCCTGGACTAGTCGATGGCGACCTCGATCGACGGCGAGTCGGCGACCTCAATTCTGCATGGATCCTGCATGCAGCGCTCAGCGACGGCTACCTCGATCCTGCAGATCTAAGGACCTGGCTTCCTGGCCATGCGCAGATGCAATCATGCAAGCGGAGCCGGAGGGAACGGGCGCCGTAGCAGTTGAAGCAGAAGAACAAGGATTGCAGGACCTGGCTTCCTGGCGGCCAGGCCATGCGCAGATGTACTAATTTGTTTACTCATTGCCATAGGTGTATTGCTCTATTTTTCGTTCTCAAAAGGGTTCTATATTCTGTAGTTCTGTGCAGACTGTATGTGACTGCTATCTGAATGGTTCCCATGCGTAACTGAAGAATTAGTGAGCTTAAACTGTTAGCACTAGCTAGTGCGACGTTCTAAAAATAGTGTGGAATTAGAATTATCTATGTCCTTATTTAAGCTTAATTTGTTTTTTATATCAAGTAGCAACATAATTGATTGTGTCTATCTGTTAGCAACATAATGGTATACAAAATTGTGTTCATTGTTGATCATGGCTAAATACAAAGCATTAAATATCTTGTAGACAGTGAAATAGACTCTCAGTTGTATAACCCGTCTTTTTAGCAATCTCTACGCCAAATTTGATGCCCTTACAGACGACAGCCGTCTGCGGGTTGAACATGCCCTTATTCTCAGACCCATGTAGGAAAAGAATATTGTTTTAGTGAGAGCGAGAGGGATATATAATAAAGATGAGAGTAGCTGTATATCAGTACCGTTTTAGCTACTTGGACAAGCAGTACGGTGTATATTAGAAATTGGAGACATTGGGAACTCAAAAAAAAAAAAAAAATTGAATGATTTGTGGACAAAGCACAGCATGTGGAGCTAGTGATTGCGGAGGATGCATGCCGAATCCACTGCATGAAGTTGTCCATGCATTGGCCCAGTGTCCGTGAGACATTGACCTATCACTGCATTTCTGTGTCGACAAAGTACATGTACATTTTGCAGAAAATTAACGCCCTGTTCGTTTGGCTGGCTAGTTAGTGCTGATGCTGATGGTGTGAGGGAAAGTATTGTTGGCTGGCTGATTGACTGGCTGATGCTTTGAGAGAAAGTACTGTTGGCTCGCTGGCTGATAAGACAAGCGAACAGGGCGTAATTGACGTACCCCACTCATTAAGTTCAAATGAAGAGACATGAATATATATGATTCTTTGCTGAACCAAGAAAAAGGAATATAGTATTATGCTTTCAGTTCAAGCCAGAATTTTTTTTAACGCAACTCATAAGTTCATTGGCTGAGTCTCCTCCACAGGACGTGTTAAAGCTTCACATTCAATTGAATCTGGCTGAGTCTCCTGCAAGGCTGCAACTCAACATTGTCACTACCATCAACATTCTGTGTTGGGCGTTCATTTACAAAAGTTAAGTTCGGACATGCTACCTGCCTGCTGTCATTTTTTGGGCAGCAGTTACAACAAGAACAACAACACAGTAACGACAAATAAATGCCTGCCTGTTGTTAATTGTTATAGAAAACAAAGCGCAAGGAATGGAATATTGAATCAGAGACTAAAGAACATTGATCGTGATGATTGAATATATTTTACCCAACTTTTGTATAAATTAATCAACAAACGATGCATTTTTTTTAGATAATGTCAACAAACGATGCATGAACCATGTATAGTTCATTTGAAAAGTACGAGTATATACATGATTGTTCACACAAAAAAAAAGAGAGTATATGATTGTTAAGTTAGTACTGTTAACTTGTTGTCTGGCATTTGTCTGATACATGTTTTTGATGAATGAAGAAGAATTCTCAGTTCGGGGCTGACATACAAGGGACCAAACTGATGCATATAATATTGAAGTTATGGTAATAAGACGAGGATCATATGATTCATATCCGCAGCTCACCTCCCTCTCTGAGTTGGAATACATATATAGCAACTCCATATGCTCTTGTCTCACTGGAAGGCACTTGGCAAGTTGGCACATCACATCTTCCATAAGTACAGAAGTCTCGAGAAGTCTACATATAGCCCATTTCCTTGCTGGTTCAGTGCTCATTTCTCCACTTTGTGAAACCAGGACATTTTTTATTTGGTTAATGAAGCGTAGAAAACATTGAGATAGGTATGGACGCCACATTAGCTCACTTGCTGTATGATCTACTTGGAATAGGAGACACCAGGATCGCAAAATAAGTTTGGACATCCAGAGAGCGAGCTAGGCTCAGACTTCTATCCATCAAGTCTATCTTTGCTCGGTGGTGGATAACTTCAATTTCTTCGAACTTGGTAGAAGTTATCTTGGGTTCATATTGGAGGGGCTGGATCTATGGTGAACTATGGCAGCTGTGAGATGCCTGATCTGCCAATTGGCTGAACCGTGGCTCTCCTCCTCTTCCCCTGGCTACTAGGAGGTATTGCTGTCCAACCGTCTGACTGATGAAGATACCCAGGAAGCAGCTGAAGGTGGAGGCGCCCAGAAACAAAAGAACCCACATCGCCAATGTTCGCACTGCTGGCCCAGAATGTCTTAACTGATGTAATACATATAGGCTGGGAGGATAGGAGAGGGTAACATGTAAGAACCAAATCTTGAACAAAACTTTGTAACCCGACTGTGTGCCGTCCTCAACCTTCTAGCTGCTGCCGATCCCCAATTCCTTTCTTGCTGCCTACTCTGATTCTGTACTTCCTCAATCCCTCCAATCCACTGATGGTTTTTACATAGGGTCGAGGCTATGTTGGCATAGCATCTCAGAGTAACTCCCTTTCATTACTAAGTGCTTTTGGACCTATGTCAATAGTTCATCAACAAGTTTTAAGCTTTTTTTTACAATCCTGAATCCCACTGCTACGTATGCCTATGTTCCAATATATAAGTACAGAATAGTTGCAGGAAATGTGATTAAATTTCAGATAAAGTTTACAAGATTTAGAATGTTAGTGTTCGAGCTTTGCTTTGTGTGCTAGGAATTAGCGAACAGAAGCTTCGTGAGCGAAGTGAAACAGAACTTAGCCCTTTTGCCACTAGACTTAAATGAGATGTTTTTGGCCATTGCCTTAAGCAGTAGAACTCACAGTCTACCAGAACAAAGATTCAAGTTTTCATATTGCACACAACATATTACATGTTTTAGATGAAAATATTGTGTATTTATGTTCACTCTGGAGACAGAAAACCCAGTAACTGGCAATAGTAAACTCCTCTGCTGGTTACGACAAATTGGTGTTGTGCAATAGTAAATTGTATCATTTACCCCTGCTACTAATTAGTGAATAAGTACAAGTTAACACAAATGTACAGAACTTCATCTAATTGATATGAGGTGTGTACAATTTCTTACGTCACAAGTGTGTTCTTTCACCATTAGTCTATGGCAGAACAGGAACCACTGATCTAGCTCAGGCATAATGCCTACCTGGGTCAATTGCCTGAATGACAGGAGAGAAGAAAAATGCAACAAGCAGCTTCTAATGTTGTAGAATGATGCTATGGTACACCTCTTACCCAGCACGAGGTAATGGCTTAAACAAATCTAAGACATTATTTTTTTGGGATTTTATCAATTGACAAAATTAAAAATATAATCTCAGAAAAAAATCCTGAATCCCCTAATCTTGGGGGGAAAAAGGAATATATGATGATATTTTTATCTTCTGAGAATTTGTATGCTGGCAATGCTGTGGTAGTCCGGTTACCCAGTAGGAGGTAAAATCTTTTTAGCTTTTTGCAGCAAATTAATCAAGGGATGTGCCAATGCATACATCTTTTTAGTTCAAATGAAGGCATATGAATACATATGATTCCTCTCACAAGAAAGCAAAACAATCTATGATGCTTCATTAAATGGAGTTGTCTGATGTAGTACTGTCAAACAAAATGCATCAAAGGATTCAAAGTTCTTTGTGGGCTATATTGGAGGGGCCAGACCTATGGAGAACTACGATAGCTGCCTGATCTGCCAAGCCTAGCTCTGGTGGCTACCTGTAAAAGCCTGGCTCTCTTGACCTACTACAAGCATTCACACACCCTTATGCCAGTTTCAAATTTGATTACATCCATATGCCGGCCGCGGCCGCCACGGGTCCTTCATGTCCTCGTCGACGCCCCGCACACCACCGCAGAAGCGCGCAAGCGCGATGATGGGCGCCGGTCTCCGACACAATCCCCGCCACCGCGCCCGAGTCGGTCACCGCCACCGTCCCATCCAGCTAGGGTTCGTGGCACACCTAACGCGGAGGGTTTCTTTCGGGTGGAGAGCCGCCGGCATGGCAGGGTTCGATCGCCACCGAGGACGCCCAGGGCCGTGCCACCGGAGTTGATCGGCTTATGCTTCAATTGCCTCCAAGACTGCCATGTCAAGGCGCAGTGCACCTTCCCGGCGCGATGCCTATCGTGCCGGCGGGAGGGGCACCGTGCAGAGGCTTGCCCACGTGGTGTCGGCGGCGGGGCGAAGCGGCCGCAGCGAACGGACCTCTCGCGCCGCTGTCTCCCCCCGCGGCGGCCCACGATCGCCTCCATTGTGGTGCCACCGCCCCCACCCCTCCACCACCTCCACCACCACCGCCGCCGCCGCCACCGCCGAAGAACCGGCTGCGTCAACCTCGCCAAGCTACAGCCCCGGGTCGAGGCCGCCGTCCCGGGCGATAGAAGGTCGTCGCCCCGACCAGCGCGTAGTGAGGGTGGGCCGTGCCCGCGGCGACGAGGTCCATCCCGAAGCAAAGATGGACAGCGTCCGTGATGTCGAGGATCGTTGGCGGCGTGCACCCTCGCCTCCCCACCCCACAATGGCGGGGGCGCGGCGGGCGCAGCACCCCGCCTCCTCCACCGGAGCGACAACCGACTGTACACCCGGCGCGTGTGCAGCGGGAGGCGCGACCGACCACCTCCTCGGTCTCAGATTGAACAAGGGATTGGAGACTCACCACCGGAGTTCGACCACGCCCGACACCCCGGCTGCGTGCGGCTAGCGGTGAAGCTCCGCCCCATCGTCATAGTGCCACGCTCTACTGACCCTCGAGAACAAGGAGCATATCTGGGCGGGCATTGGTGGGGATGGTGGGCGCCCCCGCTCATTCATCTCCATGTCCACCGCTGCGGTATATAATTACCCCGCAATCCCGCTTCGACATCAGGGCTAAGGGCGTCAATGTGCGACGACACGAGCCGGAAGACTTCCCTGGTTCACTTCGAAACATGGCAGATCGTCAACGGGTTCTACGTGCCCCTCTTGGCACCGGGCTGACCCCGCTGTCCCTGGCGCCCCTTGCTGCACACTCACGCCAAGACGCGCCTTCGTTCCGCGCCCCGGTGTCGCAAGACGCCAGAATGCGATGTCCGCCCAAGCCGTGCTTGGGCCATCTTGCACGAGAAATCAGCCGCTCGCCCCCCGAGTGCCCCCTTGATGATGATCGTGAGTTGTTCGTTACCGCGGGTGAGGAACAACTCATTAACATCCCGGGAGGTCGATGTGGGGGCGGCGACGGAGGTGACCGGGCAGCTCTACCTCCTACGCCTCCGGATCCGGAATGTCGGGACTTGCGCGCCCCCGAGGAGGATGCCGCTCAGCCTCGCGTGACGACGTCGACCGGGAAGATGGCGGGGGGTGACGGCGCGGCAGACCAGGGGGCGACGTCCGCGACCACCGCGGACGCCGCCGCGGGCTGGACCTGGGGGCGACGTTCGCGACCACCGTGAGCACTCCCCGGGGCCCAGGCGTGACCACACACCTTCGGCCGACGGCCGTAACCGCGACTACTCGGGTGTCCAGCAGGCGCCTGTTGGTAAAAGTTATCCTACAGAATTATTTATAAATTTGTATAGATGCGCAGTTTAAAAAGAAACGATGAGCACTTCATCCAGGTGAGGGTTTTAAATATCGAATCCACAGGGAGAATGGTGTAAGAATACTGAGGCAAAACTAACCCCTGAGATAATAGGAAGGAACGAGAGTTGAGATAAAAGGTGAGAAGAATTATATGGTTGTCTAGTTTATACTCTTGTAAGGCTTAGAGATATTCCTTAATGGGGACGTACTCAAAGGAAAGTAAGGGCAAAACCTACTATTCCCCCAGCAACTATGTCCTACGTGTCCTATCCTACGGGAAGTGGAGTCCAAAGGAATCAATGTTACTAGTCACTACCACGATCTACCACGCTCCGGCAGGTAGGGTGTATTTATGAGTTATCTAGTATAAACACCACGTTTACACTAGGGGTAACAACTTCAATTCAAGAGCGACAAGAATCAAAGTACTCTAATGAGTCATAAACTGAAAGAAATATAAATAAGTGAACTTACGCAAATATAAGGTTGATCCACCAAATAAGTCTCAAGATGAAATGCAATGAAGCCTTTGATCCCAGAGGTACAAGCGTAGAGAGTCACCGACAGATCCGGTACTTCTCCTTACTTCTCCTCAACTCTACTTCTTATCTCTCAAGAACAGATCTAGAACTCTAATCAAGTTCTTTGATCTATCTCTCAACTTTCTACTAATCTCTCTCAACTTGATCTAGCTCTTCTAATTAGAGAGGTATGGCTCTAGCTATAATCGAAATTTGAGTATGATGAATAATGATTTTCATGCCTAAGGCCGGAGGTAGGACCCTCCTTATATAGTCCTGGCGGATGAATGCCGGCCCTTGGATCAAACCGACTTCAACAACGGCGTAGATACAACCTCAAAGGCGGTTAGAAACCGACCTAAGAAGCCGAGGTCGGTGGGACCCACCGGCGGCCGCCGATGTGGACCCCCGGGGCGGGCGCCAGTGTGGTGTGCCACCTCGGCGTCTCGTCTTTTCCCCGTGTGTCTTCGGTGTCTTCTAGAATGTTTCGAGTTCACTTTTCGGGTTGAAATTCTTCTACGGTAAATCTTCTTATCGTATGGGGGGTTGTCTCTAAGTTTTCCGGTGTTTTCCTGTTAAGTCCCCGAAAAGATAATAATCACCAAAACTCGTGAAACTTTGTTAGTATAACACCTATTCTATGCATTCTATTCTTTTTATATCCTTATTATATATTTAACTAACACATAAAAACATGGCTTAAGAGGTGTCAACAAGCTCCCCCACACTTAGGCTTTTACTCGTCTCGATAAAAGGATGGTTATAACAAAGCTGTAAGACAAGCAAAGCATGCATAGAATAAAATTATAATCACACTTTTTATTTTTATTACTTTTATTCTACCAAGTACCTTAAGTAATTGAGAAACAAGACAGTTGATATCAGTACTTCATTCCTTTAATCAATTCAATTTGGAGTTTTTGCAATGATTTTTGAAAAGAAAAATAGCTTACTTTCTTTTCTTACGTGATACTCTCAAGTCTCTCAAAAATTATATATAGATGTAGTATTTTTGGATCCTCACATAGCATATGTAAATAAAGTATAAAGCTGTATCTGGGGTTTTAGGTTTGGATAATATATAGCTTATTTACTTTGTATATATCTGCAATATCAAAAAATTGTAATCAAGGAAAAACTTTCTCTTAGATCAAGATGTGCATTGTGTGTGCTAATTCTACTATGCTCTTTCTTTTTATTTCTCTCTTTTTTGAAATAAATATTTTTGCAAACAAGATCATGGGCTATTTTTTTTTTTTTTTTTTTTTTTTTTTTAGAGAGGTGGGCTCTGTGGCCCTAGACTTGTGTCTCATTATTTCCTCTCTTATAAAGATGTGGGTTCTCTGTGACCCTCGGACACTTGTCCATTATTCATCTTTATTTTTTTTTTAGAGATGTGGGCTCTTCTCGCCCTCGAACACTTGTTCATTTTTTTCATCTTTTTAGGGGGAGGTAGGCTCTACTCGCCCGTAGGACTTTTGTCCATTTTTCATCTCCCTTTTTTCTTTTTTTTAGATATATATTTTTGCATAGCCCATGCCTTGCTGTACAAAAATTATTTATTAACTTTAGAGAGATCAACAACTGAGCATAAAAATAAATAAAAACAAGTGTACGTGTTTCTTGATCTTAGACAAGTTTCACAACTCGAGTCACAAAATTTTGACAAAGCTCAACACAAAGCAAATAACTTACTGCTGGGTTAATATTCATATCATGGCTGTAATAGGATGTAATATTTTCACAGAGATGAAGTAAAGCTATTGTTTTAATATTTTGAAATAAATTCTCCAGCAGAAAAGATATCAAGAATTAAGCTCTCATCAAACTTCTATCTCAAATTTCATAAAAACTTAAGCAACTTGGGTTTTTCAACAATTATTTTCTCAAGCAAAGATTATTCTAACCATGAAAAAGTATTATGTAAATTTATCTCTCGAATAAAGCATATCAATTTATTTTATTCTTCTTTATTTATTTAGCAAAACAGCAAAAGCTTCAAACCCGACAAAACAGTAAAAACCAAAAAATACGAACTAAAGCAAAGTTCGGAGATCAAACCGAGGGGTGAAGAAATCTCAAGATGAGAGGAGGAGGTGACTTGGGCGGGCGCCGATGATCACTCGGGCGGCCGCTAGAGCCTTGTTGCTCCTTGGCCTGAATTTTGTCATGTTGGATCATCGTTCGTGTTTATTGTTTTGCTTCACTTTTCAGGTTTAGTTTCGTTGTTCTTGTTGTTCGTCTTTGTCTCCCCACACTATCTCTTTTTATTATCCTTTATTCAAAAACATGGTGGAGACAAGAAAAACATATACAAAAAATATAGCAAACAATAACTAAGAGAATCAAATTAAAAACTTATAATAATCAAGAGCACTTCTTTATTTATTCAACCAAATACAGTAAAGACTCAAAACAAACTTGACTCAAAACTCTAATTTAAATTCAAAATAAAATTAACTCGATGGATAACTAGATAACCGACTCGACAAATGCTCTTATAAACTTGAGCGAATTACACATCAGCACGTTCAGTCCAAAAACGCTCAAGCTCGCCTAGCTTCTCGAGAATCGGTGTATTCTTCTTCTCGAGAATATCCAAACGTCTGGAGACATAGCTAAGCTCCCGTCTTGCCGCCATCTGGTTCTGAGTAAGCATCTGTCTATGTATAATCTTCGGATTTGAAGGCGGTGAATCGACTTTAACTAATGGCTTGGGCATGTATGGAACTATAGCTTTAGAGTTATACAAATTTGTAGCTGCCTTGACCGGGTCATATATCACCATGCGAGTCTCATTGTTCTTCATGTTGGAAATAGGAGGTGCTAGTCGTCGGTCTTGGAGGAGAATGAGATTAGATGAGATGAGATAATCGGATGGGACTTGTTTATATAGGTAAGAAGTATAGGATAGGATAGCAAGGCTCACAAGTATGGTCCTATTAAATGGCTCGAATGTATGTCATTACAATGGGCATATACTAGAATAATCCTGGGCAAAGAATGAAGATGAGAGGGGCCAGAGGCCTGGCGGTCGCAAAGCCCAAATGGGCCGGCCGCCAGTGCCCTGGTGCACTGTGCTGCGCCCCTTTTTCTGTGGCCTATTATCTCTATTCTAATTGTAATACTTATACTTTTGGCCCATAAAAACAAGTTCTTCGAAAATTAATTACTTTGAGTTGGATAAATCATAAAACATATCTCATCTAATTCATTTAATTTATTTATTTCATCAGGCTTATCAGGCTCATAGAAAATCTTAAGACGTTGGCCATTTACCTTGAATAACTTACCTTCGGAATCTTGAAGAGTGATTGCTCCATGGGATGATGAATTTACTACCTTGAAAGGTCCTTCCCACTTGCTCCGAAGTTTTCCATGCCCGAATAATTTTACCCGGAATTAAAAAGTAATACCCGATCTCCTGGAGTGAAAGTCTTTATCTTGATCTTCTTGTCATGCCATCTCTTGGTTCTTTCTTTATAAATCGTGGCATTAGGATAAGCTTTCTCTCTCCATTCCTCCAATTCTGATAATTGCATCTTCCTCTGAACTCCTGAAGCATCGAGATTCATATTCCATCTCTTGATTGCCCAGTGAGCTTTAAACTCAAGTTCTACAGGCAAATGACAGGTCTTTCCATAAACAAGTTGATAAGGTGTCATTCCAATTGGTGTCTTGTACGTTGTCCTATATGCCCATAGTGCTTCTGGAAGTCTATCCTTCCATTTAGTTCCCATTTCTTCAACTGTTTTCTATAAGATATTCTTGATCTGTTTATTTGAAGTCTCTGCTTGCCCACTTGTTTGAGGGTGGTAAGCTGTAGCAATATTATGATGAACTCCATGTTTCAATAAATACTTTGTCGGAATCTTCTATCAATGAAGTGGCTTCCTCCGTCACTAATTACCATTCGAGGTACTCCAAATCTTGGGAATATAGTTTCTTCAAACATCTTAATTGAACTTCTACCATCTACATTCTTGCATGGCATGGCTTCTACCCATTTTGAAACATAATCCACTTTGCTACTAAGATATATTCATAGTTTCAGATTTTGGGAATGGTCCCATGTAATCAATTCCCCGGACATCAAAGAGCTCTATCCGGAGATTGGTTGTTAGAGGCATAGCATCTCTTGCATTTATATTTCCGTGCCTCCGACAAGCTCCACATCTTCGGATAAAATCTTTTGTGTCTTGATACATGGTTGGCCGAGAAAAATCCTACTTGCCAAATCTTTGCATGTGTTCGAATGCCCCATAATGTCCTCCATATGGTGATGAGTGACATCTTTCAATAATCTGCAATCCTTCTTACATTTGGCACACATCTTACGAGTAGCCCATCGGCACATACTCGAAGAGGTATGGATCATCCCATAAGCGGTGACGACTTTCATAAATAAGCTTCTTCTTATCACCCTTGGTGCTACATATCCCCGCAACCATAAAATTAACAAGATCCGCATACCGAGGGATCGGTATGGGTTATACTGATAAAACATATCATCCCCGAAAGTGAGTCATTAATAGGCAATTCATTTGGTTTTTTAAAATTCATTCTTGACAAATGATCGACAGAATGAGAATTTTCTACTCCTTTCTTATCTTTAATTTCTAAATCAAACTCTTGGAGTAACAAAATCCATCTTATCAAACGAGGTTTAGCATCTTTCTTGGCGAGCAAATATTTCAAAGCAAAGCATGATCGGTGTAAACAATCACTTTAGCTCCTACCAAGTAAGATCTAAACTTATCTATAGCATAAACAATCTGCTAGCAACTCTTTTTTTCAGTAGTAGCATAATTAAGTTGTGGTCCAGTCAAAGTTTTACTAGCATAAGCAATAGCATGATGTTTCTTGTCTTTAGTTTGCCCTAACACCCCCACAAAGATAATCATCGGCATCACACATAATTTCAAAAGGCAAAGACCAATCGGGGGTTGAATAATTGGTGCGTAAACAAGAGCCTTTTTAAACTTTCAAAAGCTTTAAGACAAGCATCATCAAAAACAAAGGGAGCATCTTTGGCTAACAAACCGGTAAGTGGTCTAGCAATATGTGAAAAATCTTTTATAAATCTACGAGGGGAGGTAAACTGTTCTATAACTTCTATTTTTGCCTTATCAACCTCTATTCCCCTTTTCGAAATAAGATGACCAAGCACTATTCCTTCTCTAACCATAAAGTGACATTTTTCCCAATTAAGGACTAAGTGGTTTTCCTCACATCTTTGCAAAACTCTATCTAAGTTTTCTAGACAATCATCAAAAGTTTTTTCCATAAAGAGAAAAATCATCCATGAAAACTTCCATAATCTCTTCAATCATTTTAAAAAATATAGACATCAAACATCTTTGAAAAGAAGCGGGTGCATTACATAACCCAAAAAGACATTCTTCTATAAGCATAAGTTCCATATGGGCATGTAAAAGTAGTTTTGCTTTGATCATTAGGATGGATTGGGATTTGGTGATACCCAGAATATCCATCAAGGAAACAAAAGTAAGAATGTTTTGCCAATCGTTCTAACATCTCATCAATGAAAGGCAAAGGAAAATGATCTTTCCTTGTGGCTTTATTTAATTTTCTATAATCTATGCACATTCTCCATCCTGTAACAGTTCTTTGAGGAATTAATTCATTCTTATCATTCTTAACAACTGTCATGCCTCCCTTCTTAGGAACAACTTGTACAGGGCTTACCCACTCGCTATATGGCACAGGATATATAATCGTGTAATAACTTAAGAACTTCCTTCTTAACTACATCTCTCATCGCATTATTGAGTCTTCTTTGAGGTTCTATAGATGGGGGTATATCCGGATCTGTAGGAATACGATGAGTGCAAAGAGAGGACTAATTCCTTTCAAATCATCGAGTGCGTAGCCTAAAAAATTTGGCGATGTTTTTCTAAGATAGTTATCGCCTGAGAGTCTGATCTGGTGTAAGTTTATCATTTATGATCACAGGAGACTCTGAATCTTGGTTTAGGAAAGCATAAGTGAGGCCCGGTGGTAAAGGTTTAAGTTCAATAGGAGGTCTCGGCGGATTTTCAAATTCATCTAGAGGTTCTAAAGTAGTAGGATTTTCATCCTCTTCTTCAATAAAAAATTTTGAATCATCTTCTTGATTGGATTCCACAAAATATTCTATCTGTAGCCTCTTTAACTTCTTCCATAGGATCTCGGTTTTGGACAAGACTCGGATTTAGCATGAATAGCTTGAACTATAGGTAATGAGAATTGAAGATCTTTGTCTAATTGAAAATCTAAGTCTCCGGGTTGTCCGTTAAAAGTAAGTCTTTCTATTGGTTGTCCTATCAGCAGGTCAAACTCCATGATATCATAGATATAGAAGCTAAGATGTACCATGATGTTATTAACCTTAATTGGTAAGACATAAAGAATTCCTAAACTTTGAATAACTTGTCCTGAAGGTTTTAATAATGATTTTGTAGTGGGACTCAATGGCATATTCTTGAGAAGATTATGAGCAAAGGATAATGCCATGATGTTTATCCCCACTATAGGATTATAAAGAGCATGAAAAGGATCTTTATCAATTTGAAAACGAATAGGTACGAAGGTGAATCCAAACGGATCACATCAGAGGAAAGCTCTGATTCTTCTGTCCATTCACTACTTATGATCGAGACAAGTTCTTCTGTACTTCCTTTCAAATGTGTCAAATCAAAAGAGTCTAAAGGATAAGATTGTGATGTTCTAGTCTTACGAGATGCAAATCGATATTTCGAGGTATTTCCATAATACGTAAAGAGATCATCCTCGATATCAAGTAAAGAAGTCGAGATTGAAGTAACCTCTCGGTTCTTCTAAAGGTTCTCGATTAGCCGAGATTGGTAAAGGATCCGGAATAGAAATAGGTTCAGCTAATCTCTCTTCTATTATTTCTTCTATTTTTAAAGATTTTCTGCAGGTTGGATCATCCTCCTTATTCTCCACTATTTTATTTAGGATAGCAATGCATTCGAGGGGGTGAAAGGTGGATGAAAGATCCATTCGCAGAGAGGTATTCAAATATTTTCTAGATTTTTACATTCGGACCAATATAGAAGTGTTGAATTAGAACATAGTGCGGTATGGCGAGATTAGGTCCGGATTTGGAAAGAAGATCATATCGTTCCCAATAGGCACTCGAGAGATTCATCATGATTTTGTTTAGAGGATAGGATTGAGAGCCTAAAGTTAACTAGTTTTGACATGGGAAAGAAATCAGCACAAAATTCAGTTAAACAAGTTTCCCAATTGCGACCATTCTTTCTCTATTTCTATTGTACCATTGGCGAGCTTTTCCTTTCAAAGAGAATGGAAAGAGCGCCCAAAGGATTGTTTCGAGGGGACATGCCTTTAATATGGAGGCATTTACATGTCTCCTCAAAGGTTTGGAGATGAATAAAAGGATTTTCGTCTAATTCTCCAGAGAAAGTATGGTTTTGGACCATCTCTATCAACCTGGGGCGAAACTCATAAGATCCTGCTTGATTGGGTTTAGATGATAGCACAGGTCTACAAGCTTGCCCATTGGGTGCCAAATTTTTGTAAAGAGGGGTAATATCCATTTGGATAATGATTTTGAAAAAGATAAGATAAGATGAAATAAAGAAAAATCTAAACTAATGATACAAGATTTAGTTTAGCTCAGATAATTTAACAAACCGTTCTCCCCGGCAACGGCTTTAAATGAAATGCTTGTTGGTAAAAGTTATCCTACGTAATTATTTATAAATTTGTATAGTAGTGCAGTTTAACGTAAACGATGAGCACTTCACCCGGTGAGGGTTTTAAATATCGAATCCCACGGGGAGAATGGTGTAAGAATACTGAGGCAAAACTAATCCCTGAGATAATAGGAAGGAACGGGAGTTCAGATAAAAGGTGAGAAGAATTCTATGGTTGTCTAGTTTATACTCTTGTAAGGCTTAGAGATATTCCTTAATGGGGACGTACTCAAAGGAAAGTAAGGGCAAAACCTACTATTCCCCCAGCAACTATGTCCTACGTGTCCTATCCTACGGGAAGTGGAGTCCAAAGGAATCAATGGTACTAGTCACTACCACGATCTACCACGCTCCGGCAGGTAGGGTGTATTTATGAGTTATCTAGTATAAACACCACGTTTACACTAGGGGTAACAACTTCAATTCAAGAGCGACAAGAATCAAAGTACTCTAATGAGTCATAAACCGAAACAAATATAAATAAGTGAACTTACTCAAATATAAGGTTGATCCACCAAAGAAGTCTCAAGATCAAATGCAATGAAGCCTTTGACAGATCCGGTACTTCTCGTTACTTCTCCTCAACTCTACTTCTTATCTCTCAAGAACAGATCTAGAACTCTAATCAAGTTCTTTGATCTATCTCTCAACTTTCTACTAATCTCTCTCAACTTGATCTAGCTCTTCTAATTAGAGAGGTATGGCTCTAGCTATGATCAGAGCTGAGTATGATGAATAATGATTTTCATGCCTAAGGACAGAGGTAGGACCCTCCTTATATAGTCCTGGCGGATGAATGCTGGCCCTTGGATCAAACCGACTTCAACAACGGCGTAGATACAACCTCAAAGGTGGTTAGAAACCGACCTAAGAATTTGAGGTCGACAGGTGTGGGACCCACCGGCGGCGGTTGCCAGTGTGGACCTGGCGGCGCCCGAGGTGGTGTGCCACCTCAAAGCATCTCGTCTTTTCTGTGTCTTCTAGAATGTTTTAGTTCACTTTTCGGCTTGAAATTCTTCTCTGGTAAATCTTCTTATTGTATGGGGGGTTTTCTCTAAGTTTTAGGTGTTTTCTGTTAAGTCCTTGAAAAGATAATAATCACCAAAACTCGTGGAACTTTGTTAGTATAACACCTATTCTATGCATTCTATTCTTTTTTATATCCTTATTATATATTTAACTGACACATAAAAACATGGCTTAAGAGGTGTCAACACCGCCCCACCAAGAAGCTGTCAAGGTGGGCGCCATCTCCTGCCCCTATGGGAAGAACTACAGTTCGTTGGGACCCGTTGGCGTTCATTTGGAGGGTAGTGGGCACCTCGCTCCCCGCCCCGCGCACACCCGGTCGAGGGCTCCCGACTCAGCCCGGTCGAGCCTTCCTTGTGGAACCGGGGGTCTCCAAATGCCTCCGCCCGGCAGCGCCACCCGAATGCCTACACCGGGTTCATCTGGCAAAAGGTTATGCACGCCATCCATGTTCGTGCCGATCCGGAGATAGTTCGCGGGAACACCGTAGCTTCGTCGGGGCCTTCATCAATGTCGCTCCACATTTAATTCAAGGCGAAGCGGACCGCGGCAGGTGCAGCAGCCCCCATCGATTGGTAGCGGGGATCTAGTGCGGGTGGAGCTCAGCGGTGTTCCGGCCCCACAAAGCGTGGATGCACCCGCCTGATTGGTGGAGTGAGCTCGCCGGGCACGGAGCTCCTTTCACGGGGAGGTTCCACGGCGGGAGGTGGCGTCACGACCCGCCGGGGAGGAGGGGGTCATGCCACATGTGTGCCGAGTGCGGGGCTGTCGGGCACCTTGCAGCAGCCCCGAGGCGTTTCAGCGCCACCGCAAGAGGTGGAACCGACGGGCGCGTCGAGGGGACGCAAGCGCACGGCCAGCACAGCTCGAGTTGCCGATTACGCCGGCGCCGTCCTCGTCTGGGGTGAGTACGGTCGTGCCTCCCGACTCGTCGGTGGCCCCGAGCACACCACAACTCCATCGCTGCCGGCCACTACGCCGCCTTCGACACCGCGGACACCACGGCCGCCCTCCATGTATCGGACGTGGGCGACCGTCAACTCTCTCCCTGCTGCCCCTAGAGCAGCCGTTGGTGGCCTCACCACCTGCGCTGCGCAACTCACGAACGCTAGGAGACATGGGCGCCAAGGCGGAGTGACCGTTTGGCCGGCAAGTCCTCTTTCCGGGATCCCAATCCTGAACGTCAGGCTCGGCGCGTCCTCCTTAACAAATGGGAAGGGAGGACGGAGGGTGTTTCATCTCAAACCCCGGACCCCACCGTTGCTAAGAGATTCCAAGATCATTTCAGTGGTAATGTCCCACAGCACAAGCGGGGCATGGTGCAGATCCTAGTCCCCATGGCCGCTTGCGCCGGAACCGCCTTGACGATGACGACGAGCACTGAGCAGGCGGTTTTTCTTCTCAGTCGCAAAATAGGTTTCTTCCTAAGTACAACTTGTTAGCTCCACCGTTTTAGCCGGTGCCTTTTGTTAGTGTGTCGCCTAGTATATCCTTGGCATCTCGCTAGTTGTATGTCTAGGATGTAACTAAACTATCCCACTTCTCTTAATGCAAAACGGGCAATGTCCCGGTTTCGAAAAAAAAAAAAAAATTACATCCATACGCATAGTTAGCTGGAGTAAGCTTCGCTGCCTTAGCCTATGGATTGGATTGGAGTCTTATATATGACCTCTCTTGTTTAGTACTGGGCATCAATAATGGAATAGTGATGTATGGTCGTCCGTGTTATAATATATAATAACAGCAATAATGCATATAGTGATAACTGTATTTAGTTACTTTCCATTGTAGGAGCTTCTCATTAAAGGAGGAGGAGCTAGTATGTAGCTGAAGTAGGATTCAAGACAGAGGAGGCCACTTTCACTCAACCTCTCCCTGTTATATATTCAGGGCAGCACTGAGTTCACTCGAATGCTTCCTGTCATAGTGTAGTAGGCTCATGTTTTAGGCTTTCGAATCAGGAGCAAGGGTATCAGAGTTCGGACAAGCTACCTGTCCGCTGTCATTTTTGGAGGTAACAGTTACAACAAGGAACAAGAACACAGTTTGGACTACTGCCTGCCTACGATTAATTGATATGGAAAACAAAACACAAGGAATAGAATTTGCAATAATCAGGCACTAACGCACACAGGGGCGGAGCCAGGATGATCCTCCGGGGGAGGGCTAATTAGTGAAGAGTTAGCAAAACTCAAAAGATTTAATGGTAAAATAAAGACTAAGCTACAAGAATTACCACATGAATCAACCTCACCAGGGGGGGCTGCAGCTGGTGGCCAAGATGCTTTGGACCCAGATGTTGCGTGTGTTCATATGCATGGAGGAGATAGTGAACGCAGACACTTTATACCTATAGCGACCACGCCAATCCGGCGGATGTGCGGGCTCCGAGCCCGTGCCGCCAGACAATAGATGTCGCCCTCGATCCGTTGTGGCCTCCTCCGTGCTTGGGGAAGAAACGCCGCCATCATGGCCTCGCGTCGTGCTCAGTGGAGAAGAAGGCCACCACGCCCGTGCATGGATGCACCGCCAGAGGGAGAGGGCCGCCGGCCCACCGCGCCTGCGCATGGATGCGCGACTGGAGGGAGAGGGTCGTCGCACCCACGCAAGGCCACATCTGGGCCCCGGATTCGTGCCCAACCGCCCTCGCGTGTGGATCTCGTCGGCCTCGCCCTCCCTGCGCCGGATCCCGAGACTCACCGCCACCATAGAAGGAGCTGAGGGAGAGGGAAGACTGGCCTGTGAGCGTGGCCACTAGTGCGGTCTTGGACGCCGCCGGAGCTAGGGGTGGTGGGGAGGCAGGGTTCAGGAGAGGGAGCGGAGTTGGGGAGGGAGACGGGTGCGGCTGAGGCTGAGGACACAGTGGGGAGTTGGGGACGGGTGAATGAATGCCCCAAACCCTAACTCTAGCTATATATATGCGAAGATGATATCGGGCCTGTCTTGCGCCTAATGGGCATTTGTCTTTTCCGTGGCAGGTATTTTAATGTGTCCACAATGGAAAATCAGTTTACCGTGGCGGGCACATTATGATGCCCGCCACGGAAAATCAATTTACCGTGTGGCGGGCGACCTGGTGGGGGTGCTGGCGAGGCCGGCGAGGGAATTACCGTGGCGAGCAAACACAAGTGCCCACCATGGTAAAGATTTCGCAGTGTCTCGCAAAATCATTTCGTTAGTAGTTTAAGTAAAATGTGCTGAGGCGCTATGAACATTTTCCCAGATGTTTTCCCAAGGAAATTATGTGCTCATAGAAGCCTTAGCTAGCCATTTTGGAGAAGGATGAGCCCCACTCCTCTATATTAATAGCCTATAGAGCATGAGTTCATCGATGGACTAATATCAGGTGTCTCGGCATGCAGTTGGTGAATCATTGGTTCACTAATTAAGGATGGAGGGAGGGAGCAGTGATACACACACCGACATACCCCGCTTCCACGTTTTCTTATATATATGGATGGCTATGTATGCCATTTCACGCCACCTTCAACAGGTCTGCATAGTAGCTAGAGAATTTGATACGTGAGAAAGGGATATATAATGAAGATGACAGTAAATGCATAAGGGTACCATTTTAGCTATTGGAACAAGCAGTGAGATGTATATTTGGATTTGGAATTGGAGGCATCGAGAACACAAAATAAAGTGAAATGATGGAAGGATGAAGTACGTCAGATCAATAAAGCTTTGAAAGGCTGAGTTATATGGGTTGTTTTAGCTTGGATTCAATGCTAAATTCAAAGTTATAATAGCTAAAAAGTTAATAGATAGCTAGTTCACTAGTTCCATGTACGAAATTATATTTCACTTTTACTTTCTCCTGAGTCAACTTTAATCAAATTCATAGAAAAAATTTAAAACATGTTTAATTTCATAGAACTTTTTTTTGCACATTTAGATGTTAGTAATATACTTTTTTGAAAAACTTAAGTCAGATTTACAGAAATTATTTTATTACCGATAAGGTCAAAATGAAATAATATTTTTGAACGGAAGGAGGTAGTACAATATATATCAATCACATCACAAAAATCCTCATACAGCATCATTCAAAATCAGTTATAGAAATGTAATTGTAGTTGGACATTAGGTGTGAATAAATGGCCATGTCTGTATTGTGTAAATACCACCAATGCATTAGATGTGTCGTTAATTTGGTCGCGTGCTTGAGAGAGGAGGTTGATGTATTCCACGATTTTTACCATCAACAGACCCGTTGCGGTTGGTGGAGTATGGTGAGCCAAGCTGGCTTTCGAAAAAAAAGACATTGGTCTGCCAAGTCTGTAGGTAACATGTATCCTTATGCCTAGTTCATCTATAGAGCACAAGCTTAACTTTGGCCACAGGATCATATTGGAATTCTTATATAATAACATCCTGTGTGTTTTGCTGGACATCAATATATAGTCGTCTATCAATGCCTTACTATGTCGAAGTAATAATAGCAATAACGCGTATATGGATATATCAGTTATTTAAATTATTGCTACCGTGAGTGATGTACTAACCAACTCACTATAGTAACCTCTCTACATTTTGCACGACTCAGCAAAACAGAGTCTATGCTCTGCTTCCAAGACAGAGAAGCTGCTCTGTTTCTAGCTATCTTATCTCACAAACTATCCCTGTTATTACGACACGTATTTCACAGATCTTTATAGGTTACATCAATCATGCCATTGTATCCTACCGGTCACCATCCCTGTTGTGTCGTGGGTCAACATTTTGGGTTCCCGATTCAGTATCAATGCTATGAGTTTAGACATACTGCCTGCCTAGACTCTCTCTCAATCTCTCTCTCTCTCTCTCTCTCTTTCTGAGCAGTTGGTACAGTAAGGGCCACAAGCACATTGGTCATGACTGATTCAATAATTCTATTTTAGTGAAACTAATCAGCAAACAATGCATGTACCACGTAGTTGAATCAAAGAAAGATGAATATATGTGATGTACCAACTAGACTCACTAGATTTTTTTTTTTTTTTTTGAGAAATAACTAGACTCACTATAATAACCTCTCTTGTCACCTCTAGGATAATGGAAGAATTTTTGCAAAGGGCTTAGCAAAGGAAGAGGACCTGAGTGGAGTTCAAGCTAAGGAATCAAGACAGAGGTCACTTTCACTGGAACCCACCCTGTTATTCAAGGCAGCATGCTTACAACAAGGATTTCACACATGTTTTTTTCACCGTAAGAGTTCACACATGTTTATAGGCTACATAAACCACATATTGCATACTGCCTATTGCCACCTCCTGAGTCCCCATGCATTGTTGGTTCCTGTCAGTGTTGTAGGGGTCCATGTTTTTGGCTTTCTATTCAGGAGCAGGGCTACAATAGTTCGGACATGCTACCTGCCAGCTGTGGGGAGGAACATGAACACAGATTGTACATACTGCCAAACTGTTGTTAATTAATATGCAAAACAAAATGCAAGAAACAGATTTTGCAATCAGGGACTAAAACACAGTGATTGCGACGATGTAATACATTTTACTCAATTTTTGGAGAAATTAATTAACAAATAATGCATACATGATGTATATTATAATTAATCAACATTTATTGTTGTCTGGCACAGCGTTATCTGATACACGCTTTGTTGAATGAATATGAATTCTATTCTTAGTTTGGGGCTGACATACAGGGGACCAAAGTTGATGCATATAATATTGAAGGTGAGAATAGGATCAAATGTGCTTCTCCCCTCCCCCTCTGGCTGGGAATGCATATATAGCAACTTCATATCCTCTTGTCTCTCACTGGAAGGCACATGGCAAATCATAATCCATAAGTACAGAGGTCTCGAGAAGTATACATATAGCCCATTTACTTGCTGGCTCTGGTGCTCATTTCTCTACTTTATAAAACCAAGACATGTTTTATTTGGTTAATGAAGGGTAGAAAACATCGAGATGGGTCCATTAGCTCTCTTACAGTATGATCTTTTGGAATAGGAGACACCAGGATCACAAAATAAATTTGGAAATCCAAAGAGCGAGCTAAAGCTATCCTTCTATCCCTCAAGTCTATCTTTGCTTGGCGGTGGATAACTTCACTTGGTAGAAGTTACCTTGGATTTATATTGGAGGGGCTAGATCCATGGCGAAGTATGATAGCTATGAGCTGCCTGATCTGCCAATCTCGTAAGAAAGAGACCTTGTCTCTCCTCCTCTTCCCATAGCTACCTGGAGGCCTTGCGCTCGTAAAAAAAAAACCAGGACCTGAGCGGGGACGATGTCCCCACCCGTATTTCATTAAGAAGAAGATCTTCTCACCAGATCCTGGAAAATCCCCGAACCCCAGCCCCGCCCGACATGGGAGCCCCACATGCCCGTGAGAAGGGTCAGGCTTCACACCATGCTTTGGCACACAGGGACCGGCGAGAGGATTTTTTTGTGGGAAATCATGCGTCCGAGAGGACTCGAACCCATGACTGGTGGCCTCCCAACCGGGAGTGCTCACCAACTGAGCTAGACGAATGTGCTCTATCATCGATCACATATGTTTCATTGCAAAGCTGGTAGCAGTATCGTGTTAGGAACTGGTACACAACTAGTGTGTCAGCGACCAGCTGAAAAATCAAGATAGCTAGGAAGCAGCTGACGATGGGGGCGTGTCCTCCTCCCGGGTCGAGTCATCCGTGCCCACAAACAAAAGAACCAGCAGGCTCAACGTCCGCACTGCCGGCCCGAAATGGCTTAACTGATGTAATAAACAATCTGTGCATTCAGGTGTTAAATATAAGGTCACATGACAAGTAGATGTTGTGCAA
Organism: Hyparrhenia diplandra; assembly: GCA_015847255.1. Classification (NCBI taxonomy): domain Eukaryota; kingdom Viridiplantae; phylum Streptophyta; class Magnoliopsida; order Poales; family Poaceae; genus Hyparrhenia; species Hyparrhenia diplandra. The sequence goes on from JADLZK010007916.1 coordinate 316,805, forward strand.
TGTTAAGTTCTTTCAGCAACTGAGTAGTAACTAATTGTTAAATGTCAAAGTAAATATACTAAACTATGAAAGAATTCAACAAAAGTATGTGCAGAGGGAGAGAGAGAGAGAGCGAGGAAATTATGCATGATTGCTAACTTTGGGGATGATGAATATAACTGGAGAACAAAGTGATGAAAACTGAAGACGAAATAAGACACGATTGGTTACTTTGGTGACTGATGGAATTTGGGGCAAATTGAATAAACAACAGAAGAATATTGCTAAATTAATGACAAACTAACAATATATTTACCCATAGATCATGTGTCTTCCAAACTGAACTAAAATGTGCAGTATAGATATTTTGCAGGAAATTAACCATGACACCAATTTAGTATCACAGGCTATTATGGTTGGGCTATCTTCAAAGTATTACATACACATGAAGGCAAGTCACTTGACTGCAGGATTTACTTCGCCCGAGCCATTGGTACGTCGTTTACCATGGAAAGCAGATTGCCTCTCTGGTCTACCTATTGGCTTCGGAGGCAAGGGAGAAGCAGGCACTCCACCACTTGCATCTGATGAGTCACCCTTTAGGCTCAATTCAGACATATTGTAAGGGTCTTCGTTTTTTTTTTCACGCCTCTCATCTGGGTATAGCTGTACTAGCTGCTCATGTACAGACTCACACCAACGCTGCACACACGCACACCACACTCACACCGTACACAAATAAACCTACAGCTAAATTCAGATCACATCGCGTCCTTCGTGAGATCACTGGATCTGTCCAAGGTTCCATATAGTCAACGACCACGTCGCAATCCTTTTGTGGCTCCACGCGTGAGAGGCAACGGAATTTATCTAGGGAACCTACTGTTCCCAGGCGCGAAACCCACGTCGAGCAGCGGTCGAATGTTGGCGGCGGGTGCTCACCGAGCGAAGCCAGCCAAGTGAGCTATGGTTCATTCGCAGCTGAAACTGGAACTGGGACTTTAACTGGCAGCTGAACTGAAGCAGGCAATTCTGTAGGCACAGAAGGAGGTACGTTCGCAGCTGAAACTGGAACTGGGACTTTAACTGGCAGCTGAACTGAAGCAGGCATTTCTATAGGCACAGAAGGAGGTACCACAGTATCTTAGAAGACCACAGGGGCAGGCAGGGGTGCAATAAACTTTCTGGATGCAGTTGGTACAGAAATAAGGAGCAATGTAAATATAACCCCACTTCCTCTTGCTTCTAGTTCTATATATAGGGGACAGAGCACCACGATTAGGTTCATTTTCAGTTTCATAAAGCCAAATGAGAGTGAAGAAAGATGAGTTAGTGTGAGGAATGCTCACATGGACTCCATTACCAATTTAGACAAATAGGGAATTGGAGACACCAGGAGCACAAAATTAACTTGTACCTGAGAAAATGGAAGAGCAAGCGGACAGCCTTTCCGTCATGATTATTCCGTCTGGACAACTTTTTCGGTGTAATGAGGAAAATTGCAGGTACCATGTGGTGGATGGTGGTGCTCTCGTGATTAACAGCAGCACCAGGGTTGATTAACTGCAGCTCTCAGATGCCAGAATGTGCTTCACGATCGGGCGATGGCTGAGTTTCCTAGTGCATGAATGCGTAGTGTGTGATGTATGGTAAAGCGAGACAAAACTGCCTACCTCCAAGTGTTGATTGCGTACATTCAAGAGTAGACTACTTGGGGACTGCCATTGTGTTGCTATGTGCTATCAGCCATTGCAATAAAAAGTCTCTGAATTCTGGTGTTAGATCGAATCTAAAGCCACACAGCAAGGGGATGCTGCGAAATGGTACGTTCTTTCACCAACAGAGGAACTGAAGTGCACACAAAGTGCACTAAACTATGAAAGAATTTGCCAAAATTTTGTGTAAGAAAGCGATGAAATCATACATGACTGCTAACTTTGGGAATGATGAAGAAAACTGGAGAAAATATATGAAAAAAATTACTAAATAATACACGACTGATAACTTTTGGGATATATCTATATCTACTAATAAAGAGAGAAAATTTATGCCTCCACCTGTTTTTCTGTCTGCCAAAGAAATTGACTCGGTTACGATGAACAGTCTGACGCGGACTCAGCCCAGCCTCGAACCTTCCTTACCCCGCTGGCCAGCTCCGCCCCGTCTTTTCGGCGTCTGCTGCGACATCAGGCGCCGACTCCACGCACTCCGTCCCTGCCCTTCCCCTCCCCCCCGCCGCTCCCACTTTCGGCCTCGCTGCCTCTGTCCAAGCCCTTCACCTTCCCGGCCACAATCGATTCGGCATCCAGGACCGTCGCGATGTCTCTGTGGCACCGTCCTCCATCCGTCCGTGCCCGCTGGCCTCGCCGTCGGCCAGTCGCCTGCACCTCCGCCCGCCATCAACGGCCACCGCTCGCTACGGCATCTGCTAGCCGCGCACCATAGCAGTCAACACCCCAACTAAAAAATCAAATCAAATAGGGATGGGGAGGAGCGGCGTGCACGAGAGCAGATCAGCAGCTCGAGCAAAATTGGAGCAGGCACAGGCACCAGCGCGGGGCCAAATCAGCGGTGAAGCGGGTGGATGGTGCCGAGCACCAGGTGTCGCCCTTGCTTCTGCGCTGTCTAGAGAGAGGAGAAGAGGACGGGAATGGACGGTAGAGAAACAGATAGGGCGGACGAGAGATGCCGCCGTCAGCTTGCAGCTTGGTGCCAGTGCCACACGACAAGTCGCTGGTTGGAGCCGCTAGCATGGTGGTGGTTGGGCCTCACGGCTGGGTGACCCTAGCACGTGGGCTGTGGCAAAAAAAAAAAAGTCGGGAGAGCCCATGACTATCCACATGCATAAAGTCGGGCCTCATTGTTGCACTGCGTGCGTGGTGCAAAGAAAACAACAGCTTCTGTTATTTTTCTCTCTTTCTCTTTCGTACACTCTTTTCCATGCGCCTGCAAGTTATAATTATCCAAGTCTTCAGTACGGTATAATCAAAATCGTATTTTGAAATGATATCCAGTAGTATCTCTGGCTCTGCTTTATGTTCAGTTGTACCGAATGAACTATGCTTTCTCTAAATGGAACTCCAAATGCCTAATCCTAAGCAAACACAACGCTACTTTCATGCTTCTTCTTTAGCTCATGGGATTTGGGGATATGGAGTATTAACGTTGTTTATAGATCAAGTTATCAATTGAGCTTCATGTGATATTTAATGGGCAAAAGAAAAGTGTAATATTTTCTTGATCAAGTTATCAATAATTGAGCTTCATGCCATATTTAATGGGCACAGGAAAGTGTAATATTTTGTTCAACGCACAGACATATTTGCTTCTATACCTATTTTCCGCCGTCTATCCATCCTTCTTCGTCTAATTACCGGACGAGATGGACCTAAACCGATATGGAGTCCAATTCACCTCTCCTTGTGGATAAATATTATCTCATCTGTTGTTAGTTTGTCTACAAATATTCTTCAGTTTCTTAGCTATGAATCCTAACCAAATACAGGTTCCTTCCACCATGAGATATGATTAGATCATGTTACATACCCGTTGCAACGCATGGGCATTTTTGCTAGTAGATAGACAAAATTGGGGCTAATTGTTGAAGAAAAATACAGAAGAATATTTCTAAATTAAAGAAAAAATAACAATATATTTACCCAACGGGCCGAGCCGCTGGAGGGAGCCTGCTGAGGGAGGGTCGCACACTACTACAGATTTCTACATCACTGCCGGGTCCACAACACCCTTCACTGTCGAAAATTGAACCGACAGAACCATAGCAGTAGTGATGTGCTATTTTTATCACTGCCGAACCTTTCCACCCGGCAGTGTTGTGCTTTTAAAAAAAAAAATAATGAGCATGCAGGGCCACAGCCACCTGCCATGCTCAACCCGCCATGCTCTGCCATACAACAGAGGATTCAACACAACTTAACTCAGCCACAAATCAATTCATATATCACAATCGTCACAAATCAATTCATACAACACAATACAAGAGGGGGAACATCGGACACATCACAAATCTAAGATGAAAATAAAGGAATCTATAAAATCTTTACATTCTTGCTTTATTTCCTCTTAATCTAAGATTGATCCAGAAAATAAAAGAACTCTTAGCAGTCTGTCAATCATGTTGTTGCAATCTGCAAACATCAAAATAGAATTAGAAAAATAATTGAGGGATGAAATAAAAGGCAGCAAATGGATTAAGAACAGGAGAAGGCTTCAGATCTGAGAAGAACTAACCTTGTGAAAATAACAGGCCTAAAAATCAAATCTTGCAGTTGGGACATGACACCCCAAATCTGTGGAGAAAGAACAAATATCTCTCTTAACTTCGTGATAAATAGCACACATCCGAGCATAAATAAGAGAGGAAAATAAAGCTCACCAAAAATCAAATCTATGGCAGATTGGGGCCATCAAATCTACGAGGAGCCCAATCAAGTCCAGGCAGCCACTCCCGCCGGGGTGGAGCCATGCTCGCGGGTACCTGTATTGCATGCATGGAACTAAAATCAGTCAAAATAAATGATTTACTAAATTAAGGAAGCAAGACCGCATGCAGAAAGGAAGCAAGACCGCTCATTCGTGCTCGCTAGATCCACGCAGGCCAAGGCTCACCTTCCATTTCCTGGCGGCCGGCTCGGCGCCGGGAAGGCAGACCGCGGCGTGCTCTAGCCGCCCGGGACCGCCAGCGCTCCAGCCGCCGGGACGCTGCCCGCGCGCCGGACATAGGGGCCGCCCAGCGCGAGCTCCGCCGCCCGAGGTCACCAGCGCGAGCTCCGGCCGCCGAGGTCGCGCGCGCCGGACGTCGTGGCCGCCCCTTCGAGGACGCCGTGAGGACTGCCGCTGCGGGCCGGGGCCGGAGTGGAGTTTGGGAGGAATTGGTGCGAGTTGGCAGAGGAAATATCTTAGGAGAGAGGAAGGGGAAAGAAGCCTGTCACGGACGCCGAGGATGGTGTGAACCATTATGAATGAATATTTCGGGTCCGCGTCTATTATTCACTGTCGGGGTTCGCTAAAGAACCGAAAGTGATATAAATCACTGCCGGGGTGGAGAAACCAACCGGCACTAACCTAGGCTTTCACTGTCGGTTCTTACTCACTCACGTTCATTTTCTGAATCTGAAGCCTGGAATGGGTTTTCACCGGCAGTTTCTTTCAATCCGGCGGTGACCAAGGCGGTAGTGATGAACGAATCTGTAGGAGTGGCAAGAAGACCGTCGGCGTCTCTGGTCCTGGCTCGATGCCGCCGCCGCCGCCACATCTTCCTGACGATGACGACCGGACGTGAGGTAGAGCTGCCCCCCACGCACGGTGGTGTAGGCATGGGAGAGGCCATCGGTCCCGTAGTACGCACAGCTGCGACCCGGAGAGCCATGGCCTCCAATCGGACGGCGTGAGGTAGGATGGGCCGCGGCACAGGAGTGGAGATGAGCTCGCAGTCTGAGTTGGCGCAGTCCCATAGCTCAGCCCAGCGCATGGATTTGGAGTGACTGGGGTTTCCATCAGAGCAACCCCAAGACGTGGAGGATTACCGTGTGGTCGACAGAAAGCGAGGAAATTATACACAACTGCTAACTTTAGTGATGATGAAGAAAACTGGAGAAAAACGATGAAAACAGAATTACTAAATAATACACGACTGATAAGTTTTGGGATATATAGATGGACAAACTTGGGGCTAATTGTTGAAGAAAAAAATCAGAAGAATATTGCTAAACTAAAAAAAAAACTAACAATATATTTACCCACAGATCATGACTTCCAAACTGGTGAGAACTAAAATGAGCAGTATTGACATTTTCCAAGAAACCGTGAGGACTAAAATGAGCAGTATTGATATTTTCCAAGAAACCACGACAACATTTTAGCAGCACATGCTATTATAATTGTTCTGTCTAAGTATTACCTACACATGAAGGCATGTTTAGGACTAGAATCAAAGTCCCTTGACTACAGGAATTATTAGTTCACCAGCCATTGGTTGGTCCTTTTCAATGGAAAGCAGATTGCCTCTCTGGTCTAGCAAATGAAATTGGAGGCAAGGGAGAAGCAGGAACTCCACTGTTTGCATCTGTTTGCTATTTTTCCTTTTCATTTTCCTCCTAAAGACTATCCATCCAGTGTCCGGCGAAGCCACTACACAAGCCTTTCATCACCGTAGGGACCAATCTGCAGTTGCAGACGGAGGCCAACTAAACAATCGATTATGCAATGGGTTTGAGGATTGAGGCATTGGTCTTGCGAACACGTTCATCTGGTTGGAGAAACGCTACCAAGATGTTCTGCGCTCTTGCCATTTTGTACATCTGATCCTCCCTCCATCCAGTGCGGTGAGGCCAACACCTGAGTGTGTGGCACTGCAGCCCTGCCTCGGCTGCCGCTGCAATTGCTCATTTCTCCGTTAATTTCCATATATGTGCTCTTTTTGTGTGTGTTGTTATCCCTGAGCCCTCGCTTACTTGGGTTGCTTACCGTCAGCCAAGCCCAGGCCATGAACTTCTTGGATGTAATGGAAATGGATGATTATAGCCATTCGATCTAATTAAATTAATGGTTTAGTCATTTGGGTACCATAGAAAATCCCAAGAGTAGATGCACACAACCAAATCCTAAGCTCTGTAGTTCATAACTAAATCTTTGGTGATCCTTAATTTTTCATATGATGTATAAAGAGCTCATAACTAACAAGTCAAATGTGCAGAGGCGCTATGAACATTTTGCCACACGTTTTCCAAAAGAAATTCTGTTTTCATAGAAGACTTTGCTAGTCATTTTGGAGGAGCAAGAATCCCACTCCTCTATATTAATAGCCTATAGAGCATGAGTCCATTAATTGGTGGTCTAATATACGGTGTCTCAGCATACAGTTGGTGAAGCATTGGTTCTCTAATTAAGGAGGGAGAGACGGAGCAGTGATACAAATATTTACATACCCCAGATCCAGGTCTTCTTATATATATGTATGGCATTTCGCACCACATTCTCAAGCCTGCATAGTAGCTAGAGAAAAGGGATATATAATGAAGATGAGAGTAGATGTATATGGGCACCATTTGATCTACTTAGATAAGCAGTAAGATGCATATTCGGAATGAGAGACACCGGGAACTCGAAGGGCACCATTTTATCCACTGATGCTGGAGGATGCATGGCAGATCCACTGGAAGAAGATGTCCATTGGCCTGGTGTCCTAGAAACAGCTTCTTGCATAATCGCCGCATGGACATTGGCTGCAAATGCGCGGACCTGCCAACGCGATCGTGGCTCAAATCGACCACACTGTTTGCATATATATTATTATTTTCCTTTGTAACTTACAACTTTGGGGAATATGATCTTCCTTTTGGTCTATCGCCAGCAGTTAGCCCATGGTTGTTGATGCAGAAGGTGAACCCATTAATCCAGTTGAGACATACTTCAAAAAAATAGTTCACCAAAAGATGGAATGTTCGCACTGGTCTAAGGCTAACTTAGGGACGGGCCGGGTCGTTTGGCACGGATTCAATGCAAGTACAGAGTTATAACAGCTAAAAGGTTAATAGACAGCTTGTTTACTAGTTCCTTGCACCAAATTATATTTCACTTTTACTTTCTCCTGAGTCGTCTTTTAATCAAATTTATAAAAAAATGTAACAACATCTAGAACAAAATTAGTTTCATAGAACATTATTATTTACACTTTTAGATGTTAATATACATTTTGAAAAAATATAGCTTCAGAGAAATTATTTTACTACAAATAAAGTCAAAGTGAATAATCATTTTGAACAGAAGGAGGTAGTATAATATAGATCTTAATATACATATCATGGCTTGTGTGATCATGGTTCTGTAAATCTGTAACCTCTTCATATCAGCCATTTGGGGCAACTAAATAAAATTCAGGTGGGGAACGCCTCCTCCCGGTGAAAAAAAAAAAAATGTGTCGAAAGATTCAAAGTTGTTACTGGTTCTAGGCTAACAAATAGGACGTTACACATGAGAGTGTGAGGACCAGTTGTTTTCCTTTTATATGTCTTATGTGCATATGCTCATGTCTCTCCACATGCGGGTTTTCTTTTTACTATAAACTCTCCACATGTGGTTGGTACAGAAATAGGGAGCAATATACTTGCTTCTAGTCCTATATGTAGGGGGCAGAGCACCACGATTACTAGTTCATTTTCAGTTTCATAAAGCCAAATTAGAGAGAATAAAGATGAGTTGGTGTGAGGAATGGTCACATGGACTCCATTACCAATGCAATTTAGACAAATAGGGAATTGGAGACACCAGGAGCACAAAATTAAGAATCCCAAGATATGGAAGAGAAAGAAGCACAAAGCTACAACCTTTCCCTCACCATTACTCCCTCTGGGCAACTTTTTTAGGCGTGATGGGGAAAATTGCAGATACAAAGAGGCGCATTGGAAGGTTGTGCTCGTGATTAACAGCAGCACCAGAGTTGATTTACTGCCGCTCCACCATTTCAGAATGTGCTTCATGATTGGACGATTGGCTGAGTTTCCTAGTACATGCATGCATAGTGTGTGATTTATGGTAAAGCGAGACAAAATTTCCTACCTTCAAGAGCTGATTGCGTAGTGTAGATTACTTGGGGACTGCGCCAAGAAAGAACACACTCATCAAGGGAACCTGATCCAAATGTTGTAATGTTTTGCAATGTCAGTATTTCCACCTGATTAGAAAACAAAAGGTTTTGCTGCATTCTTATTCAGCGACCAGATCCAGAAAACAAAATCTAAAGCCACACAGCAAGGAGATGTTGCGCAAACAATCTCTGAATTCTGGTGTTAGATCAAATCTAAAGCCACACAGCAAGGAAATGTTGCGCAATGGTACATTCTTTCACAAACAGAGATACTGACTAGTAACTAACTCTAACCTAACTACAAGTGAAAACAAAGTGCACTAAACTATGAAAGAATTCGACAAAAATTATGTGTAGAAAGAAAGTGAGGAAATTAGACACGACTGCTGACTGTGGGGATGATGAAGAAAACTGGAGGAAATTGATGAAAACATAAGACAAAATAATACACAATTGATAACTTTGGGGATTGATGAATGACATTGGGAAAAAAAATGAAGGAGAAAACAGAAGATTTTTGCTAAATTAATGACAAACTAACAATATATTACCACAGATCATGACTTCCAAGCTAGTGAAAGCAAAAATGAGGAGTACACATAATTTGCTTGAAACCATGACACCATTAATTTTAGCTGCACAGACTATTATGATTTGGCTATCTTCTTACATACACATGAAGGCATGTTTAAGACCGGAATTAAAGTCACTTGACTGTAGGAATTAGTTCTCCTGATGAGCCATTGGTGGATCCTTTTCACGGAAAGCAGATTGCCTTTCTGGTTGACCAATCGGCTTTGGAGGCAAGGGAGAAGCAGGCACTCCACCGTTTGCATGTGATGAGTCACCCTTCAGGCTCAATTCAGACATATTGTAGAGGTCTTTGACGTTTAATGGGGGCGTTGAGTGCACAGCCACTGGCTTGACAACCTCATGTGGAGCATGTGCAGCACCTGGTGCTCCATATAGTAGAAAGGAACATAACCATAGCAGGGCACTGGAACAAATGCAGGAGGGTAGTATGGAGGAGGAATTGGATAAAGACAGTGGGGCATGGCGCTCCTGGCATCACCACCCCTGCCACGATCCAGCACTTGAACTTTTTTTTATGAAGACTGGAGGGGCCGTGGCCCCTACAGTAATTTATTGATCAAAGAGAAAAAGAGTACCAAAACAGGAACAAAAAAGAAACAACAACAGTTAGGCTAGGCTAAGCAAAGCTAATCTAATCTAATCTAATCTCTCAGAGAAATTCAGGACACAAAAAAAGAAACAAAAAACAGAAGAACAGATCTTAATGTTGAGTAATGCTTTGGCTCCATGAGGCAAACTGTGAAAATGAGTTAACGAGGTTACCCTATCTTGGGGCCTCGGTTCCATGTTATATAGGATGGGAAATACCCCCATCGTGGTGCTTACAACTTGGAGTACAAGATCATCTAAGATCCGGTTACATCTTCAGGTACAAGCCATGATCTACTTAGAGTACAAGACAATCCTATACATGAGCTAGATAACGTTACAATGGTGTACCGAGATGAACCTGAATAATAGAAGATACTAACCGAAAGTCTAACTGAATTACAATATCTTTAACACTCCCCCTCAATCTCAGCCACCTACAAGGTTGAGATTGTAGACAAAATGTTTCAACTTCTCACGAGAGAGAGCCTTGGTGAAACCATCAGCCACTTGATCGCCAGTATGAATGAATCTGATTTCAAGTAGACCTTGAGCAACACGCTCACGAACAAAGTGGAAGTCAATTTCAATATGTTTTGTGCGAGCATGAAACACCGGATTTGCAGCAAGATACGTAGCACCCAAATTATCACACCACAAACGGGCACCTGGCGGATGAGCAATCTTGAGTTCTTTCAACAATTTCTGGATCCACATCATCTCAGCGGTAGCATTAGCCAGAGCTTTATATTCAGCTTCAGTGCTAGACCGAGAGACAGTAGCTTGCTTTCGAGCCGTCCATGACACTAGGTTGTTACCAAGAAATATTGCAAACCCACCAGTGGAGCGACGATCATCCACACAGCCGGCCCAATCAGCATCCGAGAAACCACTAACAAGCATGGAAGAGCCTTTAGCAAAACGAAGCCCCATATTAGTTGTCCCACGAACATACCTCAGGATCTTTTTACGGCGCTTAAATGAGTTGTAGTGGGCGCATGCAAGAATTGGCACACCTTGTTTACAGCAAATGCAATGTCCGGGCGTGTGAGAGTCAAATATTGAAGAGCCCCAACCAAACTACGGTACCGAAAGTGGCATCATCAGCACTAAGAAGTGTACCATTAGTAATACTTAGCTTTTGAGAGGTTGGGAGAGGAGTATCAACCGCATTGCACTTAGCCATACCGGACCGAGCAAGAATATCAGAAGCATAGCCACCTTGGGAAAGCACAAGACCTTGTGAATCACGCTTCACCTCGATGCCAAGAAAATAGTGGAGATCACCAAGATCCTTTAAGGCAAACTCATGATGCAAGGCTGCAAGTAAGGCATTGGTGGCGCGATAAAGAGGAGCTTGCAACGATTATATCATCAACGTAGACAAGAACAAAAACTATGATACCGTTCTTGTTAAAATAAAATAGTGAAGTATCAGCTCGTGAAGGAATAAACCCCATTGATCTTAGCTTACCACAAAGACGGTCATACCAGGCACGCGGTGCTTGTTTTAACCCATAGAGCGCTTTGTCAAGCTTGCAAACATATGTGGGATGATTAGGATCAGTGTACCCGGGAGGTTGCTGCATGAACACATCTTCATTCAACACACCATGCAAAAACGCATTTTGCACATCAAGCTGTCGTAACGACCACCCTTTGTTGACGGCAATGGAGAGAATCAACCGAATTGTTGCTGCCTTCACAACTGGACTAAACGTCTCCTCATAGTCGAGTCCATATTGCTGTTTGTATCCCTTGGCCACTAAACGAGCCTTGTATCTATCAACCGACCCATCAGCATGGCGTTTGACTTTGTAAACCCATTTACATCCAATGATATTGGCACCTTTAGGACGAGGAACAAGATGCCACGTTCCATTCTTGACTAGCGCTTGGTGTTCAACATCCATTGCTTGAACCCATTGCGGACTTGCTAAAGCCTCCTTGACCGTAGCTGGTTCCTCAGCAGTAGAAACCTGCATACACCATCTCACAGTCCCGTCTGTACGAAGCTTGGGCTGGGTAATACCTTGTTGAAGCCGTGTCAACGGCCGTTGAGGAGAGGCAGCTGATCCAGATGCCGAAGACGCAGGAGAAGCAGCAGACGAAGCAGCCGCACCGGATCCTGGCTGTGCCACAGGCGATCCCGCCCCAAACTCCAAGATCGATCCGGTGGGATCTGGATGTGGCGACGCAGCACCGCTCGCAGACGAAGGCTCGGTGGTCGACGGCACAGAAGATCCGGAGCCGGGCGTCGACAACCCAGCATGCCCCGATCCCGACGGGGATTCGGCACCTGCCGACGTACCGGTCGCAGGCGGAGCATCTTCGAGACCGGTGCTGCCTCCCACAACGCGGCACATGCGGTATGGAGGCGAGGAAGCACCGTTTGGCACCAAATTTGCACCATTCTGCTCCAAATTTGTTCCTGAAAATTCTGAGACACCATCTGAAGAACAAGTGGGGTTAGCTGGTACAGGAGAACTCAATGAACGGTCACACAATGCAGCACCATCCTGATCGGGAGTAGGATTAAGAAGAACATCGGGGAGAAGTGCAAGCTCAGCCTTGAGACGTGCACCGGCATTTGGATGCATTGTGGAGAAAGGAAAAACTTGTTCATCAAATGTGACATCTCGGGAAATATAAACACGCCCTTCAGAAGGATCTAGGCACTTAAACCCTTTGTGAATATTACTATAGCCGAGAAAAACGCACGGCTTGGAACGGAAGGCAAGCTTTCTAGTGTTGTATGGGCGCAAATTTGGCCAACACGCACAGCCAAACGTTTCGAAGCATGGTGTAGTCGGGTTCTTGATCAAATAGCCCGGCTAAACGGGGTTTCGTGAGCAATGACTTTTGATGGAAGTCTATTGATAATATAGACCGCAGTAAGAAATGCCTCGTCCCAAAATTTAAGAGGCATAGATGCATGCGACAAGAGACTAAGGCCAACTTCTACAATGTGCCTATGCTTTGCGTTCGCAGAGCCATTTTGCTGGTGTGCGTGGGGGCAAGACACATGATGTGAAATGCCAATGCGTTGGAAGAAAAGAGTTTAGAGATCGATACTCTCCTCCCCCCCAGATTGTTATGCTTTGCAAGAATTTTTGCGACCAAATTGACGCTCAACAAGTTTCTTTGGAAATTATGGAAGCAAGCAAACACATCCGACTTGTGACGCAACAAATAAACCCAAACATACTTGCTGTGATCATCAATAAAGCTAACATAGTAGCTATGGCGCCCAAGTAAGTTGGCGCAGGTCCCCATACATCCGAAAAAATCAAATCTAAAGGTTTTGCCGACACACTAGAAGACATGGCATAAGGTAATTGATGCGCTTTGCCTTGTTGACATGCGTTACATACATGTCCTTTATTCAAATCAAACAAATGAAAGCCGTTGACGACTAAGCACACGCTGGACGACAGGAGCGAGAAGCATGGCCGAAGTCTAGCATGCCACAACGACGCCGGCTTGACAAAGACCGAGAGCTTGTTTATTTGGGGACGCTTTATTCAGGATGACCGCAGCGGATACTGAGGCCAGCCTCACACCGCCCGTGAGGAGGGTTTTCTTCGTCTCCTCCTCCTTGATAGCAAAACGGTCGGGATGAAATTCAAGAAAAACATTATTGTCATTGGCAAGTCGATGAACGGAAACAAGATTTTTGCTAGTGGAAGGAACATGCAAGACATTGTTGAGATGAATAGATCTATCGTGGGTGCGCAAAGTACTATGACCGACATGAGTAATCCTCATACCTGAACCGCTTTGCAGCGTGAACCTGGTCGGAGCCATTGTACTTGTCGCAAGACCGCCGACGCCTCCAGTCGCCGGTGATGTGGTCGGTCGCACGACCGTATCCATGTACGATTTGCTGTCCACACCATAGGAGGTAGTTGCCGATGACACCGACTTCTCGGCAGCCCCCCGAAACGAAGCATCAAACCTTTTGAAGCAACGAATCGCAGCGTGTCCTTCCTTGCCACGAGTTGGCGAGATCACTCCAGCCTTGAAAATTGCCTCTGAACGGCGGCCGCCACCACGACCACCGCCCTTGCCGCGACCACCACCGCCGCGGACAAAGCCCCCACGACCACTGGGGATGTTGGAGACATTCTGGCCTGGGCCACGACCACCTTTGGCAGCTAGGTTGGCCGAGGACCGGAAGGTTCCACCGTTTCCTCCTCCCTTGAGTTCCGTGCGCTTTCGAAGCTAGTGAGTTTGGGTGAACAGCTCGCCAACAGTAAATTGGCTCCACACGAGTAGTAATGGCGAGACAACCGGGTTGTAATCAAGATCCAAACCGGTCGAATGTAAGAGATTAGCTCATCATCTTCTAACCTCTTGCCCGCAGATGCCATCTCAAATGCGCAAGGCCCTTCATCTTGTTGAAGTACTCGGTCATGGTGGAGGATCCCTTTTGACGCGGTGGCGGCGCCATGCGAGTGCCGATGATGCGCGCCCGGGATTGAGAGGCAAACATGCCTTCAAGAGCCGCCCACGCCTTGGCGGCCATGACCTCCGAATTGATCTGCCCAAGGATCTCCTTGGACATGTTTGTTTGGAGGTAGTTGAGGACCTGGCCATTCTTGGCCATCCAGTCCTCCCAATCCGGATTGATCTCCGGAGGATCCTTCGGATCATTACTCTTGGCGGCACACGTGCGTCGCCGGTGGAGCAGCCGCCGGCTCGATGAAGCGGGCCGAGACGGGTGCCCCTGAAGTGCCGAGGTGACTTGAGCTTTCCACAACGGCCAGTTGGCGCGAGTGAGTTTCTCTGTCACGGGAAGGAAAGTGACGAGAGATTGAATGGCAGAGAGCGCGGAGGAAGATGTATCTGGCGCCATGAGAGAATTCCGTGAGGAAAAAAGCTCTGAATACCATGTGAAAATGAGTTAACGAGGTTACCCTATCTTGGGGCCTCGGTTCCATGTTATATAGGATGGGAAATACCCCCATCGTGGTGCTTACAACTTGGAGTACAAGATCATCTAAGATCCGGTTACATCTTCAGGTACAAGCCATGATCTACTTAGAGTACAAGACAATCCTATACATGAGCTAGATAACGTTACAATGGTGTACCGAGATGAACCTGAATAATAGAAGATACTAACCGAAAGTCTAACTGAATTACAATATCTTTAACACAAACTGAAGGGTTTGATCCTGCTTAATTCTGTACTTGAGAAGATTCAATTCCTTGATGAACGTTTCTTGACAAATCACCAGTGTTGGCTGGATACCATTGAAGATCAGGCCATTTCTAGCTGTCCACAGGGACCAACACAAGAGAATAACAGCGTCCATGAAGAAGGGTGAGTTGATCTGAACTCTGAGCTGGGTATTCCAATCAGGAAAAAAGACACCCACAGGGACCTGCACCTTAATCCAATTCCAACACATAGCAGCAAAGGGACAGTCAGCAAATAGGTGGGACACCGTTTCTTCAGCCAGGCTGTTACAAATGACACAAGATTAGGAGTCAAGCTACATATTTTTCCTTCTAAGAAGATTTCTGGTGTTAAGTCTGTCTTGCATCAGCAGCCAAAAAAAGACTTTGTGTTTAGGCTGGCAACCATCGTCCTTTTAATTACTTCTAAACTGTGTCTAATCTTCCACCATCTTTTTTTCTCTCTCTCTCTTTTTCGTTTTCATTTTCCTCCTAAAGTCCATCCAACCAGCATTCAGCAAAGCCACTAGGGAGAGCTCTGCATAGGAAGGTCATGTGAACTATTTGTTAGAATATGTGTCGACTCTGTATAGGAAGGTTATGTGAGCTCTGCATAGGAAGGTCATGTGAGCTCTGCACAGTTGGAGTAGGACTCTGTAACCCGGTCCCTCATAAATATGAGAGGGGACCTGCTGTTGTAACGATGACGACATAGCGACAAGTTCGCAGGAGGGCGGCGGCACGCTGCCGGGACCCTGGAGCGACTGGTGTTGCTGGTACTGGGGAGGAGCGCCCATAATCGTGCCCTGGGGATTTGGCATTGGCTGAACCTCGTTAACAAATATCATGCCTCTGATGTCGTCTGTGATCTTGCATGTTCGTCTCGGTAGATTCAATCGACGCTTCCGCGTGTGGAGATTAGCCAACAGCTCATCGCTGTGGGGAGCTATTTTCTAACACTATTGATCATGCAGGGGGTTTGAGCATTGAGGCATTGGTCTTGTGAACACTTAATATATTCATCTGGTATAAGAAACTCTGCCAAGATGTTCTTGCCATTTTGTACATTTGCTCCTCCTTCCTCCTGCGCATACGTGCAGCCAGAAGCAGAGGCTGACCATACACTTGAGAGTGTAGCAGCGCAGCCCTCCCTCGGCAGCCACTGCCATTGCTCGTTCCTCCGTTTGCACATGTGCTCTTGTGTGTTCGCTGTTATCCCAGGACCCTCGCTTCACTTGTTGCCAGCCAAGCCCAGGGCATGTCGTACGTTGGAGGAAGTAATCGATGATTATTCTAGCCATCCAATATAATTAATGAATGTTTCAGAGTCGTTTGAGACTGAGCACAACAGCAAAGTCCATAAGTAGAAGCCTGCAACCCATCTTATGCTCTGCAGTCCATAACTAAATATTGGTAGATCTTTAATTTTTCATATGTATAACTAAATAAGTCGAATGTGCAGAGGTGCTATAAGAACATATCGCCACTTGTTTTCCCAAAGAAATTGTGTTTTCAGAGAAGACTTATTAGCTAGTCATTTTGGAGGAGCAAGAGCCCCGCTCCTCTATATTAATAGCCTATAGAGCATGTGAGTTCATTGATGGACTAATATACGCAGTGTGTCTTAGCATGCAGTTGGTGATACACATACGGACATACCCGCACTTCCTCCTATATATGCGCATGTTTATGTATGGCATTTCACAGCACATTCTCAGACCTGCATATAGTGGCTAGAGAATTTGATTAGTGAGAAAGGGGTCTATAATGAGGAGAAGCAGTAAGATGCATATTTGGAATCGGAGACACCGGGAACACAAAATAAAGTAGAATGAGTCAAGGTTCTAGTGACGGTGGAGGATGCATGGCGGATCCGCAGGAAGAAGCTGTCCTGCCTGGTGTCCTAGAAACAAGGACCTACTTCTCGAGTCGGTCGATAGCACATTTTCTCCGCATGTGGCTGTTTTTCGGTCCAGATAATTGCTGTCAGGCCAGTGGCTCTGCTAGACCAAGTGTTGTCTACTGCAACATTGCATTGAAGTTCTCATTGGTCTAAGGCTAGCTTAGGGGCCGTTTGGCATGGTTTCAACACTAGTTGAGTTGATGATAGCTAAAAATGATAAGAAATAGGTTGTTTATTACTAGCTTCTTGTACCAAATTATATTTCACTTTTACTTTCTAATCAAATTCATAGAAAAATGTAACAACATCTAGAACAAAATTAGTTTCATAGAACATTTTAGAAATTTTAGAAGTCGGTGGAAGCAACCTTGCAGTTTGCAGTGAACCTTCTGCATCAAGGCCAGGATGGACGCGCTAGGCTGCTGCCAGAAGACACGAAAGATGTTGCAGGTGCCGAGCAAGACTAGCAAGCGGGTCTCCAGATTGGAAGCAAGCCTTAGTGTGTTAGCTAGCATTATCATGTTTCCAGTACTCTAGCTGCATGGGTTTGATGTGTTTCCCCATACTTCTGTTGCTTTTACCTGAACTGTCTTGTTGATACCTTAACTGTATCCTAGAACTGCTGTATTTCTGTTACTTGTTAATGGAAATGGGGAAGCCCCTTGATCGAGAAAAAAATACTTTTTGAAAAACTTAGACAGATTTAAAGATATTTCACTGTAGACAATTCCAAATTGAATAATAATTCTGAACGGAAACGAGGTAGTACAATATTAACCACATTCCAAAAACCTTCATACATCAACATGCAAAATCATTTATAGAAATGTTATTGTAGCTAGACACTTTGTGTATAAACGGCCTTGTCCATGGGGAAGAGTGTTATGTTGCATGGCTATTGCTCTAGCACTAATCTGGAATGTGCCATCTAGAAGTTTAGCCGCCATCTAGAAGTTCAGGGGTACCTTGGGCCTCGCTTAGTTGAGCCCCGAGCAAAATGGTGGCGGCACATCTTGCGCCTGTAAATCTGTTTGTAAAGTTCTTCATTCTTATCAATGAAAGCCGGTGGGATCTTTAAAAAAAAAATAGTCGCGCTAGTGTGTGAGAAATAGCGCGGTTATGTGACTCTGCTAGACCAACTGTTGTTCCCCCGGGCGAAGCCAGACGAGAAATCCACTAGGGTCGGATGCATTAAACACTGGGGTCGACTACATGGATGAACAGTGCTAAAGAGTGATTTACCACCGATTTTGGAAAATTTCGTCGGGGTCCGATGACCAGACGGCTCCATGTAGCTTCGCCCATGGTTCCCTGTGCCTCCCATGCCCAAGTTTGTAGGTAACTTGTATCATTATGCCGAGTTCATCTATAGAGCAGAAGCTTAGCTTTGGCCACTGGATCATATTGGAATTCTTATATACTAACATCCCGTGTGCATTGCTGGACATCAATATATAGTCGTCTACCAATGCCTTGTGATATCAGTTATTTAAATTATTGCTACTGCGAGTGATGTACTAACCAAACTCACTATAGTAACCTCTCTTCATTTTTGCAAACGACTTAGCAAAACAGAGCCCCATGCATTCTATCGCACTGGTACCGCTGTTATTACAACACGTAGCTCACAGATATTTATAGGCTGCATCAATCATGCATTGTATCCCACTGGCCACCACCTCCTCAGCCCCGGTCGTTGTGTTGTGGGTTAGCACCATTTTGGGCTCCCAATTCAATATGAAGGCTATGAATTTAGACATTCTCTCTCTCTCTCTCTCTCTCTCTCTCTCTCTCTCTGAGCAATAGATACAGTATGGGGAAAAGCACAGTGCTCATGACTGATTCAATAATTCTATTTTGGAGAAACTAATCAGTAAACAGTGCTTGTACCACGTAGCTCAATTGTAGAAAGATGTATATATATATATAATGTAGCAACCAGACTCACTATAATAACCTCTCTTTGTCACCTCTAAGATGATGGAAGAATTTTTGCAAAGGGCTTACTAAAGGAGGAGGATCTGAATGGAGTTCAAGCTAAGGATTCAAGACAGAGGAGGTCACTTTCACTGGAACCCTCCCAGTTATTCAAGGCAGCATGCGTACGAACGACAAGGAGTTCACAAAGGAGTTCACAGATGTTTTTTGAACGAAAGAGTTCACACATGTTTATAGGCTACATAAACCACATATTGCCTACTGCTGGCTGCCACCTCCTGAGTCCCAACGCATTGTTGGTTCCTGTCAGTGTTGTAGGTCCATGTTTTCGGCTTTCTATTCAGGAGCAGGGCTACCATAGTGTGGACATGCTACCTGCCTGCTATCAATTTAGGGGGGCAACAGTTACAAGAAGGAATAAGAACACAGATTGTACATACTGCCTAATTTCTGTTAATTGATATGGAAAGCAACCCGCAAGAAACAGATTTTGCAATCAGGGACTAAAGCACAGTGATCGCGATGATGTAATACGTTTTACTCAATTTTAGAGAAATTAATCAACAAATAATGCATACATGATGTATAGAGTAATGAATCAACAGATACTGTTATCTGGCATGGCGTTGTCTGATACATGCTTTGTCGAATAAATAAGAATTCTTAGTTTGCGGCTGAGATACAGGGGGCCAAACTGGTGTTTATAATGTTGAAGTTAAGGTAACAAGAGGATCATATGCGCTTCTCCCCTCCCCTCTGAGTTGGAATACATATATAGAAACTTCATATGCTCTTGTCTCACTGGAAGGCACATGGCAAATCATCATCCATAAGTATACGGGTCTCGAGCAATATAGATATAGCCCGTTTCCTTGCTGGCTCTCCAGTGTTCATTTCTCCACTTTGTAAAAAACTGGGGCATTTTTTATTTGGTTACTGATGGGTAAGAAAACAATGCGGTGGGTATGGATGGCATTATCTCTCTTGCAATACGATCTACTTGGAATCGGAGACACCGGGATCACAAAATAAAGTTGGATATTCAGATTATAGCCAGAAAGGTCACGATGAAGAAGATTGGCATCCAAGTGGAAACCGAGCACCCGGACGAAGCGTCCTTTGATGAGCTTAGCGCAGCGCTTGCTCTTCCCCTTCAGCACGACACTAGGGAAGCAATGCAGACTTACTTCAGAGGTAGGAAGCGGCGGGCTGTCCAGCCCCTCAGCGATGCCTAGCTACCTTCGTGTCACTTTCCTCTGTGGTCGCAAAATTTAACTCCATGTAATTGTTTACTTTGTATCCAGTAGATAGGTTGTGACCTTGCCCGGTTGCGATGTCCACTCAACGTTGCACCCGTGCCTTTGTATGTGTTTGTGTCTTTTTTTCCTTTTAATGAAATACGGGTAAATGGCCCGATCGAGAAAAAAAAAGATTGTGGCACAGAACTTCATGTAACTGATATGAGGTGTACACAGTTTCTTATGTCACAAGTGTGCTCTTCCAATGATGCAGAATGATGCTACGGTACACTTGTTACACCGCAGGAGGTAATGGCTTAAACAAATCTAAGACATTAATTTTTTGGATTTTATGAATTGAGAAAATTAAAAATATAATCTCAGAAAAAAACAATCCTGAATCCCCTAATCTTGGCAAAAAAAAATGAATATAGGATGATATTTTTATCTTTTAAGAATTTTTATATTGGCGATGCTGTGGTATTCCGGTTACCCAGCTGGAGGTAAAATCTTTTTAGCATTTGCAGTAAATTAATTAAGGGATGTGCTAATTCATACATCATTTTGTACAAATGAAGATATATGAATACATATGATTCCTCTCACACCAAAAAAAAAAAACAATCTAGAACAAAATGCGTCAAAGGATTCAAAGTTCTTTGAGGATAGAAAATAGGGCACCAGATTAACGTATATCATGCAGATGAAATAAGAGAGGATAAGGGCCTTCTTGTTTGAAGGCCTCCTAGGCAGCTCCTATCCCAGGCATGCATCACAGCCGTAAGCATGCATCTATGATAACTGCCAGTTCTAGGCAAGCTTGCCTTATGAGAAACCAAACAGGTCCTAAGAGAGGGTCAGATGTTACTCCATCTGAGTTTGATCGAATAATATATGCTCTTAGACTCTTATAGTCTCTCCACAGGTGGATTCATTGTTCATTTCTCATTTTTGGACAGCAAAAATGGATGATGCATAGATGAAACTTGCGTTGGACAACAATGTTGAGAAGAAATCTTGTGCCTCGGGGAAAAAGCATGAGGATACAGAAACATTGAGGATACCAGTGGTATTGCCATATGTTCATAGTCGTTGCTGTAAATAATCTGTGTTGCTCATTCAGGAGATAGAAAACCCAAGAGCACACTGTGTAATGATAAATTCTTCCATGGTCGAACAGAGCTACTGACAGGTTACTAATGATTAGAAGTGGCACTGTTGAAAGAAATTGTGTTAAATTGACGAAAAACAGAATAATGCTGCTAATTAATGTAAAACTAACAATATTTACTCACAGATCATGACACCATTTTTGCAGGACAGGTTGTTACGATTTGGCTATCTTCTAATTACTACAAACACATGAAGGCATGTTTATGCACATAATGGAGTCGCTTGGCTGTAGAAATTAGTCCACTCTCTGCATTTGAGTCACCCTTCAGCTACAATCCACTCTTCCACTCGTTTAGCAGAGTCCTTGAGTGCATGGCCACAGGCTGAGCTTGTGGTCGTGCCTTGTGACCCATAGTAATGAAAGAGCTTAATAGCTCGAGTTCACAGCCTCATGATCAGCTTTCAAAACAGAGGAGCTGCTCCTTTTGTTTAGCTACTTCATATCACTAGCACTCAAACTCTTTGCGTTATCCAAAGAAACACTTACAACTTGGTGTTACACATATTGGTAAGCTGCATAAACAATGATGCACAATGTGTCCAATTGAAAAGACACTAGTAATGTTGTCTGATACATACTGTGTTGAAGGAATCATAACTCATAGTTTCAGGCTAACATATACAGGACAGGAAATTGATGCTTATAATGAATTTAAAGTAAGAATACGATCATACTCTCCCCTCCCCTTCTGGGTTGGAATAACATATATAGCACTTGCATGTGCTCATGTTTCCTAGCAAGCAGGCTCATGTTTCATATGCATACTCTCCCCGTCATGTTTTCCTATCTGATGTCTCCATCCTGTAAAGCTAGAAGCATTTATTTAGCGAGTTAAGGGACGGAAAAATGAGAGTAATGAACAGCATTACCTACCTACAGTAAGGTCTACATGAAAAGCGGAAGCACCGGGAGTGCAAAATAAAGTTCAATAGCTCGAGAAAGGGTGATGGACTGTAGATCTGCTTGGTTTTTGATGACTCTGGATTCAATGATTTCATTTTTTTTTTTTTCCACACAGAGTCTTCATCTTGGAAGTTCTATGGCAGAGGGGCACTGATGTTTGATCTATAAGCGAAGAATCATAGTAGGAAGTGTAATCTATAAAACGGTCCATTTAAAATTTTAGTCTTCGGACTCAATTCTTGGGTGTGTTCGCTTCGACATTTTTTTTTGTTTGTTGCTGCAGCTGTGGCTGCTGATCCACAATAGCTTTCTACAGTATATAAAACATAGGGTTATAGAAAGTTTTTTTGAATATGTATTTTGTCTAAGGAGACAGAAAACCCAAACTCACTCAACTAGGTGGTGTTACGTTGTGCAATGGCAAATTGGAGTATTACAGCAGGCATGAGTGTGTACACTTTCTTTTGTCTAGAGTGTGTTCTTTGGTCATCAGTCTGTGGTGAAGTGGTATGAGATGCCAATATTCACGAATTAATAAGCAAGAATTGTTGCTGCAAATGATGAACCATTGATTCATTTACTCAGTCTGTGGCGAAGTGTGTAGGGGATTAGTGAACAGAAACGTCTCTAGCAAACTGCCAGAAGCTATGAAGGAGTTTTCTTTCCCATTGCCGAAGGTAATTCTTGGCAATTGCGTAAACAATGTGCCAGAAAGGAAATTCAGGTTTCCCTCTTGCGGATAATATGTTGCAGATTTTGAATATGTATTATGTGCACTGATAAACTGGAGCACAACCATACCTACTGACTGGTATATAGCCTAATAGGCTTAGGGTTACAGTATCTTCCTCAGGCTAATCAGGGGGGTGACCTTCATTATATAGCCTAATAGGCTTAGGGTTACAGTGTACAAGGCCAATGGGCCGACGCCCCAATATGGGCTGACTATTATATTCTAACACCCTCCCTCAGTCTTAGCGGGAGTGTCACGAACACAAAGACTGGACCTAAAGTCAGTGAACAACTGTACAGGTAACCCTTTGGTCATGATGTCTGCGAACTGATGAGATGATGGGACATGGAGCACCCGGACCTGTCCCAAAGCAACCCTCTCGCGGACGAAGTGAATATCTATCTCAATATGCTTCATGCGACGATGATGAACTGGATTGGCGGTCATGTAGACAGTACTGACGTTGTCGCAGTAGACGAGCATCGCCGAAGAGATGGGTGCATGGAGCTCCTGAAGTAACTGACGAAGCCAACAAGTCTCAGCCACAGCGTGCGCAACAGCACGCACTAGTACCTAAACACTTATTGGTGGCGGGCAAAATATGTTTTTGGTGGCGGGCAAGTGTGCCCGTCACCAAGTAAAGGTCACAGAAAATAAATTTTTTACCGTGACGGGCAGAGTGCCCGCCACGCTTATTAAAGCTTGCGTGGCGGGCGAGTTACATGTGCCCGCCACGGTTAACAATTTCAAAAAAATTAAAAAAAAAACAGAAACCCTATATAGGCCCGCCGAGCCCATCCATGGGCCCGCCGAGCCCATCTAGGGTTAGGGATCCGCCGAGTGGATCCGGCGCGCCGCCACCTGCTCCGCCGCCTTCTCGTCACCTCCGCCGGGAGGCCACGCCAGATCCGCCGCCGTCGGGGGGAGGACCCCGAGCCCGGATCCGCTGCCGGGAGGGAGGCAACGCCCGGATCCACCGTCGGGAGGACCGCCGCGCCGGATCCCGCCGCCGGGGGGGAGGCCACGCCGGATCCGCCGCCGGGAGGGTCGCGCCGCCCGGATGCGCCCGCGGGAGGAGCACCGCGGCCGGATCCGCCGCCGGGAGGGAGGCCACGCCGGATGCGCCGCCGGGAGGAGCACCGCGGCCGGATCCGCCCGCCGGGAGGGAGGCCACGCCCGGATGCGCGGCCGGAGGAGCACCGCGGCCGGATCCGCCGCGGGGAGGACCGCCACGCCCGGATCCGCCGCCCGGGAGGGTCGCGCCGCCCGGATGCGCCGCCACGGAGGAGCACCGCGGCCACCACACATCACCACCGGGAGAGGGAGCGGAGAGAGGAGGGGATGGGTGGGGTTGGTGGTGGGAGAGGGCGCCGTTAAGGTGCGTGTTAAGATTTTATTTTGCGTGGCGTGCGTGTTAAGGTGCCCGCCACGCAAAAAATCTTTTCCGTGTGACGGGCAAAAAACGTCCGTCACGTAAAAAAGAAAACTGGGACGTGGCGGGTATTTTTCGTGACGGGCAAAAAAAGTGCTCGCCACGGAAAAGATTTTGCAAGTGCTCGCAAAATCATTTCGTTACTAGTGACGATACTCAGCCTCCGCGACTCGAACGAGACCGTAGTCTAGTGTTTTGAGGACCGGGGAGACTAGGTTGTCGCCGAGGAAGATCTGAGAGAGCTCGAGGTGGAGCGCCGAGAGTCCGGACAACCAGCCCAATCAAGATCGGAGTAGGCGATCAAAGCCGGTGATGATGCCGCGTGCGGTGTGAAGCCCGGTGGACGTGGTGCCCTTGACATACCGCAAGACACGCTTGAGCATCGCAAAATGCGGCTCGCGCTGGTCGTGCATGAAGAGGCAAACCTCGCCGGAACCACGAGGCGCAGGTCCGGCGAGTCAGAAGGTACCGGAGAGCACCGGGCGAGATCTGCGGTATTGAGTAGTGTCCGCCACCGGAGCGCCTTCGAGCGGAGAGCTTGGCATGAGTGTCCACTGTGGGTCGCCAGAGTGACACTCAGCCCGCATGCCGGCGCGCTATTTGGGAGCAGATCCACGCGGCATCGGGCGAGAGAGAGGAAGAGGCCGTCGCCAGATCGCGTGACGTAGACCCCGAGGAAGTGATGAAGATCCCCGAGATCTGCCATGGCTTAACTCGGAGTGAAGAAGCTCGGTGAGGTGACGAAGAAGCGAGGTCGACGAGGGCTGTCGGGATGATGTCGTCGACATAGAGCGATAAGTAGGCGATGTCGGCACCCGCTTTGTAGACAAAGAGGGACTTGTTGGAGGTCGAAGCGGTGAAGCCGGATCGCTGGTGCCACGCCGTGGCGCCGCTTGAGTCCGCACAAGGACTTTTTGCAGAGACGACATGGTCGGGAGCCGCCGGGTCGACGGCCGGCGGCCGCCGGCAATAGATCGCGGTCGTTTTAGATGGCCGTGGAGAAAGGCGTTCTTCACGCCCCGGTGATGTATCGCCAGAGGAGAGACGGCGATGCCGAGGACGGCTCGAATGGTGGCCGGTTTAACAACCGGGCTGAACGCCTCGCCGCGCCGATGTCGTGATCGCTGCGAGAACCCACGAACAACCCATCCGGCTTTATGACGAGCCGAGAGAGCCCGGCATGATACTTGTGCTTGAAGACCCACTTGCCGGTGATGACGTTGGCGCGAGGTGGTCGAGGAAGGAGACGCCAGTGCCATTGTCCACGAGCGCCTTTGTACTCCTCGACCATGGCCACGCGCTTGGCATCGGCGAGCCGGGCGCTGGAGTTGCCCGGCAGCGGGGAAGCTGTATCGAGACCGCCGCGGTGAAGCCGCATCGCTGCATTGGCGGCGGTAGAGAGCCCGTCCGGAGCGAAGTCGTCCGCCACGGGAGGCTCGGAGCTCGAGGCACCGCCGCTGCGGTGCTGGAGCCGGCTCTAGGGCCGGAGGAGCTCTAGGCCGCGGCTGTGGAGCCGGGGCCAAGCGGGACGACGGACGTAGTGGAGGCCGTGCCACCGCACAGACAACAACGGGCAGCGGCAGGGGCGGGGCGCCGCACTGTGGGTGCGGAGGTATTGCCGCCGAGGTAGAGGTGGTGGCCGGGGCACCTGTGGCAGGCGGTAGGCATCGCTATGCCACAAGATGGCGGGGTCCAGCCCGATCGGGTCGCTGTCATCCTCCGAGGGCCGCGAGTGCTCGACGTCCATGGTGGACGGAGCAGCCACGGGTAGTATGTCCCTGTAACAAAAATCCCAGAATCCGGTCGAGGCTTGGAAGCCACAAACGGAAAGTGAGTCTCGTCGAAAACAACTTGTCGCGAGTGTTGGTGTTTCTTACGCACACAGAGAAATCCGCAAGCGCACGGAAATACCGTTGTAGCACTTCACCCGGTGGTAGCGGTGGTATCGTATTTTACACAAGGGCGGTTGCGCAGACTAGCTTTTCGTGTCCGGGTCAACCTAAGGCAAGGGTTTGTTTTCTAAGAGTAGCGAGGTATCTATAGGCTAAGTTTTCCGTGCAAGTGATTCCTAAAGTCGCATTGTCTACTCACTTCGGGCACCGCCCGCTCCCAAATGGGTAGAGTCCGGCAATTAGCACTGCACCGCACCCGAACGTGGGGGGATTTCAAGGGACGGACAAGGCTTGTCACGACCAGGCCGCCTACCCCCTCAACCGTGGGATGCGCCACAAAAGGTAGGTGAACGCTAGTCCAAACACCACGTTTGCACTATTGGTCATAGTTCTTGATGTTGGCCAAGGTTCCCCGGTCAAAGAGTTCCTCCACCAAGAACTAACGCTCTTAACGAGACAATCTACCAATCCCGCAAGTCTACAACAGCTAAGAAATATGCGAAGGAAATTAAGTAGCTGCAAGATAATCACAAGACTCCTTACCAAAGTGTAAGTAGCTTGCAGAGGTACAAGCCGGGCGGGTACCGACAAGTCCGGCACTCCGTCCTCCTAGGAACCGCGGAACACCGAGAGGCGAACCGGCAACTCCGGGTAGAAAGAACAAAGCTTCTTTCTAGCTCTTCCCTCTCTCACTCTCTAGAATTAGAAGATAGAAGAAGAAGTAGAAGAAGAAGAAGAAGATCTAATTCTACTCTCTTGCACAAGTGGACTGGTTTCTCCTTTGAAATTGTAGTGCTCTTGGAGAGGGAGAGAGGGGGCCTATTTATACACAAGGGGGAGGGGCCTAAGTGCTAAAATCACCCAAACCGTCCTAGGAAAACCTTCCATGTATACCAAACCGACCATCCCACGTCGGTTTCACCAGTTTTGGAAGGTAGCAAACCGCCTCCCCGAAGCTGGGCTTGAACCGCCTCGGCCAGGGTGCGTGTGACAGAGCCGACCAATTTATAAGAAATCAAGTATAATTCGCAATTACCGAAGCAATCGCAGTCTACACTTGAGTCCATATAAACCCGGTATTCCGGAAATCTCCGAGTGATTTCAAACTCATCAACAGTACAACCAAGGATCGTTGAGCTCAGTAGTTCAAATCCGCAGGTATCTTAAACCAAATTCCATATATATTAATCAGAGTGCGATGTACACATTTAATTACAAAATAATTCAGAGTGCGGAAGCAATAGCTTTCAAAAACAAGATAGTTGTACAGCGGAAATAAAATAAGATAGTGCCAACATAGTGTCAACCTTGTAATAGCATGAGACAGGGAAATATGGAGATTGCCATGCCCTAGGCATTATTCTTCAACCACAAAGACATCACATCCGGATAGAATCATGCTAGACGGATCACCGCAACATCGGGAATTAACCCGTGAGTACTCAATTGTACTCCGCAAGACTTACCCGCCCCAAAACCGAGAAATAAGGAAGAGACTCCAAAGGATTATGCTTGGCTTTATCTGGAGCTGGCTGACTCACATTTACTTTCAGAAAACAAGGTTGATTAGTAAGCCTACACATACTACTTGAGTTCTTTCAAGTTAAAAGGTTATTTATTATATACATAACCATAGATCCTGTATAGTCAAGGTTAAAGACATATGCCCAGTAATATAAATAACAACATAAGTAACTTGATCAATATTTTAACGGCAGCACCATGATAAATATAACATATATTGTGATATTAAGACTACATTGCCGTGGAGGTATCCCGGGTTCTCACTATCCAGGAGAGATGGCGATTCGAATCGATTGCAAACCAGCTGGCGAATACCCTGACACACACCAAGTCTACGTCATGACTGCAGACCCGATCACTCCTCAAGATGTTACGGGACGTAAAAGTCTCGGTCTTGCCGGCTACCCCCTCCTTCTCGGGTACCAAGTGAGCGTGCAACGAGACCGACATCATCGTGCGCATCTTCTTGTACCCAATAAAAAGCCTCTGCAACCAATGCCAAAGGAGGAGCGATAAAGCGAGCATGGCCGGCCCCTAACATTCTTGCGAGCTTCGTGGCTCACGACCCAGCGGAGCCTACTATATGCCAGGTACGTTCAACTTCCGACCACAGCCCGACAAAGTATGAGTCCTTAATCGATCAGGTGGAAAGACCACAAGTTCCACCCAATCTCACATGTTTTATTAGTCAGGTTCTCAGCAGCAGCTTGTTAGTCACCCATGTGACTAACCACAAACATCCTCTCAAGTGACCGGAATCACTGTCTACTGCAATCACCATACTGAGCATTTATAACCTAGACCTCTAAATAGGACAGGATAACAACTTCAACAAGGATATCTGTGCATCAACGGTTTCAACCACTTTCCTAAACTTAATGCATCAACATATATAAAGGACGCAACACAATTTAGTTAGAAAGCATAGGAAAGGGCAGCATGCACCGGGGCTTGCCTTGGAGAAGAGGGTTAGAAGGTGCCTTGGGCACTTCAACAGCTTGACGACGTGCCTTGCTTCTTCTTGGACTTCCTCTTGCTACACTTCTAGCTGTGTACCTCTCCTTCCTGCTGCTCCTCGATTTCCTCGTGCTCTCTCTTTTCGATCCAATATGAATGTATATGCAAAGGTGAATATTAAGGAATGCATGATTAACAAGGAATGGATGAATGCATTATGATGTAAGATATTAGTAAGTGCATATCTCTTCTGCAGAAACACAATTATAACTACACAAGAAACCCTAATATTCTACATCAAGCAAACACCCTATTTCACTAAACACTGCAAATGGCAGCTAGACATGCTGTCACTAAAACAGTCACACAGGGAGTTCTATAACTCCAAATGCAGCAAACGAATACTCGTTAGAAAGCTAACGAAATTATCTACAAATCATTCCATATCACCATGACCGGAATCTGACATTAACAGTCTCGAAAACAGCAAAAACAGAGGCTCTGAAATCAGGCAACCTCTCACTTAGAACACTCCAAATAAATTACTCAAGCATGCACTTCATTTGGGACTTTTCCAGCAAGCAAACCAAGTCATAATCTATCAAGTAAACCTACTGCACCAACCAAAAGATAAACTAATACACATGAAATGATATTCCCTAAATAACACCACATATGCATACTCTTAAATATAAAGGCTAGAATTACACTAGTTTACTATAAACACAATACCAGCAAACCAACCATACTAACAGGTCCTAAACATGCTAGGAACACACAATAAAAATACTAATACACATTACCTTCATATAAACATGTATTTCTAAACTATTTTCTATGCAACATGATTATGATAAATACATAACTACTTCAGAAAAATCTACAAAAATTACCAAAGTATCCTACTGACATATAACAGCTACCATAAAAATATCATAGCAATATCATGCATATACTGTCCTACACAAAAATCACTAGGAGACAATAAATCTAGGCATGAAAATACTTTATACTATGAAAAGTGTTAGACAACATATTTCTAAGTATGAAAAGCTTCTAAAACCTATCAAAAGCAAACATACAAAATCTCACATCCAAAACCCTAGTATTTATTTTTCTATGAATTTCCTAAGAAAGCATGGTAAATGGCACATAAATCAAAAATCACATTTCTACCACAGAACATAGCATGTATGATATTTTTCCTGCACTAAACATCCAAAAACATGAACATTTCATACAGGCACCCCTATTTTATCATGCACCAAGAATTAGGTATGCATTTATCTATTTTCATGGCATTTACTAGCATAAATATAAATAAATATAAAAACTACCAGAACATGGCATCTCATATTTTTCTAGCATAGAGCAGAGCATAATAAACACGACAAAATTTGTCTCACTCAAAATGGAGCTAAAATGAGCAAGTTATGCAATTTACAAGCTACGCATGCATTTTCGGAAAATAGAAAATATATAAAGGATATTCCCGGCAAGGCCGGACCCACTCGTCGGCACGAGAACAGGGAGCGGGCGCGGCACGGCGGATCTTCGCCGTCGGCAGTCCTCCGGCGAATCCAAGGGCATCCACGGACTCGTCTCAACGAGGCGGTCGACGGTGGCCAAAGCGGCGTCCGAAAGCGATCGTTGGCGCCGGTCGGGCGACGATAAGAGGCGGCGGCGGCGGCGGCGTCGCCGGCGTTCGCCGTTCCGCGGTGAGGCGGTCGAGTGAGGCGCGCATGGTCTTCCGCTGGGTCGAGACGGACCGGATCCACTAGCCGGGTGACCGGGACGACGACGTGGCGGCGCTCGACGGGCGTGCATGCCGACGCGCGGCGGCGGTTCCGCCAGCGAGCGCCCGCGTTCCGGCCGAAGTGGGGGTCGGGGCGGCTCGACCGCGGGTGCTCGAGCGCCGGCACGTCGAGGCGAACCTCAGGGCGCGCGTTGGAAGGGCCGGAGATGGTTTGGGACGCCGCCCGGCCACGGGCGGGTAGAGGGCTCGCCGAGCTCTCGGCGGCGGCGGCGGCACGGAACGGCCGATTCGGGCGCCTACCGTCGATAGGCTGCCGCTAGCTAGTCTAGGAGATGGAGGAGGTCGAGGTGGTGTGGTGTGTGCGGCAAATCGAAGAAAGGCGCGGGCGAGGTGGTGGGTTTCCGCGGCGGCGCCATGGTGGTCGGATTTTCCGGCGAAGCCGAAATCCGGCGATGCGCGCGTTCTCGGCGGGTTTGGCTTGGGTTCTTGGACATAGGCGCAGAGGGGACGACGGGGGGGTAGGGAGCGAGCGTGGACGGGGGTTACGGCGGTGCTCGACGCCGGCAATGGCCAAGGCGGCCACGGCTGCTGCTGCTCGTTGCGGCATGCAAGGGAAGGGAAGGAGGGTCCGGGGAATGGCTTGGGAAGCACGGGGCGCGCTTGCCCACTTCTACAAGGCACCGGCGGGCGCTGCGGTGTCAGACGGGCGTGGCCACGCGGCGCGCACGGCAGGGCAAGGTGGCAGGGGTGTGGCGGCGGGGCTTTAGCGACGGGGAGAAGGTAAGCGTCACTAAAAACCCGTTTCCAAACCCTAACTTGAACTGTTTGCCCTAAACCTCGAGATACGTGCAAAACTAGCCAAACCTCATATTGAATGAAACGTTCCCTCGAAATTCTGAGCAATCCACGTATACAAATTTTCTCCTAATTTGGCCCAGATTTAAAACTACGATCAGTCGAAGCTTGACTACTCAAAACCCGAAAGCAAACCCTAATTTTGACTCAAATCAAACTATTTTCGTCGTTTTGAACACGATCCACCCACTTTCATGAAACGATCCTATAACATCTTTTGTTCTACACTAAATTACCCACACATTTCACGAAGAGAGCACACACATGCAACAAACCTAGCTAGGACTTTTGATCAAAACAAGACAAAGCACTTACAAAGTCAAATCTAGTCAAACCAAGTCAAACTAGCATTATAAAATATAATTAGAAGACATGACCAACATCAACCTTACTCTAAAACATCTCCTAATTATAACTAAGAATAAATAAATAGCAAACAACTAATTATGTCAGCATTTCATACATAAAATGATGAGACAAAGCATAGCATGCAATTCTCGAGCAAAACATGATATAAATGATGATGCATGCATGCTAATGATGCTTAGGATATGAAATGCATATGCCAATGGCATGATTAACACCAGGTGTTACAGTGCGGCGCGCACCGGGTGGTGCGCGCGCACCACCCGCCGTGGCCGGCCTGGCCGGGGCGGCAGCCGGGCTTCCTTCCTCTCGAAAAGTTGTAAGGTGGACTTGGCCCGGCCTGGTTTTGACGTTTTTGCTTCGATTCTTGGTTGGGCTTGCCATTTGCTCCTTTGGACCCTTTTTTTATATGTTGATTTTATTTCTTTTTCTTTGTCTTTTTGGCCCAAAGTGATCATCCTTGAATTTGTACCGCAAGTCCAAATAAACACCAAAACTTTGGAATATGTTAGTTGAAATCCCTACTTCTAGGTTGTTTTGGTGTTATGTTGACGGTATTTAATTTGTCGTTGGTTACCGTCAACAAACTCCCCACACTTAGCCCCTTACTCGCCCCTCGAAAGTGAAGGCATAGGGATTAAAGTGGTTCAATCTCCAAGATGTAGACCTGCATACAAGTTATTCTAGGCTTTACCTGCCTTGTGAGCATTCATGGTGGCTACCAAGCTATCTTAGAACAATTGATCAATGGAATAGCATGAACTTCTATCTTCTTGCTACTACTCATGCGCAAAGACTTGGTAAGTTTTTGAATTTTTTGAAAGAAATAGCATTGCTCTTTATGGTATTGACTCTCACAAAAATCACTCTTGTTTGAATTTTCCTTTCAAAGCTCTCTTGTTTGATTCACTCTCACTCATCCTATTTTGCAGGGTTTTTGTGGATCTTTGAATGGAGTGGTGCGTACATACCTCTGCATGTTTTGTCGGGTCAAGCTCTGGATCGTTGGAGGGAAGGGCCATACCCTTAGATCAAAATGTGCAAAAGTGTGTGGAAAATATTGATGATATATATTTTCTTTGTGGTTAGTCCTTGACATCATGATCCTCTCCCCTTCTTTTTGTATGCTTCTAGAGAGATACAGGCCTTTTTTCTTTTGTATGCTTTTTTTTTTTTGAGATGTGGGCTCTACTCGCCCTCGGACACGTGTCCATTATTCATCTCTTATTCATTTTCTTTTTCCGCAGCCTGTATCTTTCTCTCTGCATTTTTCTTGATAACAGGAGGCGATCATGGTATGAGTGGAGTATTTATTTGGTGGATGGTAACGATGCATGTTGTGTGCAATTCTCATTGTGAGAACCGGCGTGTATATGTGGGTGTACGTGTTTTCCGATCTTGGGAGTATGAGCCTCTCTCAACGCGGATCAACGGAGCCCGACAAAACTCAATGTAGTAGGAAGCAGCTATAGTGGATATTCATGACATTTTTCAGGCTTTGGTAATATTTGGCTAAGTCAAACCATGAGCATGCTTTATTTTAAATTTTTGAAGATAAAACCAAGTCTTGTTGCAAAAGAGAGCAAGCGTCAAGTCATTCTACCATATCACAAAGATCAATTATTTAGATAAGCATGGGGTCCCTAATGGATAGTTGCTCAACAAAGGTCTTGGTTTTTAGCAAGGAATAAAATGTATGCATGCCTTTTATCAATTGGTAGATATAGAGATGGAGTTTTGCTAACTTGGTTCAGGTTTCAGCACTTAGATAGGTCACAAGTCAAAATTTAATTATAAATTACGTACCTTTGACTTGTGAGCCTCCCCCACACTTGTTTTTGTACCTATTTTTTTATTTTCTTTTGCACAAGGACAAAAAAACAAGTGGAGACATGGACAATAAAATAATAATACTTTATTGAATCATTCAAATTGGGGGCATTACACTTGAAGGAATTACAAAATGATCGAAAGGGAAATACTGAAAATTAAAATTTGTGCGCGCCTAATTATTGATAAAGGGGTAGAGCATTTCTACCGAAAGGTCAGTGAGGATCTACTGAGCGCTCTACCCCCATCTCTCTAGCAGCAAGCCTGAGCTCCTCGTGCATGTTAACATGCAGGTCTGCTAGCTTCTTCCTAAGGCGGATATTGGCACTATGCCTTTCTGCTAATCTGCCTCTAAGGGTTTGGACGAAGCTTGAGAGATCTGCGATTTTCTTCTGTACACTTTCAACTGTAGGCCCTGTTTGGGGCTCAATGTCATCCCCAAAGAACCCCTTTGGTTGTCCCCGAACCTATGGTTTGGGAACCTTCTTCCTCCATTCTCCGTTCGGCAATTGTTCTAAAGTGTAAGGGAAACAAGAATCGCCTTTTTGGAAGTAGCTGGAGAGATTCCCTAATAGGTCTTCATCGTATACTATTGTTTCCTCTATGGGGACATTCTCCTTGCCTTCTACCTTCTTTTTCTTTGGTGTAGGAATTTTAGCTGGGGAAGGTAGGAGAGCTAGGTCTCTTTTTGGGGTTTCCCTCTTCTCTAGGTATTTGGAAGCGAAAGTCATGGCTTCCTCTCTATTAAATGGTACTAGAGCCATAGGAGGAGGAGAGCCTTGCTGCTGTTCTTGGCTTAGAGGAAGAGGATTTGAGAGGAGGAGAAGAGCAAGAAGGAGAGGTGTGAAGAATGGAGAGGAGGAGGGTGGATTTTATAGGACAAACACTCCTCTCTGTTTTGGCAGGTTAAAATCACGCGGAGCGCACCTCACTACTGCAGGTTATGAGAAAGAGGAAGGCGATGGGCGAAATCCCAGCCCGGACGGAGCCGGCCAGGGTGCGGGCGCACCAAGTGGTGCGCGCACACCAGCCAGGCGTCCCCCCTGGTCGAGTTTTCAGCCACATTCGTTTCCTTTTCTGAAAAGTTTTGAACTGGGGTTTGCCGCGCGAGAAACGTTTCCTTTCTTGCTGATCTCTAATTGATCCTTAAATTTGAATTTTGAAAATAGTTTATGCTTTGATTAATTTAGAAAGTATATGTCCTTTGTGTAACAAATGACCAAAGCATAAATTAAATAGAGTAAAAAAAAAGAAAATAATAAAGTAAATACTCTATTTAAAGCAAAGTAAAAAAATATATAGATAACTTTTATGTTTTATTATTACCTTATTATATATATATATTTTTTTATATGCTGATCATCCTAATTTAATTTTCAAAGCATAAATCTATTTTATCGAGCTCTTGGTTAAGATCGTGCATCGCTCGAAGAAAAGCTTAAGATGTTGACCGTTTACCTTTTGTATCTCACTGCGTCATCTTGGATTGTGATTGCGCCATGTGGCGATGTGTTGATGACGGTGTACGGTCCTTTCCATTTGCTTCTCAGCTTCCCTTCGCCGAATAGCTTCACCCGGGAGTTGAATAGGAGTACTTTGTCTCCCGTGGTGAATTCTTTGAGTTTGATGCACTGATCATGCCATCTTTTTTGTGCGCTCTTTGTAGAGCTTTGCACTATGGTACGCCTTTCTCTCGCCATTCTTCTAGTTCGAGATTTGTCTCGACGGTTCTTCCCAAGCGAAGTCGGACGTCCATATTCCACTTTTTGATGGCCCAATGAGCTCGATGCTCCAACTCAACGGTAAATGGCGGGTTTTGCCATAAACCACCGGTAAGGTGACATGCCGATGGGGGCTTTGTAAGCTGTCCCGATATGCCCGAGAGCATCGGGCAGCTTGTTCTTCCAACCCTTCCCCATCTCGTTGACCGTCTTTCGCAGGATGTTTTTGATTTGCTTATTGAGAGTTTTCGCTTGTCCATTTGGTTTGCGGATGATAAGGGGTGGCAATATTGTCTTTGGGTGCCAAGCTCTTTCAAGAATGTCTTGAATGATTTGTCCTTGAAATGCGATCCTCCGTCACTGATCACCATGCGTGGCATCCCGAAACGGGGGAAGATGATTTCATGGAACATTTGTGTGCATGCTTGCCATCAGCAGCTCGCATGGTAGTGCCTCTACCCACTTCGACACGTAGTCCACTGCCACCAGGATATATTCGCAATCATGGGACCTCTGGAATGGCCCCATGTAGTCAATGCCCCATACATCAAATATTTCTATTTGAAGATTGTAGTGTAAGGGCATTGCATCACGAGCCGTGATGTTTTCGTCTTCTCGGCGGTTGTAGCATCTTCGATGAACTCTTTCGCCTCGTCGCACATCGTCGGCGGAATAATCCGCGACCGCCAAATTTTGGCTTGTGTGCGAAATACTCCCGGATGTCCCGGCGTAGGGAGATGCATGACATTTTTCGATGATCCGCATTCCTTCCTCCCCGGGTACACATCTTCTCAAGAAGCCGCCCCGCACACACCCCGTACGGATATGGGTCATCCCATAGGTGCCGTCGCTCTCCATTTGGAGCTTCCGCTTGTTCTCCCATGTGGTACATACCCTACAACCATGTAATTCACAATGTTTTGCGTACCATGGGTTGAAGTGCGACACCTTGAGTAGCATGTCGTCGCGTGTAATCGTTGATGGGTGGTTCCCGCATGTTAGTTACCCGTGATACGCGACAAATGATCCGCAACTGTATTTTCTACTCCCTTTTTATCTTTTATTTCTATATCAAATTCTTGGAGCAGAAGAATCCAGCGGATCAAGCGAGGTTTCGCATCCTTTTTGGTAAGAAGGTACTTAAGGGCAGCATGGTGCGTATAGGCGATTATTTTTGCGCCCACTAAGTAGGATCGAAACTTCTCGATAGCAAAGACTACACGCCAGAGCTCTTTTTCCGTCGCGGGCGTAATTAAGCTGGGCTCTGTCGAGTTTTGCTAGCATATGCGATGGCATCTTTGCTTTACGTCCTTGGTTTGGCCTAAGACCGCACCAACAAAGATATAGTCGCTAGTATCGCACATGATTTCAAATGGCAATGACCAATCTGGTCGTTGGATGATCGGAGCCGAGATGAGTGCTTTCTTAAGGGTTTTGAAAGCGTGTAAGCACTCATCCGTGAAGTCAAAGGGTACGTCCTTGGCTAGCAGGGCCGTAAGGGGTCTAGCGATTTGCGAAAAATCTTTTATAAATCTTCTATAAAACCCTGCGTGGCCTAGGAAACTACGAATACCTTTGACGTTCACTGGGGGTGGTAGCTTTTCAATAACCTCTATTTTAGCTTTGTCTACCTCTATCCCCTCTCGGACACGAGGTGCCCGAGAACGATGCCTTCTCGCACCATGAAGTGGCACTTTTCCGATTAAGTACCGTGTCCTTTTCTTGGCATCATTTGCAAGACCCGGTCTAAGTTCTTCGTGACAGCTTTCAAAAGTCTTACCATAGACGGAGAAATCGTCCATGAAGACTTCCATGATTTCTTCAATCATGTGCGAGAAAATAGACATCATACAACCACCGAAAGGAAGCGGGTGCATTACACGGCCCCAAATGACATTCTACGGTATGCATAGGTTCCGTATGGGCATGTGAACGTGGTCTTGCTCGTCATCGGGGTGGATCGGGATCCGGTGGTAGCGTAATACCGGTCAAGGAAACGAGAAGAAAGAGTGTTTCGCTAACCGCTCCAACATTTCATCAATAAAGGGCAGCGGAAAGTGATCTTTCTTTGTTGCCTTGTTAAGTTTTCTATAATCAATACACATTCTCCACCCTGTGACTTGTCTTTGTGGAATGAGTTCGTTTTTAGCGTTCTCAACGACTGTCATTCCTCCCTTTTTAGGGACCACTTGGACTGGGCTAACCCAATCACTATGTGGTACGGGATAGATAATCCCGGCGTGAAGAAGCTTGAGAACTTCCTTCTTGACGACTTCACGCATCGCATTATTGAGCCTGCGCTGGGGTTCGCATGATGGGGTACTGTCAGGGTCAATGGGAATGCGATGTGTGCAGAGTGTTGGGCTTACCCCTTTCAGATCTTGAAGGGAATACCCAAAGACCGATCTGTGTTTCTCTAAGACGGCTATTAGCTGGGTAGTTTCTTGGTCACTAAGCTTATTGCTTATGATGACCGGTGCTTGTGAATCGCCGTTTAGGAAGACATAGCGTAGGCCTGGGGGTAGGGGTTTAAGCTCAACTGGAGGTCGAGTTAGCTCTTCCTCTTTGGGAAGTTCTATGAGTTCCCCTGAATCGTCCTCTTCTTCAATGAAGAATTGGGCGTCTTTTTCTAGGTACGTTTTCGGGTTCTCATATAGCATAACTCCCATGACCTCCTCAGCGTGTCATACTCAAGGAAGGGTTCTCATTATCGAAGTTTTTAGCTCGAGTAACCGGGATAGAAAACTTTTTTTCTTCCCGAAGTTTGACATCTAAATCCCCGGATGTTGATAGATCAAGAATCTTTTCCAAGGGATGCCCGATTGGGATGTCGAAGTCTTGGATATCGAAAATATGAAAATCCAGAGACAACTTGACATCCTTGTGTTGGAAGACTTGTTCATGTATAACCTCACGGCTTTCAATGGTGGTACGAGGTGCTATGCGCAAGGTCCGTGTTGTGGGGGTTCTAATGGCTTCCTCGACACATGTTTGTGCAAAGGTTTCGGACATTATGTTTATACCCACAGCAGGGTTATACATTACTTCCACCCAGTCTCCTTGATATTTGCAATGGATTGGTGTAGAGGGGCCACTAATCCGAATTTCTTCGAAAGAGTGTTGACGTTTCTTAACGTCGCAGAAGAATCCGCAAGCGTACAGAATTGTCGTTATAGCTTTCACCCGGAAGTATTCAGGGTATCGTATTTTCCACAGGGACGGCTGCGCAGAGGGCTTTCTGAATAACGTCTACCCAAGGCAAGGTTATGTTCTAAGAGTAGTGAGGTATCTCTATGGGCTTAAGTTTCGAGGCGGGGATTTTTCGAGCTTGTTAACTTTCTCACCGGGCACCGGGCAACTTCAACTGGGATGGAGACCGGCAATTGCACCTTGCGCCACACCCGAACGTGGGGGATTACAAAGGACGGACAAGGTCGTCACAACCCGACCCGCCTACCCCCTCAACCGTGGGATGCGCCACAAAAGATAGGCTACCACTAGTCCAAACACCACGTTTGCATCGATGATTGCTACTCTAGGGTGAATTCAAGGCTTACCCGCCCCCAGGGGTCCTTCCACTAGAGCACCGCCAAAAGCGACTATCAATCCCGTAAGATCGTAATGGCCTAAGATAATATGCTTGAAAAGTAATAGGCCGAAAGATAATCACAAACTTCTTACCAAAGCGTAAGTAGATTGTAGAGGTACAAGCGAGGTGGGTACCGACAAGTCCGGCACTCCGTCCTCCTAGGAACCATGATGCAGCGGGGGGCGGACCGACAACTCTGTGTAGAAGGAATCAAGTTTCCTTCTAGCCTTTCCTCTCTCACTCTCTAGAATTAGAATAGGGGTAGAGATAGAAGACTCTCTCTCTTGCTCACTTGTGCTTGTAGCTCCTTATTATGAATGGTAGAAGAACTCTACTAAGAGAGGGAGAGCTCTTTACCTTTGGAATTGGTGTGTTACAATAGAGAGAGATGGCCTATATTTATACTAGAGAGGGGGGAGAGGGCATCTCTACACTTGGAAACATTTCCTACCGCCTCTACTGACATGCAACCGACGCTGGGAGGTTGGCAAGGAAGTTTCCATGTGAGCTGCGTTGAAAACCGGCGAAGAACCGGCCAGAAAGGCGTCGAACCGGAGCTAAACCGGTAGAACCACGCGCTGTCAGCTATTTCTGGAAAGAAATTGAGGTCGGTTGCAGAGAAACCGGCCGGTCCAGCTGGATTTGGGCGGCCGAACCGCGCTTGGCCGCGCACCGCCTTGGCTCTTCCACTCCGCGATCGCCACGTGTCCCCAGTGCCGGTCCGCTCGTCGCCCGCTAGCGCAGATGCGCTATCGCGCTCCCGCTGAGCGGCCCGCTGTCCGCCGTGGCGCGGCCGTTCGAATTTGAACGCGCTCTTGCGGCCGCGAGGCGGTTTGGCCGTCGTGGGCCCGCGCCGGGCCTGGTTGTCGGGCCGATGGTTGGCGTTGACTTCGGGGTGCCGACGTCGGCGATGACGTCAAGACTCCTTTTAATTTGGAAAATTCATAACTTATTATTGGGAGCTCCAAAAATAGCAAATAATATGTCCGTTTCGATCAGCGACGAGCTCTTCGTAATGGTATACTCCGTTTCTTCATTTTAGATAGTTTTTATCTGCGAAAAATTAGGAATTCCTACAAAACAATTGGAGCACCAAAACTTGTGGAACTTGTTAAATAAATAATATTTTGTTTATGATAAGGCATGAAATGTTTGTCATTTAGTGTACTTTGACGGTCAAAATATATGCATTAATTACCGTCAACAAACTCCCCACACTTAGCCTTTTGCTCGCCCTCGAGTAAAAGCGTAGGACTAAGGTGGTTTAATCTCCAAGATGTTGATCTCGCATTCGAGTTATTCCGGGCTTCACCCGCTTTGTGAGCATTCAAAGTGGCTACCAAGTTATCTTAGAATAATTGAGCAATGGAATAGCATGAAATCATATCTTCTTACTACTACTCATGCGCAAAGACTTGGTTGATTTATTTTTATAAAAGAAAAACAAAGCATTGCTCCATGGTTGATTCTCACAAAAAGTCTCTCAAGTATGTGGTTTGTTTCCTCACCAAAGTTCTCTCTTCTTTTTTTGTCACTCTCACTCATCCTAACTTTTTGCAGGTTTTTGTGGATCTTTTGAGTGGAGAGAGATGCATACTTACCTCTGTATATATTGTCGGGTGAAACTCGGATCGTTGGAAAGAGGTGCCATACTCCTAGATCAAAATGTGCAAAAGTGTGTGGAAAATATTTTTGGTATTTTTGTGGTTACTCCTTGACTCATGATCTCTCTTCTTTTCTTTTTGTATGCTTTTGGAGAGATACAGGCTACCTTTTCTTCTATCTTTCTTCTTTTCTTTTTTTTTTTTTTTGGAGATGTGGGCTCTACTCGCCCTCGGACACGTGTCCATTTTTCATCTCTTTTTCTCTTCTTCTCTTTTTTTTTTGGAGATGTGGGCTCTACTCGCCCTCGGACACGTGTCCATTTTTCATCTCTTTTTCTCTTCTTCTTTTTTTTTCAGTAGCCTTTGCATCCTCTTTTTGCATGATACTTTTTATGATAACAGGAGATGATCATGTTGTAACTTGGATGGAGTATTTATTTTGTGGATGGTAGGGGTGCATGTTGTGCGCAATTCTCATTGTGAGAATCGGCGTGTATAAGTGGGTGTACGTGTTTTTCGATCTTGGGGGTATGAGCCTCTCTCAACGCAGATCACGGAGCCCGACAAAACTCAATACGCCAGAAGTAGCTATAGTGGATATTCATGTCATTATTCAGGCTTTGGTAGGATTTGTCTAAGTCAAACCAGGAGCATGCTTTATTTGAATTTTGAAAAGTAAAACCAAGTCTTGTTGCATAAGAGAGTAAGCGTCAAGTCATTCTACCATATCACAAAGCTCAATTATTTAGATAAGCATGGGGTCCCTAATGTAGTTGCTCAACAAAGTGTGGTTTTTAGTGAGGAATAAAATGTATGCACATCATGTATCAATTGGTAGACTAGAGATGGAGTATATGCCAACTTTTGTTTAGACAATGATTTACATAGGCGAGGAGATGTGAAATATGTCACAAGTCAAAGTGTAAAATGATACAATTTATTTTTGCGTACCTTTGTCTTGTGAGAGACACGTGCGCCTCCCCCACACTTGTTTTTGTACCTGTCTTTATGTTTTCTTTTTGCACAAAGGACAAAAACAAGTGGAGACATGCACAATTTTCTAAAGACAAGTTTTATTAAATTTATAAACAAAAGAGAAACACTCTTTTTTTTTTTTTTTTTTTTTTTTTTTTTGGCATCTTTGATAATTCATAAATCATTTTTGAAATAAAAGTCTATTCTATCGAGCTCTTGGTTGAGATCGGGCAATGGCTCAAAGAAAAGTTTGAGGCGTTGACCATTTACCTTGTGTATTTTACCTGCGTCGTCTTGGATTGTGATTAAACCGTGACGAGGTATTGATGATTTGTGTATGGTCCTTTCCACTTACTCCTCAACTTTCCTTCGCCAAATAGTTTCACCCGGGAGTTGAATAAGAGTACCTTATCACCCCTGGTGAATTCTTTCATCTTTATGCGCTGATCATGCCATCTCTTCATGCGCTCTTTGTAGAGCTTTGAACTATGGTACGCCTTTTCTCGCCATTCTTCAAGTTCAGAAATTTGCTTTTGTCGATTCTTTCCGGCGAGTTTGACGTCCATATTCCATTGCTTGATGGCCCAGTGAGCTCGATGCTCCAACTCAACTGGTAAGTGGCAGGTTTTGCCATATACCCGGTGATAGGGTGACATGCCGATGGGGGCTTTGTATGTTGTCCGATAAGCCCAAAGAGCATCCGGTAGCTTATTTTTCCAAACCCTTCCCCATCTCGTTGACCGCCTTTCGCGGGATGTTCTTTATTTGCTTATTTGACGTTTCGGGCTTGCCCATTTGGTTTTGCGGATGATAAGGGGTAGCTATGTTGTGCCGGGCGCCAAGTTCTTTCGGGAATGTTCTCAATGCCTTGTCCTTGAAGTGTGATCCTCCGTCACTTATTACCATGCGAGGCATTCCAAAACGGGGGAAAATCACTTCATGGAACATCTTTCGAGCATGTTTGGCGTCAGCAGCTCTACATGGTAATGCTTCTACCCACTTCGACACGTAATCCACCGCCAAACCAAGATATACTCGCAATCGCCGGACTTTGGGAATGGTCCCATGTAGTCAATGCCCCACACATCAAATATTTCTATTTGAAGGTTGTAGTGTAGGGGCATTGCGTCATGAAGCTGTTATACCTCGGTCTTCGGCAGCTATAGCATCTTCTAATGAACTCCTTCGTGTCGGCGGTACATTGTTGGCGGAAGAAACCGCGACCGCCAGATTTTGGCTTGAGTGCGGAATACTCCGAGGTGGCCAAAGATAAGGTGATGCATGGCATTTTTCTATGATTTGCATCCCTTACGCCCTTGGTACGCATCTTCTTAGCAAGCCATCTGCGTACACCCCTGTACAGATACGGGTTGTCCCAAAGGTGACGTCTGCTCTCTACTTGGAGCTTTTGCCGGTCCTCCCCAGGGGGTACATAACCTGTAACCATGAAGTTGACAATGTTTGCGTACCATGGGTTGGTGTCCGTCACCTTTAGTAGCATGTCGTCGCTAGCGGGTAATCATTGATTGGAAGTTCCCGCATGTTAGTTACCGCATACGCGACAAATGATCTCGCAACGGTATTCTCTACTCCCTTTTTATCTTTTATTTCTAGATCGAATTCTTGAAGCAGAAGAATCCAGTGGATCAAACGAGGTTTCGCGTCTTTCTTAGTGAGAAGATACTTAAGGGCAGCGTGGTCGGTGTAAAAGATTATCTTTGCACCCACTAAGTAAGAGCGAAATTTCTCGATAGCGAAGACTACCTGCGAGGAGCTCTTTTTACGTGGTAGCGTAGTTCAACCGGGCTCTGTCGAGTCTTGCTAGCATATGCGATTGCATCTTTGCTTCTTATCCTTGGTTTGGCCTAAGACCGCACCAACGGCATAGTCGCTAGCATCGCACATGATTTCAAACGGCAACGACCAATCAGGGGTTGGATGATCGGAGCCGAGATGAGTGCTTTCTTAAGGGTTTCGAAAGCGTGCATGCACTCATCTGTGAAGTCGAAAGGGACATCCTTGGCTAACAGGTTCGTGAGGGGTCTAGAGATTTGAGAAAAATCTTTGATAAATCTTCTATAGAACCCTGCATGACCTAGGAAGCTACGGATTCCTTTTACGTTCTTGGGGGAGGTAGCTTTTCGATAATGTCTATCTTACCTCTCTGTCTACCTCAATCCCCCTCTCGGACACTAAGTGTCCAAGAACGATGCCTTCTGGACCATAAAATGGCACTTTTCCCAATTGAGCACCAGGTCCTTTTCTTGGCATCGTTGCAAGACCCTCGTCTAAATTCTTGAGACAACGCCGAAAGTCTTACCATAGGCGGAGAAATCGTCCATGAAGACTTCCATGATCTCTTCAATCATGTGCGAGAAGATAGACATCATACACCATTTGGAAAGAAGCGGGTGCATTACACAGCCCAAATGACATTCTACGATACGCATAGGTTCCGTATAGGCATGTGAATGTGGTCTTGCTTTGGTCATCGGGGTGGATCGGGATCTGGTGATAGCCAGAATACCCGTCAAGGAAACAAAAGAAAGAATGTTTCGCTAACCATTCCAACATTTCATCAATGAATGGAAGCGGGAAGTGATCTTTCTTAGTTGCCTTGTTAAGTTTTCTATAGTCGATGCACATTCTCCACCCCGTGACTTGTCTTTGTGGAATGAGCTCGTTCTTTGAGTTCTCAACGACCGTCATTCCTCCCTTTTTAGGGACCACTTGGACCGGGCTAACCCAGTCGCTATGTGGTACGGGATAAATTATCCCGGCGTGAAGAAGTTTGAGAACTTCCTTCTTCACGACTTCATGCATCGCGTTATTGAGCCTTCTCTGGGGTTCGCGTGATGGGGTGCTGGAAGGTTCAATAGGTATGCGATGTGTGCAAAGTGTTGGGCTTACCCCTTTTAGGTCTTGCAAAGAATACCCAAAGACCGATTTATGCTTCTCTAAGATGGCGATGAGTTGGGACGTCTCCTGGTCACTAAGTTTATCACT
This sequence comes from Hyparrhenia diplandra, assembly GCA_015847255.1. Classification (NCBI taxonomy): domain Eukaryota; kingdom Viridiplantae; phylum Streptophyta; class Magnoliopsida; order Poales; family Poaceae; genus Hyparrhenia; species Hyparrhenia diplandra. Next base: position 361,151 of record JADLZK010007916.1, read on the forward strand.
AATGATAACCGGAGTTTGTGTGTCGCCGTTTAGGAAGACATGACGAGGCCGGGGGCGGGGTTTAAGCTCAGGCGGAGGCCGAGTCGCTCTTCCTCTTGAGGAAGTTCTATGGTTTCCCCTGAGTCGTCCTCTTCTTCTATGAAGAATTGGGCATCAAATTCTAGGTCTGTCTCAGGGTTATCATAGAGCATGACTCCCATGACCTCCTCGGGCATGTCATCATTGTGGAGAGGGTATGTCACTGAGTTTTTAGCTCGTGTGATTGGAATAAAAAATGAATTCCTCCCCAGTTTGACATCTAGATCCCCGGATTTTGATAGATCAAGAATCTTTTCCAAGGGATGCCCGATTAGGATGTCAAAATCTTTGATATCAAAAATATGAAAGTCCAAAGAAAATTTGACATCCTTATGCTGAAGAATTTGGTCATGTATAATCTCTCGGCATTCTAAGGTGGTTCGAGGTGCCGTGCGCAATGTCCGGAAAGGTATGGGTTATGAAAGGCTCTTCTACGAGGCATTGCGCATAGTTTTTGGACATGATGTTTACACCTACCGTAGGGTTATACATGACCTCCACCAAGTCCCTTTGATGTCTACAAAAGAGAGGAGTAGAGGGACAAGTTATCTGAATTTCTTCAGATGATCCTTCCCCCTCTTTTAACCACTCTGTGCTCATAATGGCCGTCAATTCCTTAATGGACTCCTTGAGAAAAAGTTCGTCAAGGGGTTCCTTAGGATAGACAGGGCTGGTGGTTTCTTCCAAAGCATTCGTAATTCGAGGCTTTACCGAATTCTTACGTAAGATCGGCCTCGAAAAACGAGAGATCCGAACATGCGGTCTCTTCTTTCTTTGGTTTTGGTTCAGCGAGGGTTTCTCTAGAGGTGTGTCGGGTTTGACTTTGGCGAAGAGACCTCCTCTAGGATCCGCTTGGGTTCTACACGGATGGGTTCTAGTGGGGAGTATTCTCAAGAATACGGTTTAGGAGAGCTTCTCCTTCATTTGGGGTTTTATGTGAAAACGACCCTCCGGCCAGGTTGTGTCAAGCAAGAGGGCGGTCGCTCTATCCAAACCTAGCCAAAAATCTTTGTAAAAGCACATGGTTTGGGATGGACAGATCTGGGCCGGATCGGTAAGAGTGGAAAACGGTCCCAAGCTGCACCTATGGTTTCACCCTCTATTTGTCGGAAGTTGAGTACCTCTTGACGCGGGGCCGCGATTACGGATAAAGGATAGAACGCGAGACAGAATCTATTCCGTAGTTCTTCCCATTCTCCTTTTACCAACCCTACGTTGTGGGCGTACCATTGTTTCGCTTTCTCGGTGAGAGAGAACGGAGCTTGATTTCCACCGCAATGTATCGTGTGTCATGCCCGCAATTGTCGCATGCACGAGCTGCTCAAACTCCCTTAGATGATGGTATGGATTTTCATATTCCAAGCCTGAAAAGGCTTGGGCCTGAACCATGGCTATAAAGCCAGGGCGGAGCTCATAATCTGAAGCTGTGATTGGCTTCGAAGATTGGCGTGGTTCTAAGAGCTCGCCCTTAGGAGCGGGAAGGGTTTGAAGGGTAGGTTGCTCCATGGGTAAAAAGAAAATATTTTTGTATTTTTTTTTCTTGGAGACTACAAGGCACACGGGTCGACTAGGTCCGATATACAACTACGACAACCGTCCCCGGCAACGGCGCCAGAAAGCTTGTTGACGTTTCTTAACGTCGCAGAAGAATCCGCAAGCGTACAGAATTGTCGTTATAGCTTTCACCCGGAAGTATTCAGGGTATCGTATTTTCCACAGGGACGGCTGCGCAGAGGGCTTTCTGAATAACGTCTACCCAAGGCAAGGTTATGTTCTAAGAGTAGTGAGGTATCTCTATGGGCTTAAGTTTCCAGGCAGGGATTTTCTGAGCTTGTTAACTTTCTCACTTCGGGCACCGGCAATCGCCCAACTGGGATGGAGACCGGCAATTGCACTGCGCCACACCCGAACGTGGGGGGATTACAAAGGACGGACAAGGCTGTCACAACCCAGCCGCCTACCCCCTCAACCGTGGGATGCGCCACAAAAGATAGGCTACCACTAGTCCAAACACCACGTTTGCACCGATGATTGCTACTCTAGGGTGAATTCAAGGCTTACCCGTCCCCGGGGTCCTTCCACTAGAGCACCGCCAAAAGACGACTATCAATCCCGTAAGATCGTAACAGCTAAGATAATATGCTTGAAAAGTAATAGGCCGAAAGATAATCACAAACTTCTTACCAAAGCGTAAGTAGATTGTAGAGGTACAAGCGAGGTGGGTACCGACAAGTCCGGCACTCCGTCCTCCTAGGAACATGATGCAGAGGGGCGGACCGACAACTCCAGGTAGAAGGAATCAAGTTTCCTTCTAGCCTTTCCTCTCTCACTCTCTAGAATTAGAATAGGGGTAGAGATAGAAGACTCTCTCTCTTGCTCACTTGTGCTTGTAGCTCCTTATTATGAATGGTAGAAGAACTCTACTAAGAGAGGGAGAGCTCTTTACCTTTGGAATTGGTGTGTTACAATAGAGAGATGGCCTATATTTATACTAGAGAGGGGGAGAGGGCATCTCTACACTTGGAAACATTTCCTACCGCCTCTCTTGACATGCAACCGATTTTGGGAGGTTGGCAAGGAAGTTTCCATGTGAGCTGCGTTGAAAACCGGCGAAGAACCGCCGAAAAGGCGTCGAACCGGAGCTAAACCGGTAGAACCACGCTATTTGTCGCCTATTTTCGGAAAGAAATTGAGGTCGGTTGCTTGAGAAACCGCCGGTCCAGCTGGATTTGGGCGGCCGAACCGCGCTTGGCAGCGACCGCCTTTGGCTCTTCCACTCCGCGATCGCCACGTGTCCCCAGTGTCGGTCCGCTCGTCCGCCAGCGCAGCGCATGCGCGCGCTCCCGCCGCTGAGCCCGGCCGCTGTCCGCCACGTGGCGCGGCCGCTTGATTTGAACGCGGCCGCGCGCGCGGCGCCGCCGAGGCGGTTTGGCCGTCGTGGGCCCGCCTGGCCTGGTTGTCGGCGATGGTTGGCGTTGACTCGGGGGTCTTGACGTCGGCGATGACGTCGGCACTCCTTTTAATTTGGAAAATTCATAACTTATTATTGGGAGCTCCAAAAATAGCAAATAATATGTCCGTTTCGATCCAGCGACGAGCTCTTCGTAATGGTATACTCCGTTTCTTCATTTTAGATAGTTTTTATCTGCGAAAAATTAGGAATTCCTACAAAACAATTGGAGCACCAAAACTTGTGGAACTTGTTAAATAAATAATATTTTGTTTATGATAAGGCATGAAATGTTTGTCATTTAGTGTACTTTGACGGTCAAAATATATGCATTAATTACCGTCAACAAAGAGGGTCCTTCCTCTCGCAACCATTCCGTGCTCATTATAGCTGTTAGCTCCTTAATAGACTCACGGAGGAAGGTTTTATCCGGGGCTGTTCGGGGCTAACGGGACCGGTGGTTTCTTCCATTGTTCGTGCCGAGGTGTCACCGAATTGGTCGATAAGGTCAACCTCGAAGAACGGGAGATCCGTGCATGCGGTCTCCTTGAGTTACGGTTCGGGCGAGGGTCTCTATAGGTTTAACGGGTTCGGCGCGTCCAAGAGACTTCCTCTTGTTTACGCTTGGGTTCTACACGGATGGGTTCTAGCGGAGGAGTATTCTCAAGAATACGGTTTAGGAGAGCTTCTCCTTCATTTGTGGTTTTATGTGAAAACGACCCTCCGGCAGACTAAATCAAGCGAAAGAGGGCGTCGCCCCTGTCGATCCCTAGCCGAAATCTTTGTAAAAGCACGTGGTTTGGTATGGGCAGTGCGGGCCGGATCGTGTAAGCGTGGTAAACCGATCCCGAGCTGCACCTAAGGTTTCACCCTCTATTTGTCGGAAGTTGAGTATCTCTTGTCGCAGGGCGCGATTCGGATATAGGGTAGAACGCTACACACGAATCTGTTTCGCAGTTCTTCCCATTCTCCATTTACCAACCCTACGTTATGGGCGTACCATTGAGTCGCCCTCTCGTGAGAGAGAACGGAAACAACTTCCACCTCAACGTGTCGTGTGTCATGCCTACAATTGTCGGGCGACCCACGAGCTGCTCAAACTCCCGTAAGTGATGATAGGGGTTTTCATATTCGAGCCTTTGAAAAGGCTCGGGCCAGGAACCATGGCTATAAAGCCAGGGCGGAGCTCATACTCGAAAGCTGTGATTGGCTTCGCGGATTGGTGTGGTTCTACGAGCTCGCCGTTGGGGGGAGCGCATGGGATTTGTAGGGTAGGTTGCTCCATGGGTAACACGGACTCTTTTTTGGTATTTTTGTTTAAAGGATACTACCAGTCACAAAGGTTGACTCGGCTCGATATATAACTACGACAACCGTCCCCGGCAACGGTGCCAGAAATGCTTGTTGGTGTTTCTTACGCACACAGAGAAATCCGCAAGCGCACGGAAATACCGTTGTAGCACTTCACCCGGTGGTGCGAGGGTATCGTATTTTACACAAGGGCGGTTTACTGGTGGCTTTTCAGTGCCGGGTCAACCTAAGGCAAGGGTTTGTTTTCTAAGAGTAGCGAGGTATCTATAGGCTAAGTTTTCTAGGCAGTGATTCCTAAAGTCTGTTGTCTACTCACTTCGGGCACCGGCCCGCTCCCAAATGGGTAGAGTCCGGCAATTAGCACTGCGCCGCACCCGAACGTGGGGGGATTTCAAGGGACGGACAAGGCTTGTCATGACCAGGCCGCCTACCCCCTCAACCGTGGGATGCGCCACAAAAGGTAGGTGAACGCTAGTCCAAACACCACGTTTGCACTATTGGTCACAGTTCTTGATGTTGGCCAAGGTTCCCCGGTCAAAGAGTTCCTCCACCAAGAACTAACGCTCTTAACGAGACAATCTACCAATCCCGCAAGTCTACAACAGCTAAGAAATATGCGAAGGAAATTAAGTAGCTGCAAGATAATCACAAGACTCCTTACCAAAGTGTAAGTAGCTTGCAGAGGTACAAGCCGGGCGGGTACCGACAAGTCCGGCACTCCATCCTCCTAGGAACCGCGGAACACCGAGAGGCGAACCGGCAACTCCGGGTAGAAAGAACAAAGCTTCTTTCTAGCTCTTCCCTCTCTCACTCTCTAGAATTAGAAGATAGAAGAAGAAGTAGAAGAAGAAGAAGAAGATCTAATTCTACTCTCTTGCACAAGTGGACTGGTTTCTCCTTTGAAATTGTAGTGCTCTTGGAGAGGGAGAGAGGGGGCCTATTTATACACAAGGGGGAGGGGCCTAAGTGCTAAAATCACCCAAGCCGTCCTAGGAAAACCTTCCATGTATACCAAACCGACCATCCCACGTCGGTTTCACCAGTTTTGGAAGGTAGCAAACCGCCTCCCCGAAGCTGGGCTTTGTAACACCCTAGGTGTTAAGCATCTTGAAAGCATGATCATTTGCATAGCATCATCATCATTTCATGCATGAGCAAGTGCACAATAGCTTTTAATTAAGTTGTTAGCATATTATGCTTGCTTGACCTAGCTGCTATAGGATCTTTGCTATAATCATGATTTGGACCTAGATTAGGCCTAGATGTATTTTTATCATAATTTAGGACCATGTTTGAGCTTGTGTTTTGATTTAGAAAATTTTTATAAATCAACCCTAGTGTGTCAAACCTCCTTGACCCATTTTCAAACTCATTTCAAAAGTGCTTGATAGAAGTGTTTTTAGCAAAAAGTTTCTATAGATGATATGAAGTACTTTTTATGTGGAGCAAATGATCTGTTGTGACTTTCTTGTGAAAAGGTTTTGAAATGCCCCAAATAGAGCCCCCAAGTTCAGGTCAAACTCAAGTCAAATTTTCAAACTCTGTTTTGAATGTTTGGATTGACCTTGCTGTTTTTAATTTTTAGTTCCAAATCTAGGCCGAATTAGAAAAAGTCCATATTGAGTGTTTTGTAGATCTTGAAATTCTACACAAAGTTGATGTTTTGACTTTTTCCAAATTCTGCACTAATTTCGAGATCTAGGCCAAAAACTATCGCTGATCCAGAAATCAGAGTAGGGGGGGACCTATCGGCTCGCCGCCGGCCGACAGCGCCGGGGACGACGTGGCCGCAGCACAGCCGCTGATGTACGGCCTGGACCCGCGCGCGCCTTAAATACCGCGTCTGCGCCCGAGCCCTAACCCTAGAGCCGCCCCCCGCCGCCGCCGGCCGCCCGAGCCGCGCTGAACGCCGCCGCCGACCGCCATTTCCGCCGCTCCCGAGCTCCGCCGCCGCGTTCCCTCGCCGCCGTCGCACCAAACCACTCCAAACCGCATCCCTAGCATCGCCATGGACCATTCTACCTAAAGCTAGCGTCGAATCGAGGTAAAAGTGCGAGGTATGGACCTCATTTCCGCATCCGCCCGCTCGCCGGCGAGTCCGCCATGGCCGCCGTCGGGGCAAGCTCGCGCCTGAGCTCGTAGATCGGGTTTAGGCCGTTCTTTTTCGTGTTCTAGGATCGCCTAGAGGTGCTTGAGGTCTAGAGCTAGATGGATGGGTAGATCCGGTCGCCGTTTAGCGGGGACGCGTCGTCGCCGCCGACGTCTTTGCCGGTGCGCCGCCGCCGCGCGCGCGTTCGTCGTTCGCCCGTCGTCGCTTCGGTTAGCTCCAAACCTGCTTGCATGTCACCGTTAGGTGTTTAGGAGTCGAGAACGGTCTTTGGTTCGCCGGTTATCGCCGGAGAAACGGCTGGTCCGCCGTCACCAGCGCCGCCCGCTGAGCCGCCGCGACGCCGTCGTCGTCGTTGTAGTCGGTTTTAGCGCGAACCAAAGGGTACCAACGAGTTCGTCTCGTCGCGTAGATGCTCTTAGAGCATTTGGTTGCTCGATTTGGTCATCGCCCGGCGAAGATCCGCCGCCGATCCGCGCCCGCGCCGCCGTGCTCGCTCCTGTGTCATCGACGTGGGCCCCCGCCCGTTTTCTTTTTTTTTTTTCGTTTTTTCGTTTTTCCGTAATTGAATGAAAAGCTTAGAAAATTCATATCTTGGTCATTTTGAGTCCAAATTGAGTGAGACAAATTTTGTTGTGCTTGTTAGAAGATAGGCTACCGTATAAAATTATGAAACCCTAGTTTCTGAGAACTTTTATATAGAGTTTTATTTATGGCCATAAATGCATGGAAATTGAAGAAAATCATATCTTTTAATTGGTGCAGGATAAAAATATGCTTCCTGTATGAAAAGTGCTTGTTTTTGTGAGTAGAATCTAGGAAAAATATATTGCATGGTATGTTCTGTAGAAGAAATGTGATTTTCTATTTATGTGCTTTTTGCCATGTGATCTTTAGAAATTCATAGAAAAATAAGTATTAGGGTTTTGGTTGTAAAACTTGGTGTGGTGGTTCTTGATAGGTTTGAGTAGATGTTCATACTCAGAAATCTGTTGTCTGACACTTTTCATAGTACAAAGTATTTTCATGCCTAGGTTTGGGTCAACTTGTCATTTTGTGTAGGACTGTACAAGTATGATCTTGCCATGATATTTTTATGGTAGCTGTTACATTCCAGTAGGATGCTCTGGTAATTTTTGTAGAATTTTCTGAGGTAGTTGGATATTTATCATAATTGTAGTGCTTAGGAAATAGGCTAGAAATCTATGCTTATATGTTCATGTGGGGTAATTATATTTTTATTATGTGTTCCTAGCATGATTATGATCTGTTGATAAACTTGGTTTGGTTAGTTGAGTAGTTTCTACATTTTCTTGTTCTAGCACTTGGTTTAATTATAAGTGTGCAAGTGTAGTGTTGCTAGGGCATGTCATTTTATGTGTTTTAAATTATCTTTTGGATTGATCAGTAGGTTTATTTGGTAAATAATTACTTGATTTACTTGCTGGTTAAGTTTGGTATAAGTTGCATGAGTAGTTTTGAAGTTATGGGTGTTGTATGTGGTGTTTGGGCTGAAAACAGAGTCTCTGTTTTCCCCAATTTCGAGGCTGTTAGGTTTAGATTCAGCTTTTGGTGCTGTGGAATGTTTTGTAGAGAATTTCGTTAGCTTTCCATAGAGTCCTAGTTTGCGTAATTTGGAGTTGTAGAACTCCCTGTGTGACTGTTTTAGTGGCAGCATGTAAATCTGCCATTTTCGGTTAAGTAGAGAGTTCGAAGGTTGCTTTGGGTGAAGTGTTGATGTTTCTTGTGTAGAATTTGTTGTGTTTCTGCAGAAGAGATACGCGCTTACTATTAGTTGCATCATGAAGCATCCATTCATCATACATATTTTATTTTATGCAAGTTGTCATTCTCGTAAGTTTAATTATTTCTTTTCTCCATCATATGCATCATCACGGGATCGGGGAGGTTCGAGGAGGAGCTGATCGAGGAGCCGGGAGAGTTGTTCCAGCTGGGAGTGCAGTCGGGGAGGAGTCACCGGAGGAGAAGGATCGACCGAAGAGTGGATTGAGTGCCCGGAGCACGTTCCTGCGACGTTCCTGCGAGGCAAGCCCCGGAGCATTCTGATCTTTCCTATTCTTCCAATTAATTTGAATTGAGTCTTTTATATGTTCTTGCATTACGTATAGGAAATGCTTGAAACCGTTGATGCATTACAAATCCTTGCTGAAGTTGTTACCTTACCCTATTAGCCGAGTCTAGGTTAATGCTCAGTATCATGATTGCAGTAGACAGTGATATCGGTCACTTGAGGATATGCTGTGAACAATCACATGGGTGATTGTCAAGCTGTTGCTGAGAACCTGAAAGTAAAACATGTGAGATTGGGTGGACTTTGTGGTCCTTTCCACCTGATCGATTAAGGACTCATACTTTGTCGGGCTGTGGTCGGAAGTTGAACGTACCTGGCATATAGTAGGCTCCGCTGGGTCGTGAGCCACGAAACTCGCAAGATTGTTAGGGGCCGGCCATGCTCGCTTTATCGCTCCTCCTTTGGCGTTGGTTGCAGAGGGTTTTTATTGGGTACAAGAAGATGCGCACGATGATGTCGGTCTCGTTGCACGCTCACTTGGTACCCGAGAAGGAGGGGGTAGCCGGCAAGACCGAGACTTTTACGTCCCGTAACACCTTGAGGAGTAATCGGGTCTACCTTTGCAAAGTAGACTTGGTGTGTGTCAGGGTATTCGCCAGCTGGTTTGCAATCGATTCGAATCGCCATCTCTCCTGGATAGTGAGAACCCGGGATACCTCCACGGCAATGTAGTCTAATCACTGCAACTAAATGTTCTTTATCATGTTACAGCAAGTTATATCCTGATCCAGTTACTTATATTGTTATTTATTCTGGCGAGCAATGATTAATTTTGACTATACAGGATTGATGTTATGTAAGTAATAATAACCCTGTTAACTTGGATATAAATGTAGTATGCGTAGGCTCACTAAACAACTTTATTTTTGAAATTAATGTGAGTCAGCTGAACCCCAGATAAAGCCTATCATAATCCTTGGAGTCTTTATTTTTATTCAGGACGGGTAAGTCTAGCTGAGTATTTCGTACTCAGGGTTTTATTCCCGTTGTTGCAGGTGATCATATTTACCATGGTTACTGTAAGACTTGTTTGTTCCCTGTTGATGAGGAGTAAGGCCAGGGCAAGGCAATTCCATATCCCCTCGTCTCATCTTTGCTACTGAGGATGACTATCTTTCCGGCACTATCTTATATTTGTTTTCGCTAAAAGACTATTTGGTTTTCGAAAAACTACCGCTTCCGTACAATGAACTTGAATTTGTAATAAATTCATACTTAGCACTCTGATGTTTAATATGTATCGAATTTGGTTTGAAATACCTGCGGATTTTACTACCAAGCTCAACGATCATGTTGTATGTTGTTGATGAGTTTGAAATCACTCTGAGATTTCCGGAATACCGGGTTTATATGGACTCAAGTGTGGACTGTGATTGCTTCGGTAATCGCGACTTATATTTGATTTCTTATAAATTGGTCGGCCTGTCCACAAAGCTTGAACTACCTCGCCAGGGGTGCGGCCGCACTGTGGTGGTGGCGCACGACCGCCAGGCCGGCCCCGCCGGGCTTCGGCAGCCGGGCTTCCTTCCTCCGAAAAGTTGTAAGGTGGACTTGGCCCGGCTTGGTTTTGACGTTTTGCTTCGATTCTTGGTTGGGCTTGCCATTTGCTCCTTTGGACCCTTTTTTATATGTTGATTTTATTTCTTTTTCTTTGTCTTTTTGGCCCAAAGTGATCATCCTTGAATTTGTACTGCAAGTCCAAACAAACACCAAAACTTTGGAATATGTTAGTTGAAATCCCTACTTCTAGGTTGTTTTGGTGTTATGTTGACGGTATTTAATTTGTCGTTGGTTACCGTCAACAGCGAGATGATGATCTTGCGATTGGATAGATCAAGACACCGGTAGCCCTTCTAGGAAGGAGGGTAACCGAGGAAGACACACGCTGCTGAGCGTGGAGACAATTTGTGGGGAGTCGTGGCACTAAGGTTCGGATAGCATAGGCAACCAAAAACTCTAAGGATAGAGTAGTCTGGCATCTTGCGGTGAAGAAGATGATAGGGAATACCATTATGTATGGACGATGAGAGCCGCCGATTGATCGTAAAACACGGCGGTGGAGAGGGCTTCGACCCAAAGAGGATAGAGGCATAGCAAAGCATGGATCGGTGTGCGAACGACATTGTTTGTAGCGGCGGCATCCGCCGGCTTTCCCCGCTCGGGCGGATGTGTAAGGGCACGAGGTGCGGCAGATGCCGCGGATGACCAAAAAGGTAGCGGTGGCTTTGTTGATGAACTCGGTGCCATTATCTGCCTGAAAACAGCGCACAGGAAAACTGAACTGTGTATGAGCATAAGCAACAAACTGAACAATATGGTCATGAATTTCGGATTTATGGCGTATAGGAAATGTCCAACATTAATGAGTATAATCATCGACTATCACAAGACAGAATTTATAACCAGAAATACTTGAAACTGGAGAGGTCCAGACATCATAGTGAACGAGTTCAAAGGGTGTTGATGTACTAGAAACTGAACTAGCAAATGGCAGTCTAGCGTGTTTGCCTAGCTGACAAGCATGACAAAGGCAGCGAGCTGTTTTATTACACTGGATAGCTGATAGTTTATGTAGAGTAGTGACGACAGCAGGTGCAGGATGACCAAGGCGGGAGTGCCACAGCTCCGAGGAGACGACGGCGACATGGCAGCGAGGTGGTGGGCGATGTGGAATGGTGTAGAGGTCCCCGCTGCTATTGCACCGAAGGAGGACCGTCTTGGTCTGGAGATCCTTAACAGAAAAACCAGAGGCGTCAAACTCAATAGAACAGGCGCGAGTCAAACTCAATGGAGAACAAGAACATTATTGATGAAAAGGACGCGCCTATTTTAATAAGGGAAGTGCCACGACTAAGAATAGGAATGGATTGACTGTTGCCGACCGTAATGGACGATGGTGGCGACGGGAGACGGGAGAGTAAAATACCGTCATTGGAGGACATGTGGGATGTCGCTCCCGCCGTCCATGACCCAAGGTGGAGATGCTCCCCGAACCGCCATCCGGTTGAGGGCAGCGATCAGTCCCGCTTGCATCCCGGCCTACCCGGTGGAGGCTCAGACGCCGGGGGCGCCGACAGCCGAGAACCGGGGGTGGCGCGAAAGGCCGTGTGTGCTCGTGGAGGGGGCACCGAGGCGCCGTCCACCGCCGCTATCGCTGCTGTGGTGGCCACAGACCTGCCCAAGGGTTGTAGCAAACCCAAGGGCCGGCCGGCTGGGGAGCCTGGCGCCCACCGAAGCCACCACCTTGTTGCTGTTTGCGCCCGCTGCCGCCGCCGCTGCCACTGCCATGCTGCTGGTTGCCACCACGCCCGCCCTTGCCCCCCTTTCCTCTGCCACGACTGTTGGGCGCAGAATAGGTGGACAGGCAGGACGGCGACGTGCAGGAGTGCGTGGAAGAGGCGTGAAGGGCTGAAGCGGATACCTCCTTGCCTTCGGAACCAATGCGGAGTTCCTTGACGCGGAGCATGTTGGTGGCAGCCTTGAAGTCGGGAAGCGGCGACGTGTTGGCGATGATGTCCGCGGTGGTGGCGAAGCGAGGGTTGAGGCCGTGCAGAAGGTTGAGCACGAGCTGCGCCGGGGAGATGGTGTGGCTGACCTCCTGGAGGGCATCAGCAGTGCGCTTCATCTGCTGGGCGTAGGCGTCGACGAAGAGGTCGCCCTGGGACAGGTTGTGGAATTCCTGCTCGAGGACGACTTCGCGAGACTCTTTGTTCACCTGGAATAGAGCCTCGATGGAGACGTACAGGGCGCATGCATCCTGATCGGGTTCCATGGCGAGGTCGAGAACGGTGTCATCGATGGAGCCGTACATCCAGCCATGAATGCATGCGTCCGGCTGGGACCACGTGGGGTCAGTCGGGCGTGCAGCCTCCGTGCCGTCGATGTGGCCGAGCAGCCCGTACTTGGCGCAGAGGGCGGTGAAGAACGCCTTCCACTTGGAGTAGTTGGGGCGCTCGAGGCTGAGGGCGATCGGCACCTACTGCTTCACCTTGACGGAGGTGTAGTCGGCGTAGAAGTGCAGAGCGACGGCATCCGTAGGAGCGCCGGAGGTGCCGAAGCCAAGGACGCCGGAGGTGCCGGAGGAAGACGAGGAGGACGTCATGGCGACGGCGCGATGACAGGGGCGTGGCTGGCTGTGAGCGGGCGCAGGGAAATCGCGCGGCCTGGCGGGCGCACGAGGAAGTCGCGCGGCCTGGTTGCTCGCCGGGCGACGCGAGGAGTCGCGTGGCCTGGGTGGGTGACGGCGCGACGCGGCGTGGCTGGGTGGGCGGCGCCGCGATGTGCGCTGCTGGGGGCGGGCGGCGGCGCGCGACGCGGCGCGCCTAGGCGGGCGGCGGCACGAGGAGTCGCGCGCCTGGGCTGGTGTGGGTGGGCGCCGCGACCTCACGCAGGACGCACGGGCAGAGGAGGTTCGGGGCGAGCGGAAAGAGGGGATCGACGTAGGAAAGAGTCGGGCGAGCGGAAGGAAAGGATCGTAATTTGCTCTGTTACCATGTAGGAACACACCGCACACCCTAATCAGGGGGGGTGACCTTCATTATATAGCCTAATAGGCTTAGGGTTACAGTGTACAAGGCCAATGGGCCGACGCCCCAATATGGGCTGACTATTACATTCTAACAGTAACTACTAGTGGTTCCAAGTGAAAACAAAAGGCGCAGAATTTAGTCCAACAGGCATGAGGCGTGTTCTTTGGTCACCAGCCTCTGGTAAAGTGGTATAAGGTGTCCATATTGATATGACAAACCTGTGAATGCAAAAGATGAACAACTGATTCAGTTCAGACATACTCCCTGCCTGAATGACATGGAAATTAAAACAAAAATGTAACAAGCAGCTGCTGCATGAAATTAATTCTGCAGTGATGAATACACCATTTAATTCGTTTGAGCCAAGATGAATATATGATGGTTACTCACACTAAAAGAAGAATGTAGGATACTTAATTCGATGGAGCTGTCTGACGCAGAGCTGTCTGCTATAATGTGTGTCCAAACATTCAAAATTCAGATTGGTTCGAGCCTAACGAATAGGACGTTACTCTGAGTAAATGAGGATCAGTTGTTCGCTTTTATAAGTCGGATGTGTGCCCATGTCTCCTTCTCCTTGCCTATATATATGTATAGGGGCAGCGCACCACAATTCCTAGTTCATTTCTCAGTTTCAAAAGGCGAAGTCAAAGAAGAAAGATGAGTTGGTGTGAGAAATGGTCACATGGACTCCGTTACCGATTTAGACAAATAGGGAATTGGAGACACCAGGAGCACAAAATTAAGTTAGGAGCTAAATAAAGAGCAAGGGCCATAAATCCACAACCTTTCCGTCATCATAGCTCCCTTTGGGCAACTTTTTATAGGCGTAATGGGAAAAATTTCAGCTACCAATATATAATTAGCTGCAGCTCTCCAAGGCGCTTGCTGCAATTACGGCAGGGGTAGGGACAGAGTGGGTGGAGTCTCCTTGATCGTGCAGTTAGATGATGTGCGTGTCGGTTGTTCCTAGAGTGCAACTCGTCAATTTAGTACTCCTCGCCTAACTTGATGGCTTGTCATCCTAGGAAGTTGTTTGCGCCACTTGCGCATGTAATCTTCTACTGTTCTTAATTATTAATATATGCCGGGCTTGCCCAAAAAAAAAAAAAAAAAAAAAAAAAAAAAAAAAAATAGGTGCAGCTCTGGCGTGCCAGAATGTGCTTCAAGATTGGACAATTGGCCGAGTTTCCAAGTATAGTGTGTGATGAGATTACTTGGATGTACTGGGAACCTGATCGAACGTTGTGTTGTTTTGCAATAAGGCATTGCACCTGATTAGGGGGGTGGAGGGGTTGTATTCTTATCCATTGTGTTGCAATGCTATCAGCCATTCCAATAAACAAAATGTGAATTCAGGTGTTTGAAAAATCTAAAGCCACACAACAAGCAGATATTTCGCAATGGTACGTTCTTTTACGAACAGAGCTACTGACCAGTAACTAAATGTTATAATTGAAGACAAAGTGTACTAAACTATGAAAGAATTCAACAAAATTATGTGCAGAAAGAAAGCGAGGTGATGATACATAAAATTTGGGGGTGATGAAGAAAACTTGAGAAAATTGATGAAAACAGAATTACTAAATAATACACGATTGATAACTTTGGGGATATATAGATGGACAAAATTGGGGCTAATTGAAGGGAAAAAAACAGAGAATTTTTGCTAAATTAAGGGCTCGTTTGGAACAAAGGGTTTTCAAAGGAATTTCATAGGAATCGAATTCCTCCATTTCGATGACGCCACAGGGTGTTTGGAACAGAGGATTGCATATTTCCTTTCCGGAGGAAAGGCTTGCCTTCCTTTGAAAAATGCAGGAAATAAAACATCCGGTCTCACCCCTTGTTTTCATTTCCTTCACGAAGTCCAAGGTTGCCTCGCTGCATTACTTGTTTGGAAGTACTAGTTTATTCGCATTGGCCAATGGTGGCATGGAGCAAGCCTGCTGTTTGCATGTTGATAAGCATTAGCGTGTCATGTGTGTTTATTTCCTATGCTATTACTGTGTTGCAAATTCCTGCGTTCCAAACACCTACATCATGTTCCCGTTTTTTTTTCCCTGTGTTTTTCCATTCCTCTGTTTTCTCACAACAACTACATCATATTCCTGCATTTTTTTCCTTTCCTCTATTTTGTATTCCTGTGTTCCAAACAGGCCCTAAAGACAAATTAACAACATATTTACCCACAGATATGTTCCAAGAAACCACAACAAAATTTGGGGATATAAAGACAAATTGGTGAGAACTAAAATTGGCAATATTGATATTTTTATTTTCCATTACATTCAAAAAAAAATATATATTTTTATTTTCAAATAAACTGCGACACCATTTTAGCAACACAAGCTATGATGGGCTATCTTCTAAGTATTACATACACATGAAGTCATTGATAGGTAGTTTACCATGGAAAGCAGATTGCCTCTCTGGTCTACCAATCGGCTTTGGAGGAAAGGGAGAAGCTGGCACTCCACCACTTGCATCTGATGAGTCACCCTTCAGGCTCAATTCATACATATTGTAAAGGTCTTTGACTGCACAGCCACTGGCTTGACAACCTCCTGTGGAGATTACGCAGCACCTGGTGGCCTCCAGCATTTGAACTTGAGGAAACTAACGATTGGAACTGAAACTGGAACCGGGACTTGAAGTCGAACTGACGGCTGAACTTAGCAGGCATTTCTACAGGCACAGGAGGTACCACAGTATCTTGAAAGACCACGGGGGCAGGCAGGGGTGCAACAGGCAGACATGAGAGTGTGGGGATCTGTTGTTTTCCTTTTATATATGTCTAATGTGCATATGTTCCGTCTCTCTACATGCCTTTTTTTTACTGTAAACTTTCCACATGCGGTTGGTATATATAGAAATAGGGATCAATGTAAATATGACCCCACTTTCTCCTGCTTCTACTTGTTGTATATATAGGGGGTGGAGCACTACGATTCTGGTTCATTTCTTATCAGTTTCCTAAAGCCAAATGAGAGAGAAGAAAGAAGAGTTGGTGTGAGGAATGGTCACATGGACTCCATTACCAAATGCAATTTAGACAAATAGGGAATTGGAGACACCAGGAACACAAAATTAAGTACCTGAAAAGGGGAAGAGCAAGCGGCACAAATCCTCAACCTTTCCGTCATATGCCAAGATGTTCGGCTGAAGGTTGTGTTCGAGATTAACAGCAACAACAGAGTTGATTCCGTGAGGACTGTGCCAAAAAAGAACACACTGCAAGGAAACCTGAATTCAAATGTTGTTATATTTTGCAATGTAATGTCATTATGTTTTGCAATGTCACATTACCACCTGATTAGAAAAAAAAATTGTATTCTTATTAAGGAAACCTGATCCAGAGAAAACGTTTTGTATTTTATCCATTGTGTTGCTATGTGCTATTAGCCATTCCAATAAACAATCTCTGAATTATGCTGATAGATCAAATCTAAAACCACATAGCAAGGAGATGTTCTGTAATGGTATATTCTTTCACCAACAGTTCTACATAACTTGTCACGTGTCAGAATTGGGCCAGCCATGGGCGGGCTAAACAGGCCCAACCGGCCGTGGTCGGCCCAGGAGGGGGGCGCGAGAGAGGGGCCGGCGCCTCCTGCGCCGCCGCCTTCCCGTTTCCGTCTCCGCTTCGTCATCAAGTTAGGATTATCTTAGGACTTTTGGTGTGTAAGGGATATTCCAATTCTATAAGGAAAACCCTTATTAGGAAATAAATAGGATCGCTTGTAAAAGGTATTTCAATCATATAAGGAAACCTTTAGAGAGATTGCTTGGATTACATGTCCCACTAGCCCGGCTATATAAGTAAGGGGTCTGTAATCTCTTAAGGGAACGAGCAATAAAGAAAATCTATTTCCCTTCCCTTCCTCCCCGCGCCGCGACCCGCCACCGCTCACGCCAGCCGCCGCTGATTACCACCGCGGGCGTCGGCACCGCCCGTGCCGACCTTCTCCCCTACCGCCGCCGCTCCCAACCGGACACCAAGGCTGGCGCCGCCGCCCCGACGTCGCCGCCGCCCCCCGAGCCCGGGCCGTTGACGACGTGTCATAACCGGTCCAATCGATCCGGTCCGTGACATAACTCTTACTATAAGTGAAAACAAAGTGTAGTAAATGAACTTTGAAAAAATTCGACAAAATTGTGTGTGTGGAAAGAAAGCGAGGAAAATATACACGACCGCTAACTTTTGGGGACGATGAAGAAAATTGTAGAAAATTGAATAAAAAGAAGCGAAATAATACATGATTGATAACTTTGGGTATTTATGAATGGTTGGGAAAAATTCAGTAGTACTGAAATTTTTTTAGGTGACGGGCGCCTCAGATTTAACATGACGGGCAGAGGCCCCCGTCACCCCCACAAGGTCACGGTTAATCCAAGGAATATCTGTCGCGGGCCCCTTTGCCCGTCCACGGTTAATCGGTTATCCGTGGCGGGCGTTCTAAAAAATAAAAGTACATGGTTCAAAAAAAAATAAAAAATAAAAACAAAAAACCCCTAGACAGGCCCGCCAAGCCCATCCATAGGCCCGCCGAGCCCATCTTGGGGCAGCACCACGCCTGGATTCGGCGTCGGATCCACCTTGCCGGACCGGCCGCCGGAACCCGCCACGGATCCACCTTGCTCGACCCGCCACCGAACCCGCCGCCATATCCACCTCGCCGACCCACCGGGCGAGCCCCAACGCCTGGATCCCGCCGAGCCCGCCATCGCCGCCGCCGGACCCCCGCCGCTAGGAGCCCGTCTCCCCGGATCCCCCGCCGCCGATCCAGCCCCGCCCGCCCACGATCACCGCCGCGCCGGCCTAGATTCGTCGTGGCCGGCAGACCGTCCCCCTCGAATCCACCCAAGACACCCACGAGATCCACCATGCCGGAGGCCTCCCCCGTCGTGGAAGAAGGCCGCCCCCCGCCGCCGGGTGTAGGGGCTCGACGCCGGATCTAGGCCGGAGGAGAAGCGCCTGCACCACCGCTGTGGCTACCACCTCGTGCCAGCCCCACCGGGTGAGCCATCGGGAGGGAGAAGAGGAGAAGGGTGGGGGAGGGTACGGTGGCGTGATGGGGAGAAGAGGAGAAGGGTGGCCCCAGGGCCACCCCGCCGGCGGCCTTTGAGTGGAGGGAGGGAGGTGGGGGATGGCGGCCGGTGACCTACGAGTGAGAGAGAGAGAGAGTGTGTGTGTGTGTGTCAGGAGGGAGGAGATTGGGAAGGAGAGCTACGAGGTCGGGAATGAGTACGGGAGTGGGGAGGGGATCAGCTGGGAGACCTCCAAACCCTAACCGGTGATTATATACTTGTAGCTTCGCTAACAGGCCTTCTGGGTTGCACCCACCACGACGGGCCTGCTGTATTAACGGTGACGGGCCTTATAGAACGACCGCCATGATTAATTGATTTACCGTGGCAGGCATTCTAACGTGCCTGCCACGGTTAATATCAATTTTCCGTGATGGTTGTGGTTTTTAGTTGGATTTTATGTGAACTTGAGGACTGGCCTGATGCCGGCCCCTTTGCCGAGAGAGCTAGGTCTGGGCTCTCAGCAAATATGTCTTTGCCGAGAGTCGCGTGCTCGGCCAAGAAGCTTTGCTATGGGTGCTAATTTTGCCGGCAGCACTCTCGGCGAAGATTTAACCTCCGGCAAAGAGGGGGAATCCGGTAGTGACATCTACCTAGCCAAAGCTACTGCACCCGTACAGGAGTATATGCCGCCCGTTGCATGGTGCACCCACATATAGCAACAAACAAGCTTTTAGCATTGATTTAGTTTGTTGCCTGTTTCTTTTTTTTCCTTTTTCTTAATATTTCCATTAATTACTTAATTACTTAATTATCAAATACATTTGAAAATCAAGGGTTGAGAATTATTTGAGACCTTACCTCCTATAAAGTAATGGGTGTACCTGAGCAAAAGGCCCGAGGCAGTGATACACATACGGACATACCCCCACTTCCTCCTATATATGTGCATGTTTATGTATGGCATTTCACGGCACATTCTCAGACCTGCATATATATATTAGCTACAGAATTTGATTAGTGAGAAAGGGGTATATAATGAAGATGGTAGTATATATATGTGGGCACCATTTTAGCTACGCGGAGAAGCAGTAAGATGCATATATATTTGGAATCGGAGACACCGAGAACACAAAATAGAGTAGGAGTCAAGGTTGAAGCATGGCATATCTAGTCACGGTGGAGGATCCATGGCAGATCCACTGGAAGAAGCTGTCCGGCCGGGTGTCCTAGAAACGAGGACCTACTGCCGTGTGGTCAACCGCCTTCTCGAGTCGTTCGATAGCACATTTTCTCCACATGTTGCCATGTGGCTCCTATATATGGCTGTCACGCCAGTGGCTCTGCTAGACCAAGTGCTGTCTACTAGTACAAAAATTGCATTGAAGGACTGAAAGTTCTCATTGGTGTAAGGGGGGCCGTTAGACACAGATTCAACACTAATTTAGCGTCATGTTGTATGGCTATTGATCTACCACTAATCTGGAATGTGCCATCTAGGAGTTTAGCCGCCATCTAGAAGTTCAGGGGTGGCTTGGGCCTCACTTTGTTGAGCCCCGAGCAAAATGATGGCGGCACATCTTGTGCCTATAAATCTGTTTGTAAACTTCTCCATTTTTCTCAACGACAACCGGTAACGGATCTTTCAAAAAAAAAAAAAGAAGTTTAGTCACATAATCACGCCGGTGTGTCAGGAATAGCGCGGTTATGTGACTCTGCTAGACCAACTGTTGTTCCCCATGCCTCCCGTGCACAAGTTTGTAGGTAAATTGTATCCTTATGCCTAGATCATCTATAGAGCACAAGCTTAGCTTTGGCCACTGGATCATATTGGAATTCTTATATAATAACATCCCGTGTGCATTGCTGGACATCAATATACGTGTGCATTGCTGGACATCAATATATATATAGTCATCTACCAATGCCTTATTATATCGGAGTAATAATAGCAATGACGTGCATAGTGATATATCGGTTATTTAAACTGGTGCTATTGTGAGTGAGGTACTAACCAAACTCACTATAGTAATCTCTCTACATTTTTGCAGACGACTCAGCAAAACAGAGTATAAGCTGTACTTCCAAGACAGAGAAGCTAGCTTCTCTGTTTCTAGCTATCTTATCTCACCTTTATCTAAAAGAATGCTATCTTATCTCACAAACTACCCCTGTTATTACAACACTGGCCACCACCTCCTCGGCCCCATGCATTGTTAGCTCCGGTTGTTGTGTCGTGGGTGAGCATTTTGGGCTCCCGATTCAATATGTACCAACTAGACTCACTATACAATCGGGAAAAAAAACTAGACTCACTATAATAATCTCTCTTGTCACCTCTAGGATGATGGAAGAATTTTTGCAAACGGCTTAGTAAAGGAGGAGAACCTTAATGGAGTTCAAGCTAAGGATTCAAGACAAAGGAGGTCACTTTCACTGGAACCCTCCCTGTTATTCAAGGCAGCATGCTTACAAGTTACAACAAGGGTTTCACACATGTTTTTTGAACTAAAGAGTTTACACATGTTTATGGCTACATAAACCACATATTACATACTGCCGGTTGCCACCTCCTGAGTCCCCATGCATCGTTGGTTCCTGTCACAGTGTTTGAGGTCCATATTTTTGGCTTTCTGTTCAGGAGCAGGACTACCATAATTCGGACATGCTACCTGTTGTCAATTTGGGGGGCAATAGTTACAATATGGAACAAGAGCACAGATTGTACATACTGCCTCACTGCTGTTGAATGATATGGAAAGCAAAACGCAAGAAACAGATTTTTCAATCAGGGACTAAAGCACAGTGATCGTGACACGATGTAATACATTTTACTCAATTTTTGGAGAAATTAATCAGCAAATAATGCATACATGATGTATAGTATAATTAACCAACAGATATTATTGTCTGGCACAGCGTTGTCTGATACATGCTTTGTTGAATGAATATGAATTCTTAGTTCGGGCTGACATACAAGGGACCAAACTGGTGTTTATAATATTGAAGTTAAGGTAGAATGGATCATATGCACTACTCTCCTCCCCCTCGGAGTTGGAATACATATATAGCAACTTCATATGCTCTTGTCTCACTGGAAGGTGCATCAAAAATCATCATGCATAAATACAGAGGCAGCAAGCAGTATGCATACAACCCATTTCCTTGCTGGCTCCCGTCCTCATTTCTCCACTTTGTAAGAAAACTGGGGCATTTTTTATTTGGTTAGTGATGGGTAGCAAACATTGGTGTGGGTATGGACGGCATTATCTCTCTTACAATACTACTTGGAATAGGAGACACCAGGATGGCAAAATAAAGTTGGACATTCAAACAGCGTGGGTGCACCTTGTATCCATCAAGTCCACCTGACATTGGTCGTGGATGACTTCACTTTCCTCGAACTTGGTAGAAGTTACCTCGGGTCTATATTGGAGATGGAAGATCCATGGAGAACTATGATAGCTACCAGACTGATCCATGTGGGCTCATGTTTTAGGCTTTGGATTCACGAGCACCAGTTACAACAAGTAACAAGAACACAACAAGTAACAAGAACACCATTTGGACATACTGTCTGCCTGTGATTAATTGATATGGAAAACAAAACATAAGGAACAGAATTTGCAATAATCAGGGACTAAAGCACAGTGATCACAATAATGTAATACCTCTTAAAGCACAGCCAACAAGCCATGGGTGGGAATGGAGATCCCCTCCAATGATTTTTATCGAGCTCTATTCAATGCATCTACTAGAGTCACCATTGGGGATGACCATAAGGCACGATTCTGGCACGATAGCTGGCTCGATGGCGAGGCTCCAAAATTCTTAGCGCCCAGCCTATTTGAGGTGATCAGGTTCAAGAACAGTTCCATGCACTTTGAGCTCCAAGAACAGTTCCATGCACTTTGAGCTCCAGAACAACGCCTGGGTCACTGCCCTGAGGGGTCGAATCACCACTTCTTTGCAGGTGGAAGAATTCGTCTCACTATGGATCAGGATACAACAGGTTCATCTAGCACCGGGTACTCCTGACACCATCATCTGGAGATGGATAGCAAGTGGAGATTATTCCACCAGGTCAGCATATAGGATCCAATTTTCTGGATCCTATAGAGCCTTCCAAGGAGACCTTATATGGAGAGCGCACACAGGGAACAAATGCAAGGTATCCGCATGGATCATGGCACGAGAGAAAATTCTCACGGCGAACAACCTACAAAAGAGGGGTTGGCCTCACCAAGAACATTGCATCTTGTGTAATGGACCTTTGGAAACATGCCTCCACCTCGCCCTACTTTGTCCGTTCACCAAAGCAATATGGGAACACATCCTTCAGTGGGAGCACTTCGATGCCAGCCAAATGCTACCAGCAGCTGACCCAATTGCAACACACCTCATCTCATGGTGGGAGGAAGCACAATCTAGGATAACGAAGACTGAAAGGAGGCGCTTCAATGGTCTAGTCATCTACACCATCTGGAACGTCTGGAAAGAAAGGAACAGGAGAATTTTCTCAAACTCACAGGAGACGGCGCTGCAGGTGGCTTCAAGAACAAAAGAAGATATCCTACAGTGGAGGAGGGCTTAGACTTAGAGCGTGTAATCGTTTTTAAGTGCATTTGTATTTCCTTCCCCAAGACCATGGGTTCGGGGGCTGCAAACGGTTGTACATAGACTCTATTTCTTATCTTAATTGAGAGGAAGAACTCCTGCCATTTTACTTTCAAATATTACCTTTTACTCGATTTTTGGAGAAATTAATCAACAAGCCATGTATACTTTAATTGAAGAGAGCATATGATTGCTAATTTAGTACTGTTGCCTAGCATAGTGTTGTCTGATACATGCTTTGTTGAATGAATAATAATTTTAGTTCAAGGAGAGAAGAGCATCAAATGCACTTCTCGCCTCCCCCTCTGAGTTGGAATACGTATATAGAAACTTCATATGCCCTTGTCCTACTGGAATGTACATGGCATATCATCCATAAGTACAGAGGTCTCGAGCAGTATACATATACCCCATTTCCTTGCTGGCTCTGGTGCTCATTCTCCACTTTGTAAGAACAGGACATTTTTCATTTGGTGAATGAAGGGTAGAAAACATCGAGATGGGTATGGACGTTCTTAGCTCTTTTACAGTATGATCTACTTGGAATAAGAGACACCAGGATGGCAAAATAAATTTAGACATCCAGAGAGAGAGCTAAGGCCATCCTTCCATCCATCAGGTCTATCTTTGCTTGGTGGTGGATAACTTCAATTTCTTCAAACTTGGTAGAAGTTCCCTTGGATTTATATTGGAGGGGCTAGATCCATGGAGAACTATGGCAGTTGTGAGCTGCCTGATCTTCCAATCGGCTGAACCCTGGCTCTCCTCGTCTTCCCCTTGCTACCTCTGTTTTCCAACCGGCTGACTGATGAAGATACCGAGGAAAAACCATTGTAAGATGGAAAGCGTGTCCTCCTCCCGGGCCGAGTCGTCTGCGCCCAGAAACAAAAGAACCCACAGGCCCAACTGCTGGCCCTGAATGGCTTAACTGATGTAACACATATAGGTTGAGAGAAGATAGGAGAGGGTAACATGTAAGAACCAAAACTCAAACAAAAACCATTGTAACCTGGCCATGAGCCGTCCTCAACCTTCTAGCTGCTGCCGACCCCCATTGCCTTTCTTGCTTCATACTCTGATTCTGTGCTTCCTCAATCCTCACTACCGTGTTGCCACTATTTAAATGAGTTCTTCTTGGCCATTCCCGCAAGCAGTAGAACTGACTGATGAAGATAACTTCAATTTCCAGAACAGAGATTCGAGTTTCCCTATTGCACACAACACATTACATGTTTTAGATGAAAATATTGTGTATTTATGTCCACTCTACTATTGCCGGTTACTGGGTTTTTTTTGTCCTCACAAAAAAAACACCCCAGTAACTGGCAATAATAATTAAACTCCTCTGCTGCTTATGACAAGTTGGTGTTGTGCAATAGTAAATTGTGTCATTTACCTCTGCTACTAACTAGTGAATAAGTACAAATTAACACAAATGGTACAGAACTTTATCTAACTGATATGAGGAGTGTACACTTTCTTATGTCACAAGTGTGCTCTTTCACCATCAGTCTATGGCAGAAGAGGAACCACTGATCTAGCTCAGGCATAATGCCTACCTGGGTCAATTGCCTGAATGACACAAGAGAAGAAAAATGCAACAAGTAGCTTCTAATGATGTAGAATGATGCTATGGTACACCTGTTACCCAGCAGGAGGTAAAATCTTTTTAGCTTTTTGCAGCAAATTAATCAAGGGGTGTGCTAATGCATACGTCATTTAGTTCAAATGAAGACATATGAATAGATATGATTCCTCTCACAAGAAAACAAAACAATCTATAATGCTTTCATTAAATGGAGTTTTTTTTGTCACAACATTAAATGGAGTTGTTTGATGTAGTACTGTCTAGAACGAAATGCATTAAAGGATTCAAAGTTCTTTGCGAGCGGAAAATATGGCACCAGATTGACGTGTATGATGCAGATGAAATAAGAGAGGATAAGGGCCTGCTTGTTTGAAGGTCTCCTAGGCAGCTCCTATCCCAGGCATGCATCATCCCAGCCCTAAGCATGCATCTATGATAACTGCCAGTGTTAGGCAACCTTGCCTTATGAGAAACCAAACAGGTCCTAAGAGAGGGCCCTCTCCATCCGAGTTTGAATAATATATATATATATAGATAGATAGGGAGTGGTGTAAATATGGAAAAAACTGGGGTGAGCCCAGTGCTCACGGCACCCTGGGGCCCCTCCTCTTGATTCACGCCACGTGGGCAGGGAGCAGATCAGACGGATCCCTGGTTTATTTCCCTCCGCATGGCAATCGGCTCAGCTCCGCCGCCTCCGCGTCCTAGCTGATCGGCTCCGCATAGTAGGTAGAAGGCAGCCGCGTTCCTGTCGTAGTATTGCTTTACGCAGCCGCCATCGCTTCTTCCAGGACGAATCTAACTAGCAGAAAGGCAGCCATGGCGGAAGATTTGCAGCGCGGAGAACCCTTACCCAACGACGACGGCCACGCCCACGGCGACGACGGAGACCACGCCCACGGCGGCATCGCCGCAGCCAGGGCGGTAGCCGGCGCGGCGAAACCTACCCGGCGCCATCATTGGATCCCTCGTTGAACCGCAGCCCGCTCCATGATGACAGCCACGACTACCGCTACGCTGCTCCATTCCACGATGATAGCCACGACCAATCAGTCCTCAGGTAACTGATCATCGCTTCTCGTCGCTTTTAATCATGATCGTCTCCTATGTTTTTATGAAGCAGCCACAATAAAATACGTGCTGTGTACGTACACATACTCCGTATGTATGAAGCATCCGGAATTTAAAAAAAATATGAGCGATGCCTGGCCGAGTACAGACGCACAGTTTTTTTTTCTAAGACGAAGATGCACAGTAACGATGCTTGAGAGCCATGCGCCGATGCGTACGCCTTCCTGCTCGCTGCCTTTTGAGGGACGCAGCTAAGCCATTCTAAGCTTCGATCGGCAACAAACGAGCCAGACGTAGGACGCGGAGCCGAGCCGAATGCCGTGCGGAGGGACCTAAACCAGCTATCCGTCTGATCTGCTTCCTGGACACGTGGCGTGAATCAAGAGGAGGGGCACACCCAGGGTGCCGTGAGCCCTGGGCTCACCCCAGTTTTTTCCGTAAATATAGCCCCACCACATCCTAATGCTTTTATACATGCAACAATGCCACGTGATTCATAGTTCATTTCTCAGTCCCATAAATCCAAGTGAGAGAAGATAAGAAATATGAGAGTATATATGGATGAGGTATAGTCATGTGAACTCCATTTCCATCTTCGATGGACAGTGTAATAACTTCTAGGAATTGGAGACATCAGGTGCGAAGAAAACTCTGTGACTCACCAAACTGGATGACACAGAGATGAAGATAGCTAGTCTTGGACAGCAATGTTGAGAAGAAGTCTTGTGCCTCAGGGGCAAAAAGCTTGAGGATATACAAGAAGATTGAGACCAACTATGGTATTCCCACCAGATAGAAATAGTTTTGTTCTTAGCCAGTATTTGCCATATGTTTTTAGTCGTTACTGTAAACAAATCTGTGTTGTGCATTCAGGAGGTACAAACCCAAGGGCACACAAGAAGCTGGTGTTGTGTAATGATAAATTCTTCCATGGTCGAACAGAGCTACTTACAGTTTACCTTTATTATCCTCGTAGAAAAAAAGGTTAGCTTTATTAGAAGTGGAAACAAAGTGTACTGAACTATGAAATAATTCAAAAAAAAATCATGTGCCACATGAAAGCAATGGATTTATGCACAATTGATAAATTTGGGGACTGTTGAAAAAAATTGGGGAAATTTGACGAAAAACAGAATAATGCTGCTAAGTTAATCAAAAACTAACAATATATTTAGTCACAGATCATGACACCACTTTTGCAGAACAGGCTGTTATGATTTGGCCATCTTCCAATTTTTACAACACATGAAGGCATGTTTACGAGCATAATGGAGTCACCCTTCAGCCTCAATCCACTCCACACGTTTAGTCCTTGAGTGCATGGCCACATGCTTAGCAACCTCAAGTGGAATGAAGGAGCTTAATAGCTCGAGAGCAAATTATTGGAGGATGATGGAAGCGTTTTTAATTCACAGAGGACTCAACAATAGAGGAGGTGGAAGGAGCTCACAGCCTCATGATCAGCTTTCAAAACAGAGAAGCTGCTCCTTTTTTAGCTACTTTCCTATCAAAAAAAAAACTTTATGTTATCCGAAGAAACATTTACAACTTGGTGTCGACACATCTTGGTAAGCTGCATAAACATATGATTGTATCCCACTGCGTCTCCTGAGTTTCTGAGCATTGGTCACATTACACTGTTGTGGGTCCGTGCTGTGAGCCATTGATTCATATCATGCTCATGCTGATCAAAGTGGCATCAATGATATGAAAAACAACATCCAAGGATCAATAGTTGCAATCAACGACTAAAACCATAGTGATCATGACCATGTACTGCCCTTTACTCAACTCTTGGAGAATCTAATCAGAAAACAATTAATGAATGCACAATGTGTCCAATTGAAAAGACATTTGTAATGTTGTCAGATACATACTGTGTAGAAGGAATCATAACTCATAGTTTTAGCTAGGCTGACATATACAGGACAGGAAATTGATTCTTATAATGAAGTTAATGTAAGAATACGATCATACTCTCCCCTCCCCTTCTGACTTGTAGAAAGCTATCTATAAGCGTAGAATCATAGTAGGAAGTGTAATCTACAAAACGGTCCATTTAAAATTTTAGTGTTTGGACTCAACTCTTGGGTGTGTTCGCTTAAACATTTTTTGTTTGTTGTTGTAGCTGTGGCTGCTGATCCACAATAGATTTCTACACTATAAAAGACATATGAAGCAGCAGTAGCCACAATCTCATATGTCCCAGAAACAAAATATCAGAAACAAAACTTGCACAACCTGAATTTTTCGAGGCAAGTTTTTCGTCTTTATTTTGATGATCAAACTACCTCTCATATTTGGTCCCTGTGTGAGATAAGTGGACTGTATGGGGACTATTGTCTTCTCTAATACAATGAAGTGCACAGCTCTCCAGCGTTTTCCAAAGAAAAAGCAGCAGCCACAATTGCTGGTTTAGTGAACAGAAACTTCATTGGCAAAGTGAAACGTAATTCAGCCCCACTACCATTGTCAGTAGGTTTGAAGATGTTGTCTACTTGCCCATTCACTAAGCAGCTGATGGCTTGCCGAAAGCAATTAGCCAGAAACAAAATTCAGATTGCTCTCTCGCAGATAATAAGTTACAAATTTTGAATATGTATTTTGTGCACTAAGGAGACAGAAAACCCAAACTCACTCAACTAGGTGGTATTGTGCAATATCAAATTGGAACATTATTTATGATACCAATATGGTACTGACAGGTAATTAGTGCTTGCAGGTGTAAGCATAGAGCACAGTATTTATTACAGCAGGTGTGTACACTTTCTTATGTCTGGAGTGTGTTCTTTGGTCATCAGTCTATGGCAAAGTGGTATGATCATGAGGTGCCAATATTCACCAACTAATAAGCCAAAATTGCTGATGCAAAAGATGAACCATTGATGCAGTTCAGAAATAGTACCTGCCTAAAAGATAGAAAAAACAAAAATTCAACAAGTTGTCTGGTATAAAACGTGTCAAAAAGGTTTCAGAGTTCTTATTGGTTCGAGGTTGACGAATAGCATGCCACATTGTGAGACTGGTGAACTAAGAGAATAAGTGAGGTTCAGTTTCTTTCTTTTATGTGTGTGCGCTCGTGCATATATATGCTCATGTATCTCCACTGGCGGTTGGTATACAAATAGAAGCCAAGTGAGAGAGGAGATACATGAGCATATATATGCACGAGCATGAGCATATATGCTCGTGCATATCTTGGCTAGTCTATGGCAGAGGATGTTGTGGACTCTTTCCTAATCCAATACTACACAGGCGCCGACCAAGGACGGCCACATAGGGGAGACTTACTTAGTTTTGTTAAGGAAACAGTATAGGGAGATATTTAAGAATGATTTAGTTGAGAGGTCTGCTCCTAGACTATAAAGGGGCCATTAGATTGCTCTTAGGGGATTATCGAAGAAGGAATAAACTCTCCCTAGACCAGGGTGGAGTTTCCCTTCGATGGTGGCGCCGGGCGATTCAGCCGAGTCCACCAACAACGGACCTACCGCTGGAATTCCTCGCTAGTCTGCTGCTCCACTCACCTCTCCGCTCCCCTCATCGCCGGCGCCGTATCAGAGGAGCACTGTGTATGTCTGATGTCCAATCTAGCTATAAGTAGGGAATTATAGTAGGAAATGTAATCTAAAATACAGTTGCTAAGATTTCAAATTTTAGTGTATAGGCTAAGTTGTTAGTTGTGTAGGGGATTAGTGTGAAGAGAAACTTCTCTGGAAACTGCCAGAAGCTTTTTTAGAAAGGACGACAAAAGCTTTGCCATGATTTCTATTAGACGAAGAAAGAAAAAGAAGGCAAGTGCCCCGACCAGTTCTTCAAATGGAAACTGGGCAAAGACCATACAACTGAGGGGAGCCCTGCTCATCTTACACAACTCAACTCACGCCGCCACTTGCAGCTGGTCGACGTCCACTCAGCTATTGGTCATAAGAAGACCGTACTAAACAACTCAAAATATCACGTTAATGGTTGGATTGGGACCTCAACACGTTACAATGCCACTCTATGGGACCCCGAAAAGAAAAAGTCCTACTCCTACTCCACCACTAGCACAACCCACACGACACAGCAACGGAAATGATGAACCAGGCCCTACCACGAGGCATCCCAACCAAGTCCAACTCCACAACGACGCCTTCAAGAAGGTTATGACCTCCGAGCACCGCCATCACTCATCCGAGGAAAGGGTTTTCACCCGTGGAGAGTGCATGAGGTGCGGCGCCCTCAACAGGGAGAACGACATCCGCAGGTGTCATCATCACTAGGCTTTCGCCCAATACCCACAACACGGACATTGGTCAAGAGGTCGGGTCCCCGCCAGACACCAGAGTCATCATTGCCAAACCTGCAGAAGCCCCACCGGAGAGATCGACGTGCCGGCCATGCAAGTAGTCGCAAAGCTGCGCCAGCAACCCGCCAATATGACGACATGCGAAGACCGTCCTCCCGCCGCAGTGCATGTCCACCAGCCGCACCACACACCGCCACGCACGACCATCGAAATCGACGTCGACCCGCCCAAAAGGTACCCGATCTAGGATAGGGCCCCGCACCAGCGCCCCCAAAGACGCCCAGGCCTCCGTCCTCATAACTACCCCCCAAAACGCCAACAAGCACCCCAGCCACCGCCACCGAAAGTGGCCACCATCAAGAAGAAAGGAGGGGCAAACGCGAGAGGGGGAGCCCCTCCGCTGTCCCTTGCGTGCCGACGAGCCTCAATGGAGTAGGAAACCTCCACCAAGCTCCAACTGACGCGGATCGGTCCCTTGCCATGCGCCGTGGAGCCGAACGTGGGCACGACACCAACCACATCCAAGTAAAGCACCACCACCAACCAGAGCGCCAGATGAGGTGCCGCTACCCGAACGCCGCCATTGATGATGCGCCCGCTCCTCTTCGCTCAAGCGACCACCGTGCCGCCATCACTTTTCCCACATCCGCAGGCCAAGCCGAGCCGCTGGACAAAGCACGAGCACGGATCGGGCGCCCCAAAGGCGCCCGGGCCTGTGAGGGGGCGGATCCGCCCGATTGGAGGTGGCGCCGACGCGGCTCGACTGCAAGATTCAGCAGGGCCTCCTCGCCAACCAAAGCTCGAGCGCAGGGAAGGGATGCCGCGCCGCCACCTTCATCACGGTCGGCCGGGTTTCCGGCATCCAGCTCGGGCGGCGGCGAGGCGGGGTGGCAGCGGATCTCAGGATGGCGGCGGGTAGGGTTTGGAGGCCGCCCGTGCCACCCCCAGTAGGAGGAGCGACACGGGGGTGGGGAACTCCCCCGAGATCAGTTTAACTGCCAGAAGCTTTGAAGGAGTTTTCTTGCCCATTGGCATAGGTAATTCTTGGCAAAGAAAGGAAATTCAGGTTTCCCTCTTGCAGATAACAGGTTGCAATTTTTGAATGTGTATTATGTGCACTAATAAACTGGAGCTGGAGCATCAACTGTACCTACTGACCGGTTACTACTAGTGGTTGCAAGTGAAAACAAAGAGTGTAGAATTTAATCCAACAGGCACGAGGTGTGTTCTTTGGTCATCAGTCTGTTATGCCAAAACTAAGGTGTTCATTTTCACAACTGATATGCCAAAACTGTGGATGCAGAAGATGAACAACAGATCCAGTTCAGACATACTACCTTGCTGAACGACATGGAAATTGAAACAAAAATGCAACAAGCAGCTGTTGCATCAAATTATCCTCGAGTGATGCAGACACCATTTAATTTGTATGAGCCAAGATGAATATATGATGGTTACTCGCACTAAAAGAAGAATGTAGGATACTTAATTCGATGGAGTTGTCTGATGCAGAACTTTATGTCTGCTATAAAAGGTGTCCAAATGGTTCGAGCCTAACAAATAGGAAGTTAGACTGAGAGTAAATGAAGATCAGTTGTTCCATTTTATAAGTCAGATGTACATATGCCCATGTCTCTAAACCCCACTTCTTCTTGCTTAGTTCATTTCTCAGTTTCACAAAGTGAAGTGAGAGAAGAAAAAACTCTAGCTTCCCTTAATACAATACGTGCCAACGGCACGCTCGAAAAAAAAAAAGTGAGAGAAGAAAGATGAGTTGGTGTGAGAAATGGCCACATGGGCTCCATTACCGATTTAGAGAAATAGGGAATTGGAGACACCAGGAGCACAAAATTAAGTTATGGAGCGAAATAAAGAGCAAGTGCCAATCCACAACCTTTCCCTCATCATTGCTCCCTTTGGACACGCCTAATGGAGAAAATTCAGATACCAAGATATGATTAGGTGCAGCTCTCGCATGCCAGAGTGTGCTTCACGATTGGACAACTGGCTGAGTTTCCAAGTGCATCGATGTATAGTGTCTGATGAGATTACATGGATGTACTGGGAACCTGATCAAAACGTTGTGTTGTTTTGCAATATGGTTGGTGGTGGGCGAAGGGGAATTCTTATCCATTGTGTTGCAATGCTATCACCATTCCAATAAACAAAATGTGAATTCAGGTGTTTGAAAAATCTAAAGCCACACAACAAGGAGGTATTTCGCAATGGTATGTTCTTTCACAAACACAGCTACTCGCCAGTAACTAATGTTACAACTGAAGACATAGTGTACTAAACTATGAAAGAATTCAACAAAATTATGTGCACAGAAAGAAAGCGAGGTGACGATACACGATTGTTAGCTTTGGGGATGATCAAGAAAACTGGAGAAAATTGATGAAAACAGAATTAGTAAATAATACACGATTGATAACTTTGGGGATATATAGATGGAAAAAATTGGGGCTAATTGAAGGGAAAAGAGAGAAGAGTATTTCTAAATTAAAGACAAATTAACAATATATTTACCCACACATATTTGCCAAGAAACCACAACAAACTTTGGGGATATAAAGACAAACCGGTGAAAACTAAAATCAGAAGTATTGATATTTTCCATGAAACCACGACACCATTTTAGCAGCACAGTATTATGGATTTATGGTACTACACACACATGAAGGCAAGTCACATGATTGCAATAATTAGTTGAAGGACCGAATAGGCGACGAGAGGGGGGTGAATGGGAGCCTCAACTAAATTCTTTCGAATTAGTGATCGTGTAGCTCTCACAACCCCTCGGAGTAAATCAAACCACACATGGAAGAATCACGACCTTGTTTGCAAGGTGGATGACTTAGGGATAGTCCTAGAGTCACAGCGGATCAACCGGAAACACCACAAAGAGATCGCACGACGAACCGAGTGAAAACAGCAACCTTTCAGCAAATACCAGACACGTCCGGGTTGAACACCAGACGCGAAATTTCAGTTCATACCAGACGCGTCCGGGTTGAATACCAGACGCGTCCGGTATTGGAATCAGCCCAAACTCACCTCTCGGGAAAAATCGAAAATCCCACCAAAAGATCTTCTAAAATCACAAGAATATAACCCTAGCCTTTTTGCACCGTGGACAAACTCTCCACAAAGTTTTAGCCCAAAACTCAAAGTTTAGAAATACCAGACGTGTCCGGGTTGCATACCAGACGCGTCCGGTATTGTCGGGCTGAAAACTGCTCGAACTCAAAAACGAAATTCGATCGGAACTTCCTCTACGCTTGATCTTTGGTCACGCGATTTTTAAGCCATAGAGTCACGGCATGTAGGAGACAAGATTCCCTAAGAAATTTCAAGTTTGACGGAGGGAATCGAGAGGAATTTCGGATCTTGCTAAGAACACACAAAAAATCGACTTCGATCCAAAACTCGCCCGATCTGCGTGCTCGTGAGGAATTAGCTCAAACCCTTGGGTGGAAATGATCCTCTCACGTCCTAGCACGAATCAAGGCAAGAAAAAACGAAGCCAAACGATCCCAAATCGAAGAAATCGTGAAGAGAAGAGAGGGGAGAGAGGAAACTTGGGAAGAACAAGTGATGAACGAAAATCACAGCACAAGATCAAACAAGAACACCGATCCAATCATCCCAAACGCCACCATGTGACAAAGCTACTCGTCAGAGCTAGCCCTTGCTCAACAAATTCGATACAAGATCGTTGGACCTCTCACACCAGTCCGGAACCCTAACTAGAAAATGTGAAAATGAGAGGCAAGAGGGGATGAAGGGGTATGCCTCGCTAAATAGACCCATATTCCCTCCGCCTAAACTACCCCTAAGATACATGAGTCGGTCTTGTAACCCTAAGGCTATTTCGGTCGACTCTGGGATAATTTGATCCGACGGCCACCGCGCCTCCTCATCGGTAGCCTTGCATCCACGCAACCTCCCCGATGCCGCCACGTGCCGTCCTTCCGTCCGCCGGAACGCCTCGGGTTTTGAGGCCCAAACCCGCGAAACCCGCGCCCATGGTTTTGAGGCCCAAACCACGAAACCCGCGCCGATGGTTTTGAGGGCAAACCACCAAACCTCCTCGACACGTGTCATTGCCGCCTTGACCGCCTCGAGTCGCCAAGTCCTCCGAGCTCCCCGCGCTGCGCCGCACGCCGCTGTCTTGACCCGATCGACACCGCCCCGCCACGCCCCCTCTCGCATCCGCCGATGTCCCGGATGTCGCCTCCATGGCTAGCCACCCGGCGATCCGGTCCCTTGGTCCAAGCCTCACGTCCGTCCTTCACCTCCGCGGTCCGTCGGCCCGGCACGCCCCTCCTTGGCCCCTTCACCTCGCCGTCAGCCTGCCATCTCCGAGCTCCACACCCGCACAACACGAACCAAGAGATACGTCTTCGACACACTCCACGTGTGCCGGTGAAACATAGCCGAAGCATAAAAGATAAAAGAAAATAGAAGGAGAATGTTGACTGTTGACAATCACTACATCACAAAACTAAACACATGCGACCTAAATCAACCATGTGTTCGCAATCTCCCCCTTGATGAGTGCATTGTCAACGTTCAACACAAAGACAGAATGAGATAGGAGAAAGCACATCGAGGTGAACAAAAGTCGAGACAACCTCACCGGATAGCAAACATGGAGCAAAGACTTGGTTCCCAAAGACATGGGCAAAAGGCTCGACACAACCAAGCTAAAAGCAGACAGCTAGTCCTCAAGAAGAGGTAGAAAAGGCTCAACACCACTAGCAAAGCTCCAAACCAAATACTTTCACACGCTATAGCCTAGACCCTCAAGACAGAGGCAAAGGCTCTACACATCTAGCTCAAAGTGCTACTCCCCCCGGACAAAAGCAAACACCGCCTTTTTGTATCTTTCTCCCCTTGTTGGCACATGCACTAATCAAGCTATGAAATGCAATATGTCACAATGCAAAGCTTCAAGATTATATTCAACCGAATGAGAGAGTGCTCAAAGTGGTACCATAGCAACAAACTACAAGTGCTAGCCAGAGCTCAAGCTAATCAGATGATATGAAATATGGCACAAAGCATTTTGAGCAAATTTTAGTATCTTGCAAAAGGAGGTTCACCATCAAACATAGCACCTAGCACAAGTAGATAGGAGATCAACTAAGTGCTCAAACATGTAAACTGGGTGAACTACCCCAAGCAGCGTCCAGACACCATGCTAGACATTGTTGCACAAACTTGTGTTCATTTTAGTTTAGAGTTGCAGCGGTTCACAAGTTACAAGAGAGCATGCGAGTGGTTATCCACATTTGCCTTGCCTTACTAATCAACCATGTCAAGCCTATGCGTGAGCAATGATTAGCTTAAGACAATGGTCTGGGTCAAACACAATGAAGTCCAAGTTCATTCAAGAGTGCAAATGAAAGCAGTCTCAAACTTCAAAGTGTGGCAAAATGGACCCACTCGATCTTTTCATCACTTCGGCTTTAGACTTCATGTTTTAGCATGGTATTATCATGAAAATCTAAGCAAGTGAATGAATCAAAGCATGAGACATAGCTACCAAGCATACACATAAAAGCTCCAAGGATCTCAACATCCTACTCATGATAGAAGCTAGCTCAAAGGTGAACCAAGATTTAATTCCATCATTCATTAATCAAGTTCACATTTGGAAAACGTTGCTCAGCTCATAACATACATCACATGATTAAAAAGAGCTCAAGCTAGAAACACTATCATGTTCATACTACTAAGAGCACAACCTCATTCAAATCAATATAAAAGTGAAGCTCATGATATGCAAGTATGATACAAAAAGCAAAACAAACCTAAAACTAAAACTGTACATCAACTACAAAGCTACCCCTCAAAAGGGATAGCACACGCCCAACTCTCCACGAAGCTGGGCAAAGCGGACTTGGTCTAGAGGTTTTGTGAAAATGTCCGCAATCTGTTGCTCCGTGTACACATGCTGTACATCTATGTCCCCTTTCTCCTGGTGATCTCTCAGGAAGTGGTACCTCACCTCTATGTGTTTGGTCTAGGAGTGAAGAACTGGGTTTTTGGCTACACTCACAGCTCCCATGCTATCACACAACAAGGGTACACGAGAAAAGCTCAAGCCAAAGTCTCTCAAAGTGGCAACCATCCACAACAGCTGGGAACAACAAGCGCCAGCCAGCCTACATACTCGCCTCAACCGCCGACCGAGCGACACCCGCATCGCTTATGCGAGGACGACCAAGACACTAGAGAAGTACCAAGAAACCGACAGGTACCGTGAGGTAGACTTTCTATGCATACGATCACCAAAGATAATCGTAGTCCGAATAACCAACCGGGAGAGGGTGGAAGAGGCCGAAAGTACCAAAGGCCAAAGTCGTGGGTAACCGCAAATACCTGAAGATCCTCTTCATAGCCTGAAAGTGAGAGGTGCGCGGGCGAAGATCGAAAACGCGGCGCAGAGGCACACCGCAACCGGATGTCCGGGCGCGTCGCCGTCGTACAACAAATAACCGATCATGCTTTCGTACTCCCTTTGGTCCACGGCTTCTCCATCCTTGTCCTCGCCCAGTGGCCGCCGTCGCCGACATGGGGGCCGAAAGAGGCTTGGCCTCACCCATGCGAAAACTTGCGGATGATGTCCTTCGTGTACTTGCCCTGGTGTACGAAGATCCCATCCTTGGTTTGCTTGATTTGAAGTCCAAGGAAGTAGGTCAGCTCGCCCATCATGCTCATCTCGAACTCCCTGCTCATAATCTCTGCAAAACTCGATACCATAGCATGTGAAGAGCCACCAAAGATGATATCATCCACATATATCTGGACTAGGAGTATGTCATTGCCCTTCCTAAGCAGGAACAAGGTCTTGTCTACGGCCCCCATCACAAAACCCTTAGCTAAGAGAAAAGCCTTCAACCTCTCGTACCACGCTCTGGGGGCTTGCTTCAGGCCGTACAAAGCCTTGTACAACTTGTACACATAGTCTGGGTGTTTAGGATTCTCAAACCCCGGGGGCTGCCTCACATACACCTCCTCCTCTATGAACCCATTTAGGAAAGCACTCTTGACATCCATCTGGAAGAGCTTAAAGCCCTTCGAGGCTGCAAAGGCAAGCAAAATCCTAATAGCTTCTATGCGGGCTACAGGAGCGAAGGTTTCCTCATAGTCTATTCCCTCTTTCTGACAAAACCCCTGGGCTACTAATCTGGCTTTGTTTCTCACCACCACACCATCCTCACTCTGTTTGTTTTTGAACACCCACTTAGTACCTATGGGATGACACTCAGCTGGAGGTGGAACTAACACCCAAACTTGGTTCCTCTCAAAGTTCTGCAACTCCTCATGCATGGCATTGACCCAGTCCGAATCCGATAATGCAGTGTTAACATCTTTGGGCTCAAGTGTGGAAACAAACGCAGAATGAGCGAAATGACACATGGCATAAGATTTGGAACGAGTTACCCTCTGATCAAGTCCTCCAATCATGGTCTCCGGGGGATGGTGACGCTGAATGAGCCGAGGCGCCGTGCGCGAAGATGTCGCCTCCCCCTCGATTGGAGCGGGAACCTCCTCAGGTGCAGCTGTCTCGCCCTGAGGGGCTACTCCACGGGACCCGAGGATGTAGTGGTAGTAGGGGTACCGGGTCCGTGAGAGCGTCGCCGCCGCCACTGTGGTCAATTTGGGGCAAGCGGTGGAGTCGCTTTGGGATCACCCCAGCCCAACGCCTTCCCCGCTCCTCCTCCACAAAGATGCTCGCTCCATCTCCTTTCCCCGCACACTCAAACACGTAAGAGGAACAAGGCGCTAGCCTCATCGAAAGTAACCTCACATGTCTCTACAAATAGCGGTTAGTCTCAAGATTTAGAACTCAGTAAGCATGTGAGTGCAAAGAATATCCAAGGAAAATGCCATCAGCGGATCGAGACTCAAACTTGTCGAGATTACCTTGCTTGAGAATGAAGCACCTGCATCCAAACACACGGAAGTGGCTTACCTTGGGCAATCTCCCAAACCGCAGCTCATATGATGTCTTCTTGGTGAAAGCACGAAGGAAAATGCGGTTGGAGACATGGCATGCCGTGTTGATTGCCTCAGCCCAATACTTCCTCGGAGTCTTGTGTTCATCGAGCATGGTCCTTGCCATCTGCACAAGCGTCCGGTTCTTCCGCTCAACAATTCCATTCTGCTGCGGAACATAAGGGCTAGAAAACTGGTGCTCGACACCCAAGTTAGCACAAAGAGACTCGAACTGAGAGTTCTTAAATTCTGTGCCATTGTCACTGCGAATCGCTCGAATGGCTGTCTCTGGCAACTCAGTTCTCAGTCTCAAAATCAAATCGCGAGCAAAACCGAAAGCCTCATCCTTGCCCTCCATGAAAAACACCCAAGAGTATCTCGAAAAATCGTCAACGATCACTAGACAATACCACTTCCCACCGACTGACCTCACCCGAGATGGACCAACTGTGTCCATGTGAAGGATCTCTCCGGGTCTCGAGGTCATAATCTGAGTAACTGGGTGGTGGGAAGCAGATACCATCTTCCCGTGACGACAGGGGTGGCAAACCAAATCCTTCTCAAATTTGAGCTTAGGCAATCCTCGGATTAGACCCATTGAACTTAACCTTGTGAGAAGGTCAAAGCTCAGGTGTCCAAGTCTCCTATGCCACTTCCACAAATCAGAGGGGGACCCGGCCAACAAGCAACAAGAGGTACCAAAAGCTCGAGAAAAATCAGCACGAAAGACTTGCCCAAATGGCACAATCCAGCAAATGAGATCATCGTGAGAGTCCAAAACTCGAGAACACCCAACCTTGAAGCGTACCTCATACCCATCTGCCATGAGCTGAGAAACAGACAGGAGATTGAAGTGAAGGTTGGAGACGAGCGCCACATCCTTGAGCACAAAGTGGTCATTGATTCTGATTGACCCTCGAGATAGAATCTTCCCCTCGTTGTCGCCCCCGAAAGTGATGTACTCTTTCGTCTTCATGGGGGTGAGGCTGGAGAACCACTTGGAGTTACCGGTCATGTGTTGAGAAGAGCCGGAGTCAATGAGCCACATGTCCTCCAGCCTTCCAGCCTGTATCAACGATAGAACATGGGATGAGCATATGGCACAACACTGGGGTTAGTAAACTTGGAAGAGTACCAGTGTTGACCATCTTGCCCCAAATATGCATTAGGCAAAACAACCATCCCACGCCCCATCTTACCAAACTGCTTACCACGCACAACAAAGCGTGGTGCACTCCTCTTATCAACCTCAAAGCTCCCAAAGCGAGGATCTACATCCACTCGCGAAGCACGACCACCAAACGGTCTCACAAACCGTGGTCCAAACCTCTGGGGCCTCCTACCTTCAGGCCTAGCAAACTGCCTCTGAACCGACTGCACACCCCTCTCATACATGCCAAGTGGTGGGTGATACATGTCACGGTTCTCAAACTCCACTCGACGCCTAGCATCCCTCTTCCTCCTAAAGCAAAACTCAACCAAGTGACCATCTCTCTGACAATACTCACAGTGATACCTCACCTCTCTCTTGGGTGGTGGTTGGTTCACTCTCTTGGGTGGATGGTTCACTCTTGTTGTGGTCTTGGCCTTTGGAAGGGTTTCCTCAGGGATCCTGGGCAGAGTGTCAAGTGGGTTCTTGAGGTGGTTCAGTTTGGGAAGCCACACTTGTTTGGGAGGTGGAGTCTTAGTTGGCTCTTGGAGAATGCCATCTTGCACAATAGGCTTGGTAGGCTCAGGTGGAGTGATCTTGGTCAATTTGGAAGTGTTGGTTGGTTTCTCACTCGAGCTCAAACCACTACCTTGACCAACCTTGCCATAACTGACTTCTCCCTTCCCACCTATAGCAAAGCCTAAACCCGATGTGTCAGTCCCCCTCTTGAACTGACTCATCATCATGCCAAGCTGCGGCTCTCCACAAGACACCCAACTCAAGACAGAGCGAAGATACTTGATCTCCTCTTCGACTCTCCCCTTGTCATGCCTACAAGACATGAGCTCCAACTCCAAAGCTTCACACTTAGCACATCCCAAAGACAAGTGCTATCTCGAGTTGGCCTTCTCAAGCACAGCAAGCTTGGCAGTCTTCTCTGCCAACTCAGATCGCAAGTCAGGACAGGACTTGCACGCACTCAACAGCATCGGCCTAGACTTCAAATCAACGTGCTCATCTAGCAAAGCCGAATACTTAGACTGCAAAGACATGATGCTAGACATATGCACAGCACAAGCATCACACTCCGTCTCATCAGAGACATCGACAGGCTTCCTAAGCAACTCTATCTCCGTCCACGCCCATCTCCCACTTCTCCTTGTACTCCTTTTCTCCCTAGCGGCACGCTTAAGCAACTTCTCTTGACACACAAGCGCATCGCCCAAAGATTCAACCTCATCGGAGAGAGATTCGATTGTAGGAGGTACCTCGGAGGGAGAGGAGTCGTTGCCGTGTGGCTTGGCGCTGTCGGTCACCGCTCCATCGAGGGCCATGGTGCAGAAGCCCCCGGGCTTGGAGTCGGAGAAGAAGCAAAGTCCATTTAGCTTGTCCTCGACCTTGCGCTCGGACTCCTCGTCGCCGAGGAAGATTGCCCGTCCGAAGAGTCGTTTGTCGAGGTCGCCGAGGGAGGCAAGGAAGGCATGCTTGTGCTCCTTGGCACGCTTTGAGGTACTTCTTCTTGATCGCCTCCTTGTCGAATCCCTTCTTGGACTTGTACTTGCCGGAGGTGTGCTCGCGCTTGTCCTTGCGCTTGTCGGAGTCGTACTTGTTGGAGTAGTACTTCTCGCCGGAGTACTTGTCCTTGTTCTTCTTGGGGCATGCGGCGACGAAGTGGTCCGGATCTCCGCACTCGAAGCATCCGCCCTTGGATGGGCCGCCACGCCGACGGTTCAAGCGGTTGTTGTCGAACCGCGAGAATCGGCTGATGACTAGTGCAAGCTCATCATCCCCAAGGCTCTCCATCTGCTCCTCCGCCACGTACACGAAGGAAGACAACGCGAAAGAAATCTGTGATGGGTTAGCGTAAGAACCGAACCGCCTTACCCGAGACGAGAGCAACATTCGGGCGCAGATGGGTTCTTCGGCCGCCCGGATCCGAGCCTCGATCTCGAAGACTTGAGCTTGTGTAGAGCTCGTCGGGTGTGAGGGTGTCGTAGTTGGCAGACTCCATGATTGCGGACACCTTCACATCCCACACCTTCCGATCCAGAGCGTACAAGAGCCGCATCGCCTTCTCGTGCTCGTCAAGCCTCTCCGACGGCTTGTTCGCCCGAAGCTTGTTGCAGATCGTCTGAAACCTAGCAAAGAGAGAATCGATGGACTCGCCATCAAGCTGGATGAGGTTGTTGTACTCTCTCTTGTAGGTCTCGTATAGGCGGGCCTTGACTTGTGGGGTTCCCTCGTGGTAGCTCTCTAGTGTCTTCCACACCTCACGAGCGGTGACCTTTGTCTTCCACTCTCTCAAACTCGGTCTCCTTGAGGCTAGAGAACAAGACGCTCCTCGCTCGGTTGTTGGCATTGTGTTGGGCTATTTGATCCTCACCCACTCGAGCGGCTAGCACTTGGTAATTCTCATCCTCGACAATCTCCCACACTCTCCAATCTATCCCCATGAGATGCGCTTGCATCTTAATCTTCCAATAGGGATAGTTGGTGCCATCGAACTCCAGGAGGCTTGCCACCAAAGTGACCAAACCTCTCCATGTCGCCTTTCGCGGATCAAGAACCGATTAAGGTGGATATGATCCTTAACCTGCTCTGAAACCAATTGAAGGACCGAATAGGCGACCAAAGGGGGGGTGAATGGGAGCCTCAACTAAATTCTTTCGAATTAGTGATCGTGTAGCTCTCACAACCCCTCGGAGCAAATCAAACCACACACGGAAGAATCACGACCTTGTTTGCAAGGTGGATGACTTAGGGATTGCCCTAGAGTCACGCCGGATCAACCGGAAACACCACAAAGAGATCGCACGACTAACCGAAAGTGAAAACAGCAACCTTTCAAAGCAAATACCGGACACGTCCGGGTTGTATACGGACGCGTCCGGGTTGAACACCAGACGCGAAATTTCAGTTCATACCAGACGCGTCCGGGTTGAATACCAGACGCGTCCGGTATTGGAATCAGCCCAAACTCACCTCTCGGGAAAAATCGAAAATCCCACCAAAAGATCTTCTAAAATCACAAGAATTTAACCCTAGCCTTTTTGCACCGTGGACAAACTCTCCACAAAGTTTTAGCCCAAAACTCAAAGTTTAGAAATACCAGACGTGTCCGGGTTGCATACCAGACGCGTCCGGTATTGTCGGGCTGAAAAACTGCTCGAACTCAAAAACGAAATTCGATCGGAACTTCCTCTACGCTTGATCTTTGGTCACGATTTTTAAGCCATAGAGTCACGGCATGTAGGTGACAAGATTCCCCTAAGAAATTTCAAGTTTGACGGAGGGAATCGAGAGGAATTTCGGATCTTGCTAAGAACACACAAAAAATCGACTTCGATCCAAAACTCGCCCGATCTGCGTGCTTGTGAGGAATTAGCTCAAACCCTTGGGTGAAAATGATCCTCTCACGCCCTAGCACGAATCAAGGCAAGAAAACGAAGCCAAACGATCCCAAATCGAAGAAATCGTGGAAGAGAAGAGAGAGGGGGAGAGAGGAAACTCGGGAAGAACAAGTGATGAACAAAAATCACAGCACAAGATCAAACAAGAACACCGATCCAATCATCCCAAACGCCACCATGTGACGGGCTACTCAGAGCTAGCCCTTGCTCAACAAATTCGATACAAGATCGGTGGACCTCTCACACCAGAGTCTGGAACCCTAACTAGAAAATGTGAAAATGAGAGGCAAGAGGCGATGAAGGGGTATGCCTCTGCTAAATAGACCCATATTCCCACTGCCTAAACTACCCCTAAGATACATGAGTCGGTCTTGTAACCCTAAGGCTATTTCGGTCGACTCTGTGATAATTTGATCCGACGGCCACGCGCCTCCTCATCGGTAGCCTTGCATCCACGCAACCTCCCCGATGCCGCCACGTGCCGCCCTTCCGTCCACCGAACGCCTCGGGTTTTGAGGCCCAAACCCCGCGAAAACCCGCCCATGGTTTTGAGGCCCAAACCACGAAACCAGCGCCGATGGTTTTGAGGGCAAACCACCAAACCTCCTCGACACGTGTTATCGCCGTCTTGACCGCCTGAGTCGCCAAGTCATCCGAGCTCCCCTCGCACCTGCCGCTTCGCCCGCCTTGACCCGATCGACACTGCCCCGCCACGCCCTCTCGCATCCGCCGATGTCCCGGATGTCAGCCTCCATGGCTAGCCACCCGGCGATCCGGTCCCTCGATCCAAGCCTCACGCCCGTCCTTCACCTCCCGCGGTCCGTCGGCCCGGCACGCCCCTCCTTGGCCCCTTCACCTGCGCCGTCGGCTACCATCTCCGAGCTCCACACCGCACAACACGAACCAAGAGATACGTCTTCGACACACTCCACGTGTGCCGGTGAAACATAGCCGAAGCATAAAAGATAAAAGAAAATAGAAGGAGAATGTTGACTGTTGACAATCACTACATCACAAAACTAAACACATGCGACCTAAATCAACCATGTGTTCGCATTAGTTCGCCTGAGCCATTGGTAGGTCGTTTACCATGGAAAGCAGACTGCCTCTCTGGTCTACCAATCAGCTTTGGAGGCAAGGGAGGAGCAGGCAATCCACCGTTTGCATTTGAGTTACCCTTCTAGCTCAATTCAGACATATTGTAAAAATCTTTGGTGTTTAATGGAGGAGTTGAGGACTGATCACAAAAAACGGGCATTGAGGAAACTGACGATTTGAGCTGAAACTGGAACTGGGACTTGAACTGGAGGCTGGAGTGAAGCAGGCATTTCTACAGGCAGAGGAGGTACCACTGTATCTTGACCACAGGGGCAGGCAGGGGTGCAACAGGCTGTGGGGCAACTAAATGTTGTTACTGTACCTCTTGTCAAGTCACATCAAATAGACATAAGCTTATGATGGGTCAAGGAATAAATAAACACTTCAAACATGAGCCATTGATCCAGTTGAGACATACTACATGCCTGAACGACATGAAAAACAAAAAATGCAACAAGAAGAGCAGAAATGAATATATGATGCTTAATTCGATGGAGCTGTCTGGTACAAAATTTGTCGAAATATTCAAAGTTATTATTGGTTCTAGGCTAACAAATAGGACGTCAGACATATGGACTGATGAGAGTGTGAGGATCACTTGTTTTCATTTTATATGTCTATTGTCTGATATTCATATGCTCTTGTCTCTCCACATGCGTGGGGTTTATAAGTTTTCCACATGCGGTTGGTATAGAAATAGGGAGCAATGTAAATATAACCCCAATTCCTCTT
Source organism: Hyparrhenia diplandra (assembly GCA_015847255.1). Taxonomy (NCBI): domain Eukaryota; kingdom Viridiplantae; phylum Streptophyta; class Magnoliopsida; order Poales; family Poaceae; genus Hyparrhenia; species Hyparrhenia diplandra. The sequence goes on from JADLZK010007916.1 coordinate 405,216, forward strand.
GCTTCTAGTTCTATTTATAGGGGGCAGCCGGGCAGAGCACCACGATTCCTAGTTCATTTCTCAGTTCCAAAAAGCCAAATGAGAGAGATGAAAGATGAGTTGGTGTGAGGAATGGTCACATGGACTCCATTGTCCATTTAGACAAATAGGAATTGGAGACACCAGGAGCACAAAATTAAGTATGTGAAGATACTGAAGAGCAAGGAGCACAAACCCACAACCATTCCCTCATCATTACTCCCTCTGGGCAACTTTTTTAGGCTTAATGGGGAAAATTGCACATATTAAGATTGGCGATGGAAGGTTGTGCTCGTGATTAACAGAAGCACCAAGGATTGGACGATTGGCTGACTTTTCTAGTGCATGAATGCATAGTGTGCATAGTGTGTGACGTATGGTAAAGTGAGACAAAATTTCCTACCTTCAAGATTACTTAGGGACTGTGTCATGAAAGAACACCTGATCCAAATGTTGTGATGTTTTGCAATGTCGTAAAAGAAGTCTGTATTCTTATTCAGGGAACCTGATCCAGAAAAAAAGTTTATATTTTATCCATTGTGTTGCTATGTGCTATTAGCCATTGAAATAAACAATCTCTGAATTCTGGTGTTAGATCAAATCTAAAGCCACACAGCAAGGAGATGTTGTGCAATGGTAAATTCTTTCACGAACAGAGCTACTGACTAGTAACTAACTGTTGCTACAAGTGAAAACAAAGTGCACTAAAGTATGAAAGATTTCGAAAAAAAAATTGTGTGTAGAAAGAAAGCCAGGAAATTATACACGACTGCTAACTTTACGGATGATGAAGAAAACTGGAGAATAGTGATGAAAACAGAACAGATAATTTGGGGATTGATGAATGACATTGGGAAAAACTGGAGGAGAAAACAGAAGATTATTGCTAAATTAATGACAAACTAACAATATATTTACCACAGATCATGACTTCCAAACTGGTGAAAGCCAAAATGAGCAGAACAGATAATTTGCAAGAAACCATGACACCATTTTAGCAGCACAGGCTATTATGATTTGGCTATCTTCTAAGTATTACATACACATGAAGGCACGTTTACGAGCAGAATCAAAGTCACTTGACTGCAGGAATTAGTTCGCTGAGCCATTGGTGGGTCCTTTTCCATGGAAAGCAGATTGCCTCTCTGGTATACCAATCGGCTTTGGAGGCAAGGCAGAAGCAGGCAATCCACCGTTTGCATCTGAGTCACTCTTCTTGCTCAATTCAGACATATTGTAAAGGTCTTTGGCGTTTAATGGAGGCGTTAAGTGCACAACCACTGGCTTGACAGCCTCATGTGGAGCTTGTGCAGCACCTGGTGGTGTCCAGCACTTGAACTTGAGGCAACTTTGTCCTGGTCCATAGGCTGAGATGTCACGCCATTCCAATTGAAACTGGAACTGGGACTTGAACTGTCGCTGGAACTGAAGCAGGCATTTCTACAAACACAGAAGGAGGTAGCACAGTATCTTGACAGAGCACATGCAGGGATGCAACAGGCTGTATCAACTAAATGTTGTTGCTCTGCCTCTTGTGAAGATGAACGTGAGAGCGGCAGCTCATCAGAAGACTGAAAAGAAAAATACAACAGACATAGGCATATGAGGGGTCAAGGAATAAATAAATAAATAAATAAATACATAAACAAATAAATAATTCAAAGATAAGCCAATGATCCAGTTGAGACATACTACATGCCTGCACGACATGAAAGCAAAAATACAACAAGCATAGCAGAAATGTGAATATACAACACTTAATTTGATGGAGCTGTCTAGTCAGAGCTCTCTGGTCTAAAATGTGTCGAAGGATTCAAAGTTCTTATTGGTTCTCTCCACATGCGGGCTTTAAAAAAATAAAAAAAACACACATGCGGTTGGTACAGAAATACGGAGCAATATAAATATAACCCCACTTCCTATTGCTTCTAGTTGTATATATAGGGGGCACAGCACCACGATTCCTAGTTCATTTCTCAGTGAGAGAAGAAGATGAGTTGGTGTGAGGAATGGTCACATGGACTCCATTGCCAATGCAATTCAGACAAATAGGGAATTGGAGACACCAGGAGAACAAAATTAAGTACCTGGAGAAATGGAAGAGCAGGCGGCACAAATCCACAACCTTTCAGTCACAAACCAGGATGTTCGGTTGAAGGTTGTGCTCATGATTAACAGCAGCAACAGAGTTGATTAATTGCCGCTCTCGCACTCCGGCTCGGTTGGACGATTGCTTGAGTTCACTAGTGCATGGGACTGTGCCAAAGAAACACACTGCAAGGCAACCTGAACTCAAATGTTGTTATATATTGCAATGTAATGTTGTTATGTTTTGCAATGACGTATTGCCACCAGAATCTATACTATAAAAGAGCGAAGGAATTAGGATGGCACGTGTTTTGATCTCATCCATTGGATTAGACTGACGAACGCATCCGATGGTTCTCAGATATGGACCGACCTTAGGCTACAGGGTGTTTCGCTCTACTTTCGCTTGTCAAATCTACGTTGTGGTACTCAACAAGAATCGCGCCTCCGAAACGTCGGCAGGCACCCCGATACGACGCGAGGCATCGCCCAGTTCCTGCGTGACTACGACCCCCGCGAACGTCGGTTTCATCAGTCCAGTGTCCGCTCCATCCCCGGCCACGACCAAGACCCACGAGGGAGGCCATGACCACCACGTACGCTCCGCGACGGCAGCAGCAGTCGCGCCTTCCGTGCCCTCGACGTCGCCTCCGTCGATGTGATCGACATCACCCAGCCAAGGCCGGCCGCACGGGAACACCAAGGGGAGGCCGCGGTAGGGCAGCCACACGGCAACAGCGGTTGCGCCTTCCGAGCCCTTGACGCCTCCGTGGACGGTCTCGACGTCACCCAGCCAAGACTGCGCGGGACCGCCACCGGACAAGGGAAGGCGGGTTGGGACTTGGGCGACGGCATGGAGGACGCCCTCGATGTGCCACTGAGTGGTGCTGGCGTGTTCTTGTTTGGGGCATGCATGATCTCGATGCACCTTTCTCCGCGCCCAACGAAGATACTGCGACCGGTGCTCCCTTTTGGTTAGTAGTTTCGTTTGCATGTAATCAAAGTATATGTGCAGTTTAATTAATCTCCTCGCATCATGCAGATGCAGATGAGGAGGAGCCGATTGGTATTATGTTTGTTTATTATCTTTTTAATTAATAAAAAATGTCTTATCGGGAGAAAACTCTTTTGCCTGTATGACACCAGTGAGTGAACATGTAACCGGTGATGAATCTGATCTCCCTATATGCATTTCGATCATTAGATTATACTTGCACGACTGCATCTGATTGGTCATGCTATTTTCTATTTTAGATCTAACTCATCTGTCTCATCTGATTTTCTAATATACAGTTGCACATATGCATCTCCTGATTCTAAGCCTGAGGGCTTCAACTGCCCCGGACCGATCATATTTTCCTTTTGAAATACAGAGACTGCACATACCTAGGCATCTGTTGACCTTGCCACGCCTGCCTGGATTACCTCCTCCCGTTGCTGTCCTTAGTGAGATTGTGGATAATGCAGATGGTTCCATGGCTCGCCTACCAAAGTTGCATGTCATTGCTGAAAGGGAGAATTCGAAGATTATAATTATTGCTGACTTGACAAGGTGAGTTTCAAACTTCAGATTATGATGATGCTTGACATGTTTGCTACTACGACAGTAGTCTGTGAAGCTGATCGCTTTATATGAATCGAAGCTTATGGTCTCCTTTATATGAATTCGGTGTTAATAATCATGTGCCCAATTATCCAAAGCTTGTGGTCTCCTTTATTGAATTCAATGCTAACAATCCTATGCCAAATAATTATCTGAAGCTTATGGTCTGCTTTATTATGTGAATTCAGTGCTAATAGTCTTGTGCCAAATATCTTCCACGAAATTGCAATGGCTCAATTCTTCAAACGAATCTCCAAACTAAAATCTTCTACACATACAGGGAATTGAATGGGTTGCTTAAGCTTTTACCATATACACTTGTTCTGTCCAATGTGCCTTTCTTTTCATTAGGTATTTCTTTTCATACTTCTGTCTAGGACTTGTTTGCTTAATAACATCCTAACAGACAAAAACTTGGGTTGCTTAAGCTTTTTTGGACTGCATGCATTTTGATATTATGTCACCTCCTTAATGAAACATGGATCTGTATAGGAGCAACGTTGTCCAGAAGGAGTTTATCTTCGACCTTTTGCATTCCTGTTTGCAATGGTTCCTGAATGAAATTTTTGGAAATGCTTTCATTTATTATTCAAAATACACTTATGAGAAGTGGTGTGTAGTTTTATTACTGACTGGAGATACTTTTCATTACCTGAGTCTTGATGGCGTTACTGCTTATTCCCCATAGTGTGAAAAGTAAATATGAAGGGGATCTATTTTGTTGGAAGTAGAATCACTTGTTTGATTAACAAGGTGTCCACCTGTGACCTTTGTGATTAGTAATGGGTAAATCATAATGCGCTTCACATTTATGACTCACTCTGTGTTTTCATTTGGTGGATCATATATTGCAGGATTATTATGATCACCAGGATGTAGATGTTGCATGGTCTAAACTTGACAAGGTACAATAATTCTTTGATCAGGGGTTAATGTGCTTATACTACCACTTAAACTGGACTGCTTTGGTCCTTACACTCTCTATTTGGTTTATCAATGTTTGCTTCTCATATAGACATAATTCCAAAGGAAAAAGAAATTTGAGGCTTGTTTGACACTATGGTATATATTGAGCGAGATTAATTAGGTGTAAAACACATATATCATAAAGATTCAACAGAAACAATAAGATTTATTTACCATATACACTTGTTCTGTCCAATGTGCCTTTCTTTTCATTAGGCATTTCTTTTCATACTTTCGTCTAGGACTTGTTTGCTTATTAACATCCTAACAGACAAAAACTACAAAATAATATGCCAAACAAAAACTATGTTTTCTAGACACGTGCGTGTCGCACGTGCATTTTCACTAGTAGAAAAAAAGAGTTTTGTATTCTTATTCAGGAACATGATCCAGAAAAAAAAAAGGTTTTGTATTTTATCCATTGTGTTGCTATGTGCTATTAGCCATTCCAATAATCAATCTCTGAATTCTGGTGTTAGATCAAATCTAAAGCCACACAGCAAGGAAATGTTGCGCAATGATACATTATTTCACAAATAGAGCTACTGACTAGTAACTAACTCTAACTACAAGTGAAAACAAAGTGTACTAAACTATGATAGAATAGACAAAAATCATGTGTAGAAAGAAAGCGAGGAAATTATACACGACTGCTGACTTTGGGGATGATGAAGAAAACTGGAGGAAATTGATGAAAACATAAGACGAAATAATACACAATTGATAACTTTGGGGGATTGATGAATGACATTGGGAAATAAATGAAGGAGAAAACAGAAGATTATTGCTAAATTAATGACAAACTAACGATATATTTACCACAGATCATGACTTCAAAACTGGTGAAAGCAACAATGAGGAGTACACATAATTTGCATGAAACCATGACACCGTTTTAGCAGCACAGACTATTATGATTTGGTCATCTTCTTACATACACATGAAGTCATGTTTAAGACCGGAATTAAAGTCACTTGACTGTAGGTATTAGTTCTCCTGATGAGCCATTGGTAGATCCTTTTCATGGAAAGCAGATTGCCTCTCTGGTCGAACAATCGGCTTTGGAGGCAAGGGAGTAGCAGGCACTCCACCGTTTGCATCTGATGAGTCACCCTTCAGGCTCAATTCAGACATATTGTAGAGGTCTTTGACGTTTAATGGGGGCGTTGAGTGCACAGCCACTGGCTTCACAACCTCATGTGGAGCATGTGCAGCACGTGGTGGTCCATAGAAGAAAGGAACATAACCATAGCAGGGCACTCGAACAAATGCCGGAGGGTAGTATGGAGGAGGAATCATCATTGGATAAAGATAGTGGGGCATGGCTCCTGGCATCACCACCCCTGCCACGATCCAGCACTTGAACTTGAGGCAACCATCATCCTTTTAATTACTTCTAAACTGTGTCTAATCTTCCACCATCTTTTTTTCTGTCTCTCTTTTTTGTTTTCATTTTCCTCAAAGTCCATCCAACCAGCATTCAGCAAAGCCACTAGGTAGACCTCTGCATAGGAAGGTCACGTGAACTATTTGTTAGAATATGTGTCGAATATTATGTACGAGTTTGGTTACGCTAGGACTCTGAGTTATATTTGGCAGTATAGGATAGAGTTCGAGTAGGACTCTGTAACCCGGTCCCTCATAAATATGAGAGGGTGCCTGCTGTCGAAACCATGACGACATAGCGACAAGTTCGCGGGAGGGCGGCGGCACGCTGCCGGGACCCTGGAGCGACCGGTGTTGCTGGTATTGGCGAGGAGCGCCCATAATCGTGGCCGGGGATTAGGCATTGGCTGAACCTCGTTAACAAATATCGTGCCTGTGGTGTCATCTGTGATCTTGCATGTTCGTCTCGGTAGATTCAATCGACGCTTCCATGTGTGGAGATTAGCCAACAGCTCGTCGCTGTGGGGAGCTATTTTCTAACACTATTGATCATGCGGGGGGGTTTGAGCATTGAGGCATTGGTCTTGTGAACACTTAATATATTCATCTGGTATGTGGTGACGGACGGAGTCTGGGTCGTCCCCGCGCTGGCGACTTTTCAGGTTCCCAACCCTAGCGCCGCCGTCCCTGGCCCTCCCCACCCATTCTCCACCTCGCCCGTCGCCGGAGGAAGGCCGCCGGGAACTGAGTGCGCTCCCAATGAGGGCGGCGGCGAGGCTCTCACCAGGAGGGTCGCAAGGTCACGCGCGGGGTGGAGGAGGAGGCCATGCGACGGGAGTCTCGACGGTGCAGCGGTGCCGGAGGGTTCCGATGGTGGCACCGGCCGGGCGCCGCCCGCCGATCTGGTGCTCCCACGCCCGGTTGTGCGGGCCGGCCGGCTGGGCTGCGGTGGCGGCGCGACGGATGTTGCGCGGCGGTGGCATCTGACGGCGGCACTGCAGGGGTCTTCGGAGGGAGGCGATGCGGACGACGCGGCGGTGGCTGTGGAGCGCAGGGCTTCGGACGGAGCAGGCGAAGAGTGGTTCGACGGTGGCGGCCTCCAGGCTCCACGGTCGGGCATTCCTCTTCCCATGGTGGCGCAGCCGACAGCCCACATCGGGTATTTGGAGAACCCAGTGCGGGCTGATCCGGCGACCCCAGAGATGGGCGTCGCAGTACGTTGACCATGGTGGCGGTGTTTTCGGACGGCGGCGACAATGAAGCAATTGGGTTGGCCGTATCGGGGATGAACCCGGTGGCCGGCCATGGTGGCTTCCACAGTTCGTCAAGGTGGAGGATTCGTGGAAGGGGACGGCGAGGATGGCAGCGGACGTCGGCATTTGTTTTCCAGATCTGTATTTCGGCGATGGTGCACGTCGCCGGCGGTTGGCGTAACGGCATGGACCCAAGGGACATGGCATTGGCCGCTCACTATCTATGACGGCGGTGACGCCCGAGGGCGCCACTTTCCTCGCTGGAGGCGCCGTCTTTTTCAAGTGGATCTCTACGGTGAAAACCAGCACCAGTTGGGTGGGCGGCGATGGCGTCTTTGGATGTCATTTTCTCGTTGGAGACGTCGCTGGTGGAAGATCCATTGGATGTCGGCTGGCGCCGGCATCAAGGTGGCGACTCATCGCACACACTTATGGGGCCTTATGCTGTTGCCAGGTCACAGGATCCGGAGTCTCCAATGGTGGATGGGTTTTGTTTGTTTTATTTTCAGAGTGCACCAGTGTATTCGGGTGACCTTTGTCTTACCTGTAACACTGTCGTTCAGTTGTAATTGTGTTGGCCTGATGCATCCTCGGATGACTGAAGCCGGAATATAATTTCCTTTATCTAAAAAAAATGAGAAACTCTGCCAAGATGTTCTTGCCATTTTGTACGTTTGCTCCTCCCTCTTCCTGCGCATAGGTGCTGCCAGAAGCAGAGGCTGACCATACACTTGAGAGTGTAGCAGCAGCCCTCCATCGGCTGCCACTGCCATTGCTCGTTCCTCCATTTGCATATGTGCTCTTGTGTGTTCGTTGTTATCCCTGGACCCTCGCTTCACTTGTTGCCAGCCAAGCCCAGGGCATGACCTTGGAGGAAGTAATCGATGATTATTCTAGCCATTCAATATAATTAATGAATGTTTCAGAGTCGTTTGATACTGAGCACAACAGCAAAGTCCATAAGTAAAGCCTGCAACTCATCCTATGATCTGCAGTCCATAACTAAATATTGGTAGATATTTAATTCTTCATATGTACTCCTATCGGATTCGCGAGATTGGGCGGAATTGACACTTAATTGCTGATCGTCGGGTCGTGAAGATGGCGAGGGAGGCGGCGGGCGGTGGTGGGCGGCGGGCCGCGCCCTTGGCGGCGGCGCGACGGGCAGTGGAGGCGGGGGCGACGCGGCGGCGCTGCGGCGGTGGCGGCGCAGGGTGACGGCACAGCGGCGGCGTGTGCGGAGAGAGAGAGAGAGAGCTGGAGAGATAAGCTGTTTAGGGAGCTACCCTTTTAATTTTTCTGCTTAAGATTCAACTGGCTACAGTCCCCTTGTATTTATAGTCCGAGGGAGACTTGCATGCTAAGAAAGATCTAGAGGTTTCCTTATAGATTGGAATTCCTGTTTTACAAGCAATCTACTTATTCCCTATTTTATTCCTATCTTTATTCCTTAAATATTTCTTACTTAATTGCGAAGCAACTGACGTGACGCGTTTATGGCGGACGATGGCGCCGGGCGGCCGCCACAGGGCCTCCCGTGCGCGCAAGACAAGCCCCTCTTGGGCTGGTGGCGTTGCCCCTCTTGAGGCCCACCTAATTTGGTTCATGACAACTCCATAACTAAATAAGTCGAATGTGCAGAGGTGCTATATGAACATATCGCCACATGTTTTCCCAAAGAAATTGTGTTTTCAGAGAAGACTTATTAGCTAGTCATTTTGGAGGAGCAAGAGCCCCACTCCTCTATATTAATTGCCTATAGTGCATGTGAGTTCATTGATGGACTAATATACGCAGTGTGTCTTAGCATGCAGTTGGTGAATCATTGGTTCATAGTTAAGAAGGGATGGATGGAGCAGTGATACACATACGGACATACCCCCACTTCCTCCTATATATGCACATGTTTATGTATGGCATTTCACGGCACATTCTCAGACCTGCATATAGTAGCTACAGAATTTGATTAGTGAGAAAAGGGTCTATAATGAGGAGAAGCAGTAAGATGCATATTTGGAATTGGAGACACCGGGAACACAAAATAAAGTAGAATGAGTCAAGGTTCTAGTGACTGTGGCAGGTCCACCGGAAGAAGCTGTCCGGCCTGTTGTCCTAGAAACAAGGACCTACTTCTCGAATCTGTCGATAGCACATCTTCTCCGCATGTGGCTGTTTTTCGGTCCAGATAGCGGCTCCTATTGCTGTCAGGCCAGTGGCTCTGCTAGACCAAGTGTTGTCTACTACAACATTGCACTGAAGGACTGAAAGTTCTCATTGGTCTAAGGCTAGCTTAGGGGCCGTTTGGCACGGATTTCAACACTAATTGAGTTAACGATAGCTAAAAAGGATAAGAAATAGGTTGTTTTTTACTAGCCTCAAATTATATTTCACTTTTACTTTCTCCCGAGTCGACTTTAAATCAAATTCATAGAAAAATGTAACTAGAACAAAATTAGTTTCATAGAACATTATTTACATTTTTAGATGTTAATATACTTTTTGAAACATTTTGTCAGATTTACAGATATTATTTCACTGTCGAAAATTCCAAATTGAATAATAATTCTAAACGGAAACGAGGTAGTACAATATAAACCACATTCCAAAAATCTTCATACATCAACATGCAAAATCATTTATAGAAATGTTATTGTAGCTAGACATTGTGTGTATAAACGGCCCTGTCCTGTCCATGGGGACGAGTGTCATGTTGCATGGCTACTGCTCTAGCACTAATCTGGAATGTGCCATATAAAGTTTAGCTGCCATCTAGAAGTTCAGGGGTACCTTGGGCCTCACTTAGTTGAGACCCGAGCAAAATAGTGGCGGCGCATCTTGCGCCTGTAAATCTGTTGTAAACTTTTCCATTCTTATCCATGGAAGCCAGTAACGGATCTTTCAAAAAAAAAAAAAAAAAAAAGAATTTTAGTCGCATTGGTCCCGTGGGCATTGCTAGACATCAATATATAGTCATCTACAAATGCCTTACTATATCGGAGTAATAATAAAATGACGCGCATAGTGATATCAGTTATAGTAACCTCTCTTCATTTTTGCAGACGACTCAGCAAAACAAAGCCCCATCCATTCTATCCCACTGGTACCGCTATTATTACAACACGTAGTTCATAGATGTTTAGGGCATGCTTGGTAGGGTTGGTAGGGTGGCCCTGGTGCTCGGTTGCGCTCGTGGGGTGCAATCCCTTGTTTGGGTGTGTTTTCGTGTCCCCCGGCCCGGCTTGCGGGGGCCAAAAATGTGCCCTCCGACCGGCTCCACTCCTATGCCAAATTCCTGCATTTCCTTCGAGCTTGGCGTGCGCGCGCACGCTGAGGGCGATTTGGGGGTGATTTTAGGCAGCGGCGGGTGGCTCCGCCAGGCTCCTGCGGTACGGTGAAACTTCCCCGCGCTTCTCTTCTCCCCTCCACCTCCTGCCTCACCCTTGTTCCCCGTTCCCTCTCCATTGGCGCACTCCATTGGGACACCGGCTAGGGTTTGGGAGGTGGTGTGCGGCGAGGCCGTGTTCCTCGCCAACGGTCTTCCTCTTCGTTCCTCTTCGCGGATCTACGTCCTCCTTCCTCGATGGGACTCGCATGTGCTCTTCCGCGAACCTGGTAATAAGCTAGGGTTTGAGGAGGTGGTGTGCGGCGAGGACAGTAGAGCGTCGGTGGTCTTCCTCACCGTGCCCCTTCGCGGATCTGCGTCCTCCTTCCTCGATGGGACTCGTGCACCTCATCTACCAACCTGGTGGTGAGCTAGGGTTTGCTGTGCATAGCTTCTTCCTCCGACCTAGTGCTCCACTGTTGGTTGGTTGTGCTTCCTCCAAGCTCGCTAAGGTGAAATTGCCCCTCAACTGCCCCCTCTACACCTGTATGTCTTCTCTTTTAAATGCTTGGTACTTGGTGGATCCGGTCCTCAGCAAGGCCGATCTATTTTATTTGTGTCTCAATTTATGGTTTTCTTGCCTTGATCTATGCTTGTGTTGTGGTCTGATCTACACCGTTAGTGCGTGCACTGGTAGGCTTATTCAATCAAGCAGTCGTGCACATTTACATTAGGGAATTATATTTGAGCTAGGCCGATGATGCAAACTTACATGTCGCTGAGGTAGCTCCAAGTATGTTTGTTTCTCATGTAGTTCATCGAGTCCATGCGAAACATCCATACCGAATCTGTAGTCCCTTCCAATGGGAGCATGGCTAGGGGACAACTGTCTCGATTCTTGTGTTGTTGGTTTAGTATGGATGTTGCCATGACTTTTATTTTCCATGTTGCCTAATTATTGAGCCACCAATGATGCTTACAATTAGATGAAAGTGCAAATATTTATGTTAAGGCCAACGGTGACCATACCAAACACGCCCTAACATGTTTTGAAACCTATCATCTGTGGGAGTTTGAGATCCCCGATTTCGTTCCAAAGAAACCGGAGTTCTTCAACTCCCCAAACATGGTATCCTTCCGCCTGCCCACTATCAATTCACTAAGTAGCCTATGATGCAATTTTAGTAAAACTGAGGTGGTCGTTGTATTGTTGTTTTCATGTTCATCATCAAACCATGACTCACGTCCATTCCTAAGCTGGGGTCATTTGCAAACTTATCAGTGTTTACTTTACTCATGCTTTGGTTTGAACATGGTCAAGGTTCCATAGTTACCACGACCATTCTATAATGTTTGTTGTCATGTTTTGTGCCACCAATGATACTAGTAGTTGCAAATGCAAGCTGAGGCTCTTTGTTCTTGTCCTATTGATGGTCTTGTAATCTTAGTTCTTTCTGTGGTTTGGCCAATGATGCAAACAAGATGTGTTACTCTTTCATGTAGTTCAAGTCCGTCTGACACATCCATACCCTAGCAGCAGCCCCTCTCTTCCTTTTGCTGCTGGTGGAGTATGGATGTGTCCACGGATTTCATGGCCTCCATGACCTTCATTTTTAGCTGAGGCCCTTTAATATTTTTTAAAACAAGCCTATGATGGAAACTTAAGACATCTGAGGTGGCGATTGTTTCTTGTTTTCTTTTACTTGGGTATGGATGTAGCCACGGTTTCATGGTTACCACGAGATTCCCATAATCTTTCTTGTGTTGTTTTGTGCCACCAATGAGGATATTTGCTATCAAGTAAAGCTGAGGCTATTCACCAATTGTTTGTTGTCTTCTTTTGTGCCTATGATGCTCTTTTGTGACAAGTGAAGAGTGTGATGTAATCTTTCACAAACACCAGTCAACAGACAATTGTAGCTGGTGTTTTGGAGTTTGTGGAAGATTACATCACACACTCCCTAACAATGGCAAAAGCTGAGGCTGAACTTATTCTTGAGCCTCCCTAACATTCTTTGAGGCACTAATCTTTCTTCAAGTTGAACTTATTCTTTGGTTTTGTTTACAACATTATGGGTCAATGGTATGTGCTTTTCAATGGACCAAATTGTGGGCACTATACCAGCTGGGCTATAGAAAGGGTAAGTTTGTTGTTGGGGTTAGAGGGGCAGTTCATTTCAAGTACACTGACTATGACCTTGCAGTTAGAGATTTCAATGACTATCCACATCCAACCCCACTTGCACATGTGGCTACTGCTGAAGATGACATTGCTTCTTCCCCTCTCCTCTTAGTAGCTAACCATTTGGATGTCAAACATCACTCTAATGATAAAATGGGTAGGTGCAAAAATGTTCTGATTGGCATACTCTTAGTTGAAGTAGTTGTCATGGGGTGGGCAATTGCCATGTGTAACAGGTGTAACTGAGACCTTCATGTTAACTGATTGAGTACTAATGTTGAGACAGTGCTCATTGAGATGTAAACTAATGTTTATATTATTGTGATAATATGTGCAAACATGTGACAATGGTTCAAATATGTGAGATCTTTGGTTGGAATATGAAGAGTGGTGTTGTTGGTGGTAGTTGGGAGCTCCCAGTCAGGTCGGCCACCAAACACAGCCCCATTGGGGCGGTTGGTGGAAGTTGGGCAGCCGTCCGGGCTCCTAGGTGCCCCACACCCCGCCCCCCCAAAAAAAAAAAAAAACATAGGCACAACCTGGCCTGGCTCTATTGGGACGGGGAACCAAACAGGGAGGGTGACCCTCTTTTTTGCCGGGCTTGGGCTGGCCATGGCGTGGGCGCTGGGCCGGGATCCCCTCATCCACCCTACCAAACACGCCCTTATAGACTGCATCAATCATGCCTTGTATCCCACTGGCCACCACCTCCTCAGTCACTTGCATTGTCAGCTCCGATCATTGTGTCATTGTTCAGCACCATTTTGGGCTCCCGATTCAATATGAAGGCTATGAATTTAGAGAGGAGGTTGATGTATTCCACGATTTTTACCATCAACAGATCCATTGCAGTTGGTGGAGTACATTGAGCCAAGCTGGTTTCGGAAAAAAAGACACTGGTCTTCATGAAGGATATGTGACCCACTCCACGTGCCTCCCATGCCCATGTCTGTAGGTAACTTGTATCCTTATGCCTAGTTCATCTATAGAGCACAAGCTTAGCTTTGGCCACTGGATCATATTGGAATCCTTATATAATAACATCCTGTGTGTTTTAATGGACATCGATATATAGTCGTCTATCAATGCCTTACTATATCGAAGTAATAATAGCAATAACGCACATATGGATATATCAGTTATTTAAATTATTGCTACCGTGAGTGATGTACTAACCAACTCACTATAGTAACCTCTCTACATTTTGCACGACTCAGCAAAACAGAGTCTATGCTCTGCTTCCAAGACAGAGAAGCTGCTCTGTTTCTAGCTATCTTATCTCACAGACTATCCCTGTTATTACAACACGTAGTTCGAAGATCTTTATAGGCTACATCAATCATGCCATTGTATCCCATTGGTCACCATCTCGTTGTGTCGTGGGTCAGCATTTTGGGTTCCCGATTCAGTATCAATGCTATAAGTTTAGACATACTGCCTGCCTAGACTCACTCTCTCTCTCTCTCTCTCTCTCTCTCTCTCTCTCTCTCTCGCTCAGAGCAATAGATACAGTATGGGGAAAAGCATAGTACTCATGACTGATTCAATAATTCTATTTTGGAGAAACTAATCAGTAAACAGTGCTTGTACCACGTAGTTCAATTGAAGAAAGATGAATATAAATATGATGTACCAACTAGATTCACTATAATAACCTCTCTGTCACCTCTAGGATGATGGAAGAATTTTTGCAAAGGGCTTACTAAAGGAGGAGGATCTGAATGGAGTTCAAGCTAATGATTCAAGACAGAGGAGGTCACTTTCACAGGAACCCTCCCTGTTATTCAAGGCAGCATGCTTACAACAAGGAGTTCACAGATGTTTTTTGAACGAAAGACTTCACACATGTTTATCGGCTACATAAACCACATATTGCATACTGCTGGCTGCCACCTCCTGAGTCCCAATGCATTGTTGGTTCCTGTCACAGTGTTGTAAGTTCATGTTTTCGGCTTTCTATTGAGGAGCAGGGCTACCATAATTCGGACATGCTACCTGCCTGCTGTCAATTTAAGGGGACAATAGTTACAAGAAGGAACAAGAACACAGTTGTACATTATACATACTGCCTAATTTCTGTTAATTGATATGGAAAGCAACCCGCAAGAAACAGATTTTGCAATCAGGGACTAAAGCACAGTGATCACGATGATGTAATACGTTTTACTCAATTTTAGAGAAATTAATCAACAAATAATGCATACATGATGTATAGAGTAATGAATCAACAGATACTGTTATCTGGCATGGCGTTGTCTGATACATGCTTTGTCGAATAAATAAGAATTCTTAGTTTGCGGCTGAGATACAGGGGGCCAAACTGGTGTTTATAATGTTGAAGTTAAGGTAACAAGAGGATCATATGCGCTTCTCCCCTCCCCCTCTGAGTTGGAATACATATATAGAAACTTCATATGCTCTTGTCTCACTGGAAGGCACATGGCAAATCATCATCCATAAGTATACGGGTCTCGAGCAATATAGATATAGCCCGTTTCCTTGCTGGCTCTCCAGTGTTCATTTCTCCACTTTGTAAAAAACTGGGGCATTTTTTATTTGGTTACTGATGGGTAAGAAAACAATGCGGTGGGTATGGATGGCATTATCTCTCTTGCAATACGATCTACTTGGAATCGGAGACACCGGGATCACAAAATAAAGTTGGATATTCAGATTATAGCCAGAAAGGTCACGATGAAGAAGATTGGCATCCAAGTGGAAACCGAGCACCCGGACGAAGCGTCCTTTGATGAGCTTAGCGCAGCGCTTGCTCTTCCCCTTCAGCACGACACTAGGGAAGCAATGCAGACTTACTTCAGAGGTAGGAAGCGGCGGGCTGTCCAGCCCCTCAGCGATGCCTAGCTACCTTCGTGTCACTTTTCCTCTGTGGTCGCAAAATTTAACTCCATGTAATTGTTTACTTTGTATCCAGTAGATAGGTTGTGACCTTGCCGGTTGCGATGTCCACTCAACGTTGCACCCGTGCCTTTGTATGTGTTTGTGTCTTTTTTCCTTTTAATGAAATACGGGTAAATGGCCCGATCGAGAAAAAAAAAAAAGATTGTGGCACAGAACTTCATGTAACTGATATGAGGTGTACACAGTTTCTTATGTCACAAGTGTGCTCTTCCAATGATGCAGAATGATGCTACGGTACACTTGTTACACCGCAGGAGGTAATGGCTTAAACAAATCTAAGACATTAATTTTTTTTGGATTTTATGAATTGAGAAAATTAAAAATATAATCTCAGAAAAAAACAATCCTGAATCCCCTAATCTTGGCAAAAAAAAAAATGAATATAGGATGATATTTTTATCTTTTAAGAGTTTTTATATTGGCGATGCTGTGGTATTCCGGTTACCCAGCTGGAGGTAAAATCTTTTTAGCATTTGCAGTAAATTAATTAAGGGATGTGCTAATTCATACATCATTTCGTACAAATGAAGATATATGAATACATATGATTCCTCTCACACCAAAAAAAAACAATCTAGAACAAAATGCGTCAAAGGATTCAAAGTTCTTTGAGGATAGAAAATAGGGCACCAGATTAACGTATATCATGCAGATGAAATAAGAGAGGATAAGGGCCTTCTTGTTTGAAGGCCTCCTAGGCAGCTCCTATCCCAGGCATGCATCACAGCCGTAAGCATGCATCTATGATAACTGCCAGTTCTAGGCAAGCTTGCCTTATGAGAAACCAAACAGGTCCTAAGAGAGGGTCAGATGTTACTCCATCTGAGTTTGATCGAATAATATATGCTCTTAGACTCTTATAGTCTCTCCACAGGTGGATTCATTGTTCATTTCTCATTTTTGGACAGCAAAAATGGATGATGCATAGATGAAACTTGCGTTGGACAACAATGTTGAGAAGAAATCTTGTGCCTCGGGGAAAAAGCATGAGGATACAGAAACATTGAGGATACCAGTGGTATTGCCATATGTTCGTAGTCGTTGCTGTAAATAATCTGTGTTGCTCATTCAGGAGATAGAAAACCCAAGAGCACACTGTGTAATGATAAATTCTTCCATGGTCGAACAGAGCTACTGACAGGTTACTAATGATTAGAAGTGGCACTGTTGAAAGAAATTGTGTTAAATTGACGAAAAACAGAATAATGCTGCTAATTAATGTAAAACTAACAATATTTACTCACAGATCATGACACCATTTTTGCAGGACAGGTTGTTACGATTTGGCTATCTTCTAATTACTACAAACACATGAAGGCATGTTTATGCACATAATGGAGTCGCTTGGCTGTAGAAATTAGTCCACTCTCTGCATTTGAGTCACCCTTCAGCTACAATCCACTCTTCCACTCGTTTAGCAGAGTCCTTGAGTGCATGGCCACAGGCTGAGCTTGTGGTCGTGCCTTGTGACCCATAGTAATGAAAGAGCTTAATAGCTCGAGTTCACAGCCTCATGATCAGCTTTCAAAACAGAGGAGCTGCTCCTTTTGTTTAGCTACTTCATATCACTAGCACTCAAACTCTTTGCGTTATCCAAAGAAACACTTACAACTTGGTGTTACACATATTGGTAAGCTGCATAAACAATGATGCACAATGTGTCCAATTGAAAAGACACTAGTAATGTTGTCTGATACATACTGTGTTGAAGGAATCATAACTCATAGTTTCAGGCTAACATATACAGGACAGGAAATTGATGCTTATAATGAATTTAAAGTAAGAATACGATCATACTCTCCCTCCCCTTCTGGGTTGGAATAACATATATAGCACTTGCATGTGCTCATGTTTCCTAGCAAGCAGGCTCATGTTTCATATGCATACTCTCCCCGTCATGTTTTCCTATCTGATGTCTCCATCCTGTAAAGCTAGAAGCATTTATTTAGCGAGTTAAGGGACGGAAAAAATGAGAGTAATGAACAGCATTACCTACCTACAGTAAGGTCTACATGAAAAGCGGAAGCACCGGGAGTGCAAAATAAAGTTCAATAGCTCGAGAAAGGGTGGTGGACTGTAGATCTGCTTGGTTTTTGATGACTCTGGATTCAATGATTTCATTTTTTTCCACACAGAGTCTTCATCTTGGAAGTTCTATGGCAGAGGGGCACTGATGTTTGATCTATAAGCGAAGAATCATAGTAGGAAGTGTAATCTATAAAACGGTCCATTTAAAATTTTAGTCTTCGGACTCAATTCTTGGGTGTGTTCGCTTCGACATTTTTTTTTGTTTGTTGCTGCAGCTGTGGCTGCTGATCCACAATAGCTTTCTACAGTATATAAAACATAGGGTTATAGAAAGTTTTTTGAATATGTATTTTGTCTAAGGAGACAGAAAACCCAAACTCACTCAACTAGGTGGTGTTACGTTGTGCAATGGCAAATTGGAGTATTACAGCAGGCATGAGTGTGTACACTTTCTTTTGTCTAGAGTGTGTTCTTTGGTCATCAGTCTGTGGTGAAGTGGTATGAGATGCCAATATTCACGAATTAATAAGCAAGAATTGTTGCTGCAAATGATGAACCATTGATTCATTTACTCAGTCTGTGGCGAAGTGTGTAGGGGATTAGTGAACAGAAACGTCTCTAGCAAACTGCCAGAAGCTATGAAGGAGTTTTCTTTCCCATTGCCGAAGGTAATTCTTGGCAATTGCGTAAGCAATGTGCCAGAAAGGAAATTCAGGTTTCCCTCTTGCGGATAATATGTTGCAGATTTTGAATATGTATTATGTGCACTGATAAACTGGAGCACAACCATACCTACTGACTGGTATATAGCCTAATAGGCTTAGGGTTACAGTATCTTCCTCAGGCTAATCAGGGGGGTGACCTTCATTATATAGCCTAATAGGCTTAGGGTTACAGTGTACAAGGCCAATGGGCCGCACGCCCAATATGGGCTGACTATTATATTCTAACACCCTCCCTCAGTCTTAGCGGGAGTGTCATGAACACAAAGACTGGACCTAAAGTCGATGAACAAGCGTGCAGGTAACCCTTTGGTCATGATGTCTCGCGAACCGATGAGATGATGGGACATGGAGCACCGGACCTGTCCCAAAGCAACCCCTCGCGGGACGAAGTGAATATCTATCTCAATATGCTTCATGCGACGATGATGAACTGGATTGGCGGTCATGTAGACAGGATCGACGTTGTCGCAGTAGACGAGCGTTGCCGAAGAGATGGGTGCATGGAGCTCCCTGGGTAACCGACGAAGCCAACAAGTCTCAGCCACGGCGTGCGCAACAGCCACGATACTCAACCTCCGCACTCGAACGAGACCGTAGTCCGGGCGTTTTGAGGACCAGGAGACTAGGTTGTCGCCGAGGAAGATACTGAGAGCCTGAGGTGGAGCGCGAGAGTCCGGACAACCAGCCCAATCAGCATCGGAGTAGGCAGTCAAGCCTGGTGATCTTTGCTGTGCTGCCAGTGAAGCCCGGTGGACAGGGGTGCCCTTGACATACCGCAAGACACGCTTGAGCATCGCAAAATGTGGCTCGCGCTGGTCGTCGTGCATGAAGAGGCAAACCTGCTGAACCGCGTAGGCGAGGTCCGGGCGAGTCGGGCCAGAAGGTACCTGGAGAGCACCGGCGAGACTGCGGTACTGAGTAGTGTCCGCCACCGAAGCGCCTTCAGTAGCGGAGAGCTTGGCATGAGTGTCCACAGGGGTCGCTGTAGAGTGACACTCGGCCCCCGCATGCCGGCGCTGGCTGGAGCAGATCCACGGCGTCGGGTCTTTGAGAGAGGAAGAGGCCGTCCGCGGATCGCGTGACGAGACCCCGAGGAAGTGATGAAGATCCCCGAGATCTGCCATGGCGAACTCGGAGTGAAGAAGCTCGGTGAGGCGACGAAGAAGCGAGGTCGACGAGGCTGTCAGGATGATGTCGTCGACATAGAGCAGTAAGTAGGCGATGTCGGCACCCACTTTGTAGACAAAGAGGGACTTGTCGGAGGTCGAAGCAGTGAAGCCGGACCGCTGGTGCCACGCCCGTGGCGCCAGCTTGAGTCCGTACAAGGACTTTTGCAGGAGATAGACATGGTCGGGAGCCGCCGGGTCGACGAAGCCAGGCGGCTGCTGGCAATAGACCGTCTCGTTTAGATGGCCGTGGAGAAAGGCGTTCTTCATGTCCAGCTGATGTATCAGCCAGGAGTGAGAGACGGCGATGCTGAGGACGGCCCGAATGGTGGCCGGTTTAACAACCGGGCTGAACGTCTCGTCGCAGTCGATGTCGTACTGCTGCGAGAACCCACGAACAACCCATCTGGCTTTATGACGAGCCAGAGAGCCGCTGGCACGATACTTGTGCTTGAAGACCCACTTGCCGGTGATGACGTTGGCGCGAGGTGGTCGAGGAACGAGACGCCAGGTGCCATTGTCCACGAGCGCCTTGTACTCCTCAGCCATGGCCACGCGCCAGTTGGCATCGGCGAGCGCGGCGCGGGAGTTGCCTGGCAGCGTGGAAGCTGCACTGGAGACCACCGCGGTGAAGCCGTACCGCTGCATTGGCGGCGGTAGAGAGCCCGTCTGGGAGCGAATCGTCCGCACAGGAGGCTCTAGAGCCTGAGGCACCGCCGGCTACGGTGCTGGAGCCAACTCTAGGGCCGGAGGAAGCTCTAGCTGCGGCTGTGGAGCCGGGGCCGAAGCGGGACGACGGACGTAGTGGAGGCCGTGCCACCGCTGCACAGCAACGGGCGCAGCGACAGGGGCCGGGGCGCCTGGACCTATGGGTGCAGGAGGTACTACTGCCGAGGTAGAGGTGGCTGGCCGGGGCACCTGTGGCAGGCGGTAGGCGCCGCTATGCCACAAGATGGCAGGGTCCAGCCCGACTGGGTCGCTGTCATCCTCCGAGGGCCGCGAGTGCTCGACGTCCATGGTGGACGGAGCAGCCGCGGGTAGTATGTCCTGTAACAAAAAATCCAGAGAATCCGGTCGAGGCTTGGAAGCCGCAAACGGAAAGTGAGTCTCGTCGAAAACAACGTGTCGCAAGATGATGATCTTGCGATTGGATAGATCAAGACACCGGTAGCCCTTCTAGGAAGGAGGGTAACCGAGGAAGACACACGCTGTTGAGCATGGAGACAATTTATGGGGAGTCGTGGCACTAAGGTTCGGATAGCACAGGCAACCAAAAACTGTAAGGATGGAGTAGTCTGGCATCTTGCGGTGAAGAAGATGATAGGGAATACCATTATGTATGGACGATGAGGGCCGCCAGTTGATCAGAAACACGGCGGTGGAGAGGGCTTCGACCCAGTAGGATAGAGGCATAGCAGCATGGATTAGAAGTGTGCGAACGACATTGTTCAGTGTGCGAAGCATCCGCTCAGCTTTCCCGTTCTGGGCGGATGTGTAAGGGCACGAGGTGCGAAGCAGGATGCCGCGGATGACCAAAAAGGTAGCGGTGGCTTTGTTGATGAACTCGGTGCCATTATCTGCCTGAAAACAGCACACAGGAAAACTGAACTGTGTATGAGCATAAGCAACAAACTGAACAATATGGTTATGAACTTCGGATTTATGGCGTATAGGAAATGTCCAACAATAATGAGTATAATCATCGACTATCACAAGATAGAATTTATAACCAGAAATACTCGAAACTGGAGAGGCCCAGACATCACAGTGAACGAGTTCAAAGGGTGCTGATGTACTAGAAACTGAACTAGCAAATGGCAATCTAGCGTGTTTGCCTAGCTGACAAGCATGACAAAGGCAACGAGCTGTTTTATTACACTGGATAGCTGATAGTTTATGTAGAGTAGTGACGACAGAAGGTGCAGGATGACCAAGGCGGGAGTGCCACGGCTCCGAGGAGACGACGACGACATGGCAACGAGGTGGTCGGCGATGTGGAATGGTGTAGAGGTCCCCGCTGCTATTGCACCGAAGGAGGACCGTCTTGGTCTGGAGATCCTTAACAGAAAAACCAGAGGCATCAAACTCAATAGAACAGTTATTGTCGCGAGTAAGCTGTCGAACAGATAACAGGTTACTAGTGAGCTGTGGAGCGACAAGAACATTATTAAGATGAAAAGGACGATCAGCTATTTTAATAAGGGAAGTGCCACGACTAAGAATAGGAATGGATTGACTGTTGCAGACCGTAATGGACGATGGTGGCGACGGGAGACGGGAGAGTAAAATACCATCATTGGAGGACATGTGGGATGTCGCTCCGCTGTCCATGACCCAAGGTGGAGATGCTCCCTGAACCGCCATCTGGTTGAGGGCGGCGATCAGTCCAGTTGCATCCCGCTGCCCGGTGGAGGAGGCGCCGGGGGGGCCGGCGGCGGCGGCAGAGAACCTGGGCGGCGCGAAGGTCAGGTGTGCCCTGTGGAGGGGGCACTGAGGCGTTGTCCACCGCTGCCATCGCTGTGGTGGCCACGAGACCTGCCCAAGGGTTGTAGCAAACCCAAGGGCCGGCCGGCCGGCCGGGAGCCCGGGCGCCCACCGGCCACCACCTTGTTCTTTGTTTGCGCCTGCGGCCGCCGCCGCCGCCACCGCCTTTTCGCTGGTTGCCACCACGCCTGCCCTTGCCCCTTTTCCTCGCCATGACCGTTGGGCGCGAGAATAGGTGGACAGGCGGGGACGGCGACGCGCGTGAGTGCGTGGAAGAGGCGTGAAGGGCTGAAGCGGATACCTCTTGCCTTCGAACCAATGCGGAGTTCCTTGACGCGGAGCATGTTGGTGGCAGCCTTGAAGTTGGGAAGCGGCGACGTGTTGGTGATGATGTCCGCGGTGGTGGCGAAGCGAGGGTTGAGGCGCCAAGAAGGTTGAGCACGAGCTGCGCCGGGGAGATGGTGTGGCTGACCTCCCGAGGGCACGCGCAGCGGCGCTTCATCTGCTGGGCGTAGGCGTCGACGGAGAGGTCGCCCTGGGACAGGTTGTGGAATTCCTGCTCGAGGACAACTTCGCGAGACTCCTTGTTCACCTGGAACGAGCCTCGATGGAGACGCATAGGCGCGTGCATCCTGATCGGGTTCCATGGCGAGGTCGAACGGTGTCGCCGATAGAGCCGCATACATCCGCCACGAATGCACGCGTCCGCTGGGACCACGGGGTCGGGTCGGGCGTGCAGCCTCCGTGCCGTCGATGTGGCCGAGCAGCCCGTGCATTTGGCGCGAGAGGGCGGTGAAGAACGCCTTCCACTTGAGTAGTTGGGGCGCCGAGGTCGAGGGTGATCGGCACCCACTGCTTCACCTTGACGGAGGTGTAGTCGGCGTAGAAGTGCGGGAGAGCGACGGCATCCGTAGGAGCACTGGAGGTGCCGGAGCCGAGGACGCCAGAGGTGCCGGAGGAAGACGAGGAGGACGTCATGGCGACGGCGCGATGACGGGGCGTGGCTACGGGAGCGGGCGGGGAAATCGCGCGCGCCGGGCGCACGAGGAAGTCGCTGCCCTCGGGTTGCCGGGCGACGCGAGGAGTCGCGTGGCTGGGCGGGTGGCAGCGCGACGAGGTGCGCGGCCTGGTGGGTGACGGCACGACGCGGCGTGGGCTGGGTGGGTGGCGGCGCGACGCGGCGCTGGGCGGGCGGGGCGGCACGAGGAGTCGCGCTGCCCGGGCTGGTGCGGTGTGGCGCGACCTCCACAGAGGGACGCACGGGCAGAGGAGGTTCGGGCGAGCGGAAAGAGGGGATCGACGTAGGAAACAGTCGGGCGAGCGAAGGAAAGGATCGTAATTTGCTCTGTTACCATGTAGGAACACACCGCACACCCTAATCAGGGGGGGTGACCTTCATTATATAGCCTAATAGGCTTAGGGTTACGGTGTACAAGGCCAATGGGCCGACGCCCCAATATGGGCTGACTATTACATTCTAACAGTAACTACTAGTGGTTCCAAGTGAAAACAAAAGGCGCAGAATTTAGTCCAACAGGCATGAGGCGTGTTCTTTGGTCATCAGCCTCTGGTAAAGTGGTATAAGGTGTCCATATTGACTAACTGATATGACAAAACTGTGAATGCAAAAGATGAACAACTGATTCAGTTCAGACATACTCCCTGCCTGAATGACGTGGAAATTAAAACAAAAATGTAACAAGCAGCTGCTGCATGAAATTAATTCTGCAGTGATGAATACACCATTTAATTCGTATGAGCCAAGATGAATATATGATGGTTACTCACACTAAAAGAAGAATGTAGGATACTTAATTCGATGGAGCTGTCTGACGCAGAGCTGTCTGCTATAAAATGTGTCCAAACATTTAAAATTCAGATTGGTTCAAGCCTAACGAATAGGACGTTAGTCTGAGTAAATGAGGATCAGTTGTTCGCTTTTATAAGTCGGATGTGTGCCCATGTCTCTAAACCCCACTTCTTCTTGCTTATATATATGTGTAGGGGCAGCGCACCACAATTCCTAGTTCATTTCTCAGTTTCAGAAAGCGAAGTCAGAGAAGAAAGATGAGTTGGTGTGAGAAATGGTCACATGGACTCCGTTACCGATTTAGACAAATAGGGAATTGGAGACACCAGGAGCACAAAAATAAGTTAGGAGCTAAATAAAGAGCAAGGGCCATGAATCCACAACCTTTCCGTCATCATAGCTCCATTTGGGCAACTTTTTATAGGTGTAATGGGAAAAATTTCAGCTACCAATATATAATTAGCTGCAGCTCTCCAACGCGCTTGCTGCAATTACGGCAGGGGTAAGGATAGAGTGGGTGGAGTCTCCTTGATCATGCAGTTAGATGATGCACGTCGGTTGTTCCTAGAGTGTGAGTCGTCAATTTAGTACTCCTCGCCCAGCTTGATGGCCTGTCATCCTGGGAAATTGTTTACGCCATCTTGCGCATGTAATCTTCTACTCTTCTTATTAGTATATGCCAGGCTTGCCTGCTGCTTTTCAAAAAAAAAAAAAAAATTAGGTGCAGCTCTCGCATGCCAGAATGTGATTCAAGATTGGACAATTGGCCGAGTTTCCAAGTATAGTGTGTGATGAGATTACTTGGATATACTGGGAACCTGATCGGAACGTTGTGTTGTTTGCAATAAGGTATTGCACCTGATTAATTAAGGGGGTGGAGGGATTGTATTCTTATCCATTGTGTTGCAATGCTATCAGCCATTCCAATAAACAAAATGTGAATTCAGGAGTTTGAAACATCTAAAGCCACACAACAAGCAGATATTGCGCAATGGTACGTTCTTTTACGAACAGAGCTACTGACCAGTAACAAAATGTTATAATTGAACACAAAATGTACTAATCTATGAAAGAATTCAACAAAATTATGTGCAGAAAGAAAGCGAGGTGATGCATAAAATTTGGGGGTGATGAAGAAAACTTGAGAAAATTGATGAAAACAGAATTACTAAATAATACACGATTGATAACTTTGGGGATATATAGATGGACAAAATTGGGGCTAATTGAAGGAGAAAAAACAGAAGAATTTTGCTAAACTTAAGACAAATTAATAATATAGTTACCCACAGATATGTTCCAAGAAACCACAACAAACTTTGGGGATATAAAGACAAACTGGTGAGAACTAAAATTGGTAGTATTGATATTTTTATTTTCCATTACATTAAAAACAAGATATTTTTATTTTCCAATAAATCACGACACCATTTTAGCAACACAAGCTATGATGAGCTATCTTCTAAGTATTACATACACATGAAGGGCATGTTTAGGATCAGAATCCAAAGTTACTTGACTGCAGGAATTAGTTCACCTGATCGAGTCATTAGTAGGTAGTTCACCATGGAAAGCAGATTGCCTCTCTGGTCTAGTGGTCTACCAATCGGCTTTGGAGGAAAGGGAGAAGCAGGCGCTCCACCACTTGCATCTGATGAGTCACCCTTCAGGCTCAATTCAGACATATTGTAAAGGTCTTTGAGTGCACAACCACTGGCTTGACAACCACATGTGGAGATTACGCAGCACCTGGTGGCCTCAAGCATTTGAACTTGAGGAAACTGACGCTTCGAGCTGAAACTGGAACCGGAACTTAGCAGGCATTTCTACAGGCACAGGAGGTACCACAGTATCTTGAAAGACCACAGGGGCAGGCAGGGGTGCAACAGGCAATATATGTCTGATGTGCATATCCTCCGTCTCTCTACATGCGTTTTTTTTCTTTTACTGTAAACTTTCCACATGCGGTTGGTATCTATAGAAATAGGGATCAATGTAAATATGACCCCACTTTCTCTTGCGTCTACTTCTATATATAGGGGGTAGAGCACTACGATTCTGGTTCATTTCTTATCAGTTTCCTAAAGCCAAATGAGAGAAGAAAGATGAGTTGGTGTGAGGAATGGTCACGTGGACTCCATTACCAAATGCAATTTAGACAAATTGGGAATTGGAGACACCAGGAGCACAAAATTAAGTACCTGAAAAAGGGGAAGAGCAAGCGACACAAATGTGACAAATCCTCAACCTCTCCGTCATAAGCCAAGATGTTCGGCTGAAGGTTGTGTTCGAGATTAACAGCAACAACAGAGTTGATTAAGTGTTGCTCTCGCATGCCTGCTTTACCATTGGAAGATTGGCTGAGATTCCGTGAGGACTGTGCCAAAAAAGAATACACTGCAAGGAAACCTGAATTCAAATGTTGTTATATTTTGCAATGTAATGTCGTTATGTTTTGCAATGTCGCATTAGAACCTGATTAGAAAAAAAAATTGTATTCTTATTAAGGAACCTGATCCAGAGAAAACGTTTTGTAGTTTATCCATTGTGTTTCTATATGCTATTAGCCATTCCAATAAACAATCTCTGAATTATGCTAATAGATCAAATCTAAAACCACATAGCAAGGAGATGTTCTGCAATGGTATATTCTTTCGCCAACAGAGCTACATAACTTGTCACGTGCAGAATTGGGCCAGCCATGGGCGGGCTAAACAGGCCCAACCGGCCAAGGTCGGCCCAGGAGGGGGGGCGCGGGGGGCGGCGCCTCCCGCGCCGCCGCCTCCACCTTCCCGTTTCCGTCTCGCTTCGTCATCAAGTTAGGATTATCTTAGGACTTTTGGTGTGCAAGGGATATTCCAATTCTATAAGGAAAACCCTTATTAGGAAATAAATAGGATTTCTTGTAAAAGGTATTTCAATCATATAAGGAAACCTTTAGAGAGATTGCTTGGATTACAAGTCCCACTAGCCGGGCTATATAAGTAAGGGGTCTGTAATCTCTTAGGGGAACAAGCAATAAAGAAAATCTATTTCCCTTCCCTTCCTCCCACGCGCCGCCGTTCCCTGCCCCGCGCGCCACCACACCCCGCCACCGCCACCACGCGTTGACACCGCCGTGCCGACCTCCTCCCCTACCGCCGCCGCTCCCAACCGGGCACCAAGGAGATTTGTTTTTATTTTTATACGTAAGACCTTTATTTGGGTTGAATAATTGGACTATCATTTTTGTACTCCATTTTTAAAAATTTCAATCACCTGTAGTTCAAATTTGGCTTAATTATAAAAATTGTCGTACATGAGATTAATTATCTAAATATACCAAATAAAGTCATAAATTCGCTGTTGGTGTAAATATAAAGATGTAAGAGGACTATTATGTAAAAGAAAGAAGGAATGAATAGAGAAGGGGTGTGCCTACAGCACACTCGAGAGAGTTCTTCCCCAAATTTCAATATGGTATACAGAGCTAGGGTTCTGGCGGTGCTACCGGCGGCGGCGCGGCAGCCACGGGCGTGAGGCGAAGCCGGGCTGAATCGCAGCGTGGCGGCGTGGGTTGTCGCGGAGGCGCGTGGGCCCGAGCAGGTGCAGAAGGCAGCAAGAAGGCGCGGCGTTGCGGGCGCTGTCACGAGAGGTTACCTGGAGGCCGTGCACGGGCGTGTGAAGAGTGGCGGCGGCGCAGCAAGGGCGGTCCTGGGCAGCTGCGCGAGGAGTCGGCGGCTCGGCACGGGCGCGGCGTTTGCAGCAGCTCGCGTGCTCGCGTAAGGGCCACGGTACAGGCGCGCGTACGGACGCGGAGTGACCAGACTGCCAGCAGGAGTTCAGGGCCGCGTGCTTCTGCTCGCGTGCGTACGGACGGACGGGGCTTGTGAGCTGTGCTCCTGTGCTTGAGGGAGAAGCGGGCCAAGAAGAAGCGGTCTGGAAGAGAAGCAGAGCAGAGTTTGTGGCTATGCTGTGCGGAGAGCAGAGGCAAGAGCAGAGGAGAAGAGAGGAAAGTGCTGCTGCTCTGTGCTATTGAGGTGGAGGTGGAAGTGCTACTGCTTGGTACTGATTGCAGTGTGGTGCTCTCTGATTGAGGTTGCAGAGGAGCTGCTGTAGTGTTCATTTCCTGCTGCGCTGGTGTTTGGGGCAGAACTGAAGAAGTGTTGGTGATCTGGTGAAAGGGAGAAAGGTGTTGCTGCTTGCTGGTCGTGGTGTGTGGTGAGACGATTTGATTGGCTTCAGAATGGTAGAGAAAGACAAGGGGGAAGAAGAACAACACAACAGTGGTGGTAATGGAGGAGGTAATTCATTAATTACTAAGAGGGAGATGAGAAGTGAGATTAGGTCTATGATTGAGGAGCTTTTGGAGATGGGTTTGATTGGCTCTAGAATGTCAGCCGTGGTGCCTAAGCTAAAGCTAGAAGTAGTGCCAAAGGATGTGAAGCTTGAGGGAAGAAAAAACTATGGAGGACAAGGTGGATCTCGTGGAGGTTGTGGAGGTGCCCGTGGTGGCCGTGGAGGAGGTCGTATAGGAGGTCGTGGCAGAGGGCATGGTGCCCCTCAAGCCAGTGCTGCTAGCGTGGAGAGTAGATCTCAAGTTAATGATACTACGACAAATGAGGTTCCATCTCTCACTTCGACAAGGGAGCAGGTCAAGCAATGGGAACAATGGCAGAAGTTCAGAGCATTTGAGGCCTCCAAAGACACTTCAACTAACCCTGTGATAGCCACCTCCAATTACTTTGATAACTTTGCCAACTATGCCCACTTGGGCAAAGGTACTCAGGCACAGGCACTTGCATCCACATGTAGGCATAATATTGAATGGGTCGTAGATTCAGGAGCTTCCAAGCATGTCACAGGCATATCTAGTTCTTTCAAAACATACACTCCACACTCATATTCTGAAACCATTCAAACTGCTGATGGCACCTCTCAACCCATTCATGGTGTAGGATCTATAGAGTGTACTCCGTCCCTTTGCTTATCATCTGTCCTGCATGTTCCTTCCTTTCCAGTCAATCTCCTCTCTGTCAGTTCACTTATTGATCAGTTCAAATGCATTGTTACCTTTGATGAAAATTCTTGTATCTTTCAGGAGAAGAGGACGGGGAGAGTGAATGGGACTGGAGTTAGGCATGATGGGCTGTGGTTCATCAATCATGTGGAGTCAGCATTGGCAGCAGGTGCTGGAGCAAAGGAAAGGGAGATCTTCTTGCTTCATCGTCGGTTAGGACATTTGCCCTTTGAAAGCTTGAGTAAACTGTATCCTAATGATTTTAAGGATGTGGATAAAAGCAAACTTGTGTGTGATGCCTGTGAACTTGGGAAGCATACAAGATCAACTTATCCTAGCATTGGTCTTCGAAGTTCTGAACCTTTTATGTTAATACATTCAGATGTTTGGGGTCCCTGCTCAGTCACATCATTGAGTGGATTTAAGTGGTTTGTCACATTTATTGACTGCTATACTCGTATGACGTGGATATACATGATGAGGGGTAAGCATGAGGTTCTTAGATGCTTCTAGGACTTCCATAAGCTAGTCACAAATCAATTTAATGCCAAGATTAAAATTATCCGTACTGATAATGGAAAAGAGTATGTGAACAATGACTTTGGGGCTTACCTGTCAGATCACGGGATTATACATCAAACCACTTGCCCCAATACTCCACCCTAGAATGGTGTAGCTGAGAGGAAGAACCAGCATTTATTGGAGGTAGCGAGGTCCCTAATGTTTAAGATGAATGTACCAAAGTATTTGTGGAGTGAGGCGGTAATGACAGCAGCATATCTCATTAATCGGATGCCATCTAGGATCCTTGGCATGAAGTCACCAGCTGAGCTTCTTTTGGGACAACGAGAGTTTAAAGTACCCCCTAAGGTATTTGGTTGTGTTTGCTTTGTCAGGGATCATAGGCCTTCAGTGGGAAAATTGGATCCTCAAGCAGTGAAGTGTGTTTTCGTTGGATATTCATCCACACAAAAAGGATACAAGTGTTGGGACCCTGTTGGAAAGAAGTTGTTTGTGAGTATGGATGTAACATTTCGTGAATTCGAACCATACTATACAAAACCATGGGATCTTGATCCATTGCTGGAGGAGTTCTCTTCAGTCACTGAGAGTGACAGTAGAGAGGGGGAGAATGGTTGTGTGCAGGATGAGAGTACAACTCAGGGGGAGTTTGTTGTTGGGGCTATCCCGTGTCCAGTGCGTGTATCTACTGTTCAGAAGGCGGTGAAAACCGATGAGAAGGTGGTGGAAATAGATGAGAAGGTGGTTGAGGTCAATGATAATGTTGTGGATATGAGGGGTGTTATCCAGAAGAATGACAAGTGACTTGTGAAAGGAACGAAGAAGTAATGGTTGGGGCAATCCCATGTCCCACAAATGCAATGGGGGTGAATAATGGAGAGACAGTTGGAAAAGAGACAATAGTGTATCAAAGGAAGCGGTTTAAAAATCAGGGGGAGCAACTCAATTCACCACAACCACAGCTGCCTGTCTCACAAGTCCCAAATCTCTCCTCGGGTCTCTCTCCTTCGAGCTCCTCGACTCAATCTGAGTCAAGTGGTAATGTTCCTCCTTCTCTTGAACATGTAGAGTTACCTCTTGCACAACGTAGAGATACTAGATCTAATTTTGGAAAACCTCCTGTTCGTTATGGTTTTGAGCATTGTAGCACAAATCATAATATTGTCAATTACCTTTCATACTCTCGTCTTTCACCTGCATATAGAGCTTTTATTGCATCCTTACAAACAGTGCCGATTCCAAAGGACTGGAGGTGTGCAAAGCAGGACCCTAGGTGGAATGAAGCAATGAAAGAAGAGATGTATGCTCTTCAGGAAAATGGAACATGGGAACTAGTGCATCTTCCAAAAGGGAAGAAGGCAGTTGGTTGTAAGTGGGTCTTTACTGTGAAGCAGAACCCGAAAGGGAAAGTGGAGAGATACAAAGCAAGATTGGTTGCAAAAGGCTATAGTCAAACATATGGGATCGATTATGATGAAACCTTTGCACCTGTAGCGAAGATGAGTACTGTTAGGACCTTGATCTCTTGTGCAGTCATTTTTGGTTGGCCTCTTCATCAGATGGATGTGAAGAATGCATTTCTTCATGGGGATCTACAGGAGGAGGTCTACATGGAGATCCCACCGGGGTTTGCAAATAGTCAGACTATGGGGAAGGTGTGCAGACTTAAGAAGTCATTATATGGGTTAAAGCAATCACCCCGAGCATGGTTTGACAGGTTCAGACGAGTAGTCTGTGACATGGGATACACTCAATGCAATGGTGACCATACAGTCTTCTATAAGCATAGAGGAACATTTATCACCATTATGGCTGTGTATGTGGATGACATAGTGATTACAGGAGATGATGTGGAGGAAATCAAATGTTTGAAGGAGAATTTGGGAAGATCATTTGAGGTAAAGGATCTAGGACCTCTACGGTACTTTCTTGGAATTGAGATTGCCAGGTCGCCTAAAGGGATTGTTCTCTCTCAAAGGAAATATGTCCTAGATCTATTAGCAGAAACAGGGATGCTTGGATGTCGGCCATGTAGTACTCCCATTGACAAAAATCATCAAACCAATGCCCAGTCTGGAGATCCAGTTAATAAAGAGAGATATCAGAGGTTGGTTGGGAGATTGATATACTTGTGTCATACAAGGCCTGATATTTCCTATGCAGTGAGTGTGGTAAGTAGGTACATGCATGACCCTAGAACAGGACATATGGAGGTGGTTTATAGAATTTTGAGGTATTTGAAGGGAACCCCTGGAAGAGGTTTATGGTTCAGGAAGAATGGGCACCTAAATTTGGAGGGATATTGTGATGCAGATTGAGCGAGTTGTAGGGATGATAGGAGGTCTACTTCTGGCTATTGTGTGTTTGTGGGAGGTAATCTTGTCTCATGGCGGAGTAAGAAGCAAGTTGTTGTGGCTAGGTCTACTGCAGAGGCTGAATATCAATAAGAGCTGATTATCAATAAACCGTTTCCAATGTAGTATTTTTTATAAGTTTTTGGATAAGAGCTGATTATCAATAAACCGTTTCCAACAATGAGAAAAATCCTCAAAATTCAGTGTTTCGAATGTAGTATTTTTATCATGCATTCTCAACTTATACGTGAGCTTCACCATGAGAAACAATGTTCTTTCCGGAAATACATTGCGTGACAGAGCTAAAGTCAATATTGGATCTAGTCAGTCAGCACATTACAAGTTGTATTTTAATATGCCTTACTCAGAAAATTGGGGATTTTTTATTTATTTGCCACTCTTATGGATGCAAACTTGCTGTGTATCAATGACAACTGGGACCATCTCAGTCACCGACATGTGGGGTTTGAGTGGCAAATAAATAAGAGTGTCCATAAGAGTGGCAAATCTGTGGCAAAAAAATAAATCCCCCGAAAATTGGTTTACAGAGTGGGTGTCCTAATTAAGGAAGCCACCTCTGTTAATCCATAATTATCAAAGGCGGGTTCACTAGGACAACGCCAGCGTGTGTAAATGATTTTCGGAGGCATGCACTTGCTTATAGCTCCAAGAGTGAGGGTCTAGGTTTGGTTTGGCCTGAGCCGCTCTCGTCTGGGCCAGAGAGCATAGGTCCACCGCCTTAGCCACCTCGGACATACCCTAGGTCGTGAAACCCGCATGTGGTGGCCTTCAGGTTAGACAATCCTCCACCTCATCCAGCATGGGATCAAAAACCCAAAATGGAACCTCTGAGTCACAGTCCCACTGCAAGCTCAAGCTCAGGACACAATGGACTTTTCTGCAATTCGCATCACTGCATATAGCTACGGTCGATGAGACAGACATTGATAGCATGCCATGGCCACCACCATGGCCTTGAGATCTGTCTTGGAGTGATCAACAATGACCTGCTACCGCGTTGCAACGCGGCCTTGCCCCACCGGCAAGCCATGACCTGCCAGGGTCTTGTATGGACCTCAAACGGTGCCAGCTGGTATCCCGAAGGATTCCACCAAGACTTTGTGAGTGAGAGTGCATCATAAGTCGTATCGTATAATGGTCTATTGTTCAAGTTTCTCTAGCATTTTCAGAGTTGTTAGCTTCATGAACTACTATTAACCGCACAAGTCCAAGGAGCATTTTTTTATCAACACTTCAACATTTCTATAATTTGTGCCAGTTTGGTTAACACTAGTACGTAACAGCATATCCCCTCAGACAACAAAATAGGTTGGTGAAGCAATTAAGGGAGCCAGAGTGCATATATTTGCTTCTTTCTTTGTCTTCTGAACTGTTATTATTTTTTCTCACCCCTCCTCTCCCCTTCTCTTATAATCTGGGGTTCTTTGAGCCCTTCCTATTCCCTTTAAAAAAATAGTGCATATATTGCCTGTGTCCATTCCGTTTTTACGCTGGCATACAAATGGACACTGTGACTCATCTCTTCAATCAATAGGTAACATATATACAGGCAATGTGTTACACAGCAGAATATCCATTAGCCACGTATACTTGCTAAGCAATTGTCACCTGCAATTTAATTGGATGCATCGAGATTAGATGCAGGCAAACATGTGGCACACCATATAACGGCGAAACAAATTGTGGCGGAAATAATTTGTGCTGCTGTGCTACCGAAAGCATGTCCAGGATACACACAATATGGCAAAGTGACCAGCTGAACTTTCATCGTCTGACCTGCTAGAGTGATCCGGACAACAAGCTAGCACTGAAATCAGCTATAACCAAAATGCAGCTCAACAAAGAAAGGCAGAGGCATCTGTAATGCTCACCAAAGATAAATTATCACACAGATGTGGCAAAGAACATGGGCAGTTTTTTAGTGAATTTTCTTAGCAACAATCATTTCTGCATTTCCGATTTCAGGAAACATGCGGGTTTCCATGTCTATAAGCTCCGTAGAGTGATCACACCCTCTTTTGATTGTTATTTCCACCTCTGGAACAATGGCACTCCGCATTGGGAGCATGAGAAACGTGCTTGGGAGATCTGAGCAGGCAACAGAATGGGCTAAAGTGGTACCCAAAAGATCCAAAAAAAGAGGCTGGCAAATCTCAGAAATGAGTAACATCTGATAAAAATTTGGTTCCTGGCCAGGATGGAACAGATTTCACGCCCAAATAAGGCAAAGAGAAAGAAAATCGTGTGACGTAGTGCGTCATTAGACCTTCCGTGCCACCATGCCATAATGTCTAGCCCTGTCCGTGATGCTTTTGTGTCTTCACCAAGCAAGAGAAAGGCAAAGCAACCAAATCAGCAACCAAATCTTCAGGCTGTTGATGCATGGTTGAAGAATGGCATTCATTAGATTTCATCACAATTCTGGTTCTTGATCCTATTGTTCATGATGTGTGCGGCTGCCAGGTAAAAGGCAATTCCATTGAGTCATGCTATTAGAGCTGATCAAGTCACATGTTTGACTTAAACATGCGTACTTTGGGGAAAAAATTGTGACATGTGGAAGCAATGCTTATGTATATATAGTGCTTTGTAGGGGATTGTGACACAACACTAAAAACATATAATATTGGTCTTTGGTCTTTCTTGTTTAGCAATGGTCTTTGGTCTGGTTCGTCCAGCATTGCAGAGTAGTTATCTTTGCCATGTGGAAGCAATCCCTAATATTTTCTAATTCCCTGAACTTTTGTGTGGTACCGGATCACTCTACCAGGTCAGACAATGACAGTTCAGCTGGTCACTTTGCCATCTTGAGTGAATCGTGGACATGCTTTGGCGTTATGGTTTGCCACATGTCTGCCCACATCTATTATTAGACTATTTGTACAGATACATATTATTAGACTATTTATGTGAGTCTATTATTTCAACCTGCTTGCATGCGCATTATTACACACAACTGCATATTGTCTCAGACATCAAAATTTATTGGTAAAGTAGATATGTGAGCGATAGAGACAATAACGTGTTCATCCCCCTTTCTACACTGACATATATAAATATAAACTCTGCTTCATGGGTTTCATCAACTTGTAGCATACAAGATAGACAGACATGCATTGCACAGAATAGTATTTTTGGTAGGAAATTACACGCATGAAGTTTTTGTAGATTGCATCGTGGGAATTAGATGCATCAGGAGCTCCGGCACCACATCGGGAGCAGTTGGTAGATGATGGAACAGATTTGAGGTCTGGCAAGCAGTGGCGAATCATGACGCTAAAGCAAAATTAGAGGGTCTAATATTTTTCTATGGACACATCTCTAACACCTGTCCTCCGCTAACAGAGACAGGAGCTCTGCCAAGTCCGCCAACCAGAACCGTATTGTGTCTCGGGACAGCGAGATTGACTCTGCCTCATCTATTCTACAATGACTTTGTTTGGGGCCTCCAAGAGAGCGGATGGAATGCAAATGTGGCCTCTGAGGAGTTCCATTACAAACATGTATCATGGGAATTGGATGCACAAGCACCATGAGTTCCAGCACCACTTGGTTTGGGATGTTTAAACCAGATCAAATGAAAACATTATCCCCAACAAAATTATATATCATGCTCAGGTCAGCAATTTGATATAATGCTATTTTTATTTGTTGTGCCTCATATTAAAAAAAATGATTTTTTTTGTTTTACATCTATATTTATGTGCCAACCATTATAGAATATTAACCCTCTAGTTAATTCTCAGAGTGCGGTACGTGTGGTGTCACCTGCTTTAAACCTTGCCTTTTTTTTTTTGGATTGTCACCTGCTTTAACAGCACGTTGACCTATGAGCACCTTGCCAAATTGATTCATACATGATTTGAAAAATTTACGGTATATCAACCTTTGAGCCATGACTTCAAAATAAATTTCAGTGTCACTTCAAAATAAAATTCAGTGTCTTCAAATGTCATTTTATAATAGTGTTGGCGCTGACACTTTAATGAGTACTCACGTCGGTTGTAGCACGTGTCTGCTTGGTTAGCATTAATATGCACCTGCATATAGCATCAAACAAACATCATGTACAACTAGCCACTAACCCCGCGCAAAGCGCGGGCAAGAAACTACATAATATAAGTAAAAATTTTTATGTCAAAGAATGTAGGAAAGTAAATCGAATTGATGCAATATATGCCGCATCATAAGTCTGGAACATGTGGGGATGCCTCAATTCATGATGCAGCGTCATTCGCAGCTGAATAGAGCGCCAATAGTAGGTGAGCAGAGGAACACGGCTGAGAGCTTGAGAGTACTATGTAGTTGGTATAACTTGCAGTCCCAATATTGTCGGTCTGAACAGTAGGATGAACACGGGCTCTTGGAGACTATAGCAACATCTCATTGGAAGGCAGTGGGTGGTGCGCTGTAGTGTGGACGGGTGGTGCAGAAAAGCTCGCCATGAGTAATCCCACTGAGTTTTGCTGTAGTAAAAGGAATGAAATTATATACACTAATTTACATTGTCGACCATAAAAAGGGAATATTAGTAGTTTAATTAGGTTTAAGGTTGTAAATCAAAGGGGAACGTATTTGAAGTCAATTTGAGGGGCGAGCAAATTAACAAAAATGAGGCAATTATACTAAGTCATTCTGCCAAGGTTTGCTTAGCGACATGACCGTTTTAACATATGTCTCATGTATGAGAATTAATAAACATCTCCTTAATTTAATTAAAACAATTCCTGATTTGCTATAATTCTAGGAACCCTTAAATGGCTGACAGTGTGTGGCACCAAGTTGTGGTCATACTTATCTAGAATTATGTGCCATGTGAAAATGTCTCTAGTCAATACTGAATAAACTGAATGGCAATATCTTTAAAAGGTTAGAGACTTCACATGTTTTGAAAATTGTGAAGACTACTACAGTTCCGACACAATCCCAAGCATTGGAGAACTTATACTTGTCATGTTACATATGGTAGTCTTATCCTGGACATGTACAATATATATAGAGCTTTATCAACAGAAATGAGAAAGTAAGCAGTGGAGAAGGCAAGATAACTCACCTGACCTATGAGGACATCGGCAAAAGAGTTTTTTTTTTTTTTGGTAGCTCCCAATGGTAGATCCATGCTGATTGGAATCTGATTCATTTCTGATATACAGAATCCACGCTGCTGATATTGGAAATGGAATCCGCAGAACTGAAACAGTAACGACTAAGCATGTGTAGTATGATTCATATGAGATGGGCTGTGAAATGACCTGAAACAGAGGTGTGAAAACTGAAGCAAAAAATAGTAGCGGATGTGGTTGGTCTGGTCACTACTAAGAGAAGGTGTCAGTGACAAACTGATGATCTGTAGTAAATGAATCGGTAAATTCTCACTGTGAACTATACCTTTAAGATAACTTGTTAATATGAAGAGGAAGTAGCGATAATCAGATGAATAGACCTGTTGATAAGATGAAACATCACTGAAAGGCAAAGCAGAAAAAGAACCAAATAAACAACCATATATATATTTACATGTCAGTTGTGCTTCTTATTTGCTTATTCAACATATAGGACTCCTTGTCTGGAATAGATATGTGCATCTGCATCTTTGTGCCTGCAAAAAGCTTAGCATGGTTATTTGGTTAGGAACAAAAATTGCTGCAGTGGCAATTCGTCGAGCACATGGTGTGCATCGTTCATGAGTGAGGCATTCATCAGCGGAAGATGAGATCGGAAGGGGATACCATGGTGGCCACTATTGTTGGTCCATGTCGCGGTGATGGAAGGTGCAGGCACGCTGAAGGCACAACCGCCCGCTGTCCGGACGGTGGCGCTGGTGGTGTTGCAGGCTCCACGCCTGGCGGGTTCGCAGGCGCGGTGATGGATGGTGCAGGCACGCTGAAGGCAACCGCCCGGCTGTCCGACGGGGCTGGGCGGTGCTGCAGTCTCGACGTTCCGCGGGTTCGCAGGCGCTGTGGAGGTCGCCGGGCGGCGCTGGCAGAGCCGTGATGCGTGAAGGAAGGCCGCGTTCTCGCGAGGTGAATGACGGGCGATGGCGACCGTGGCGCTGTAG
The DNA here is from genome assembly GCA_015847255.1 of Hyparrhenia diplandra. Lineage (NCBI taxonomy): Eukaryota > Viridiplantae > Streptophyta > Magnoliopsida > Poales > Poaceae > Hyparrhenia > Hyparrhenia diplandra. The sequence continues at coordinate 443,120 of JADLZK010007916.1, forward strand.
GGCGCCGGAATGCCGGCACGATGACGGAGACGGAGGAGGGAGGCGACGCAGCGCGCAGGGACCCACCGCGAGGCGGCGGCGGAGGTCGTGGTGCTGGAGAAGATGAGATCGGGCAGTGTTCGTTGGTTCCAGAAGGTTGAAGGCGTACGGGTTGCGCATTGGGAGGCAGACAATCGAACGGGCGGGTGAGAGGTACTGTGCTGGGTACAGTGAATTGAGTCTAGCGACGGAGGGCCTGATCTCAAAATACAAGGATTTGGTGCATCTCACTATCTTAATCTGTTGCTGGAGAGGAGATACTGGTGGCTGGTTACTTGACCCCCTCGAGATGATCATAGACACGTGATAGGTACCAACATAGACAATTGTCTTCCCCTCTCCGCTAAAGATCACCACACCTTAAATTTACTCCATCCGCTGCAATGAGATCTCTCTCTAGAGCTTGAGATCCTGATGCATCGCATGCACATGATATACACTATGTAAAAAAAGGCTTCTACAGTCGCGTTGAGGGCATCTCCATCGCGCCGCGATTTGCCCATTAGGGTCTCTAAATGTCCGACTTTACGCATCGAAGACCTTACCGAGGGTCTGTAACACACTTTATCACAGACGGTTTTCTGAGGGTCTGTGACCGCGTTTTTTGCTCGACCGTAGTGAACAAAGTACCTACGCACAAGTTTTCCTATGGAGCTTAATCGCTTTCGGTAACATTACAGACACGCAGCATGAATAAAGCGATCAGATCCCTTCCAAAGTTACCGACGCATCGGGCCCAATGTGTGACTATGACGACTTCGCATGCGGCTGCACCGCGGTCAAAGGGCGCCTCAGAACGGGCCACATGTCGACGGTCGTCCCGCACCGCTACCAGAATCGTTAGGAATCTTACGATACGCTGGGCAAGTAAAAGTGTTCCCCGGACGCTTTTCTTAATACGCATATTCGGAATGCAACCGCCTGTGATCGCTCGCCACCCATACGACGCCGCCACACACGCCGTCAGGGTGGTTTGTACTACTTACGCACACGCTGCTCGCTTTATCCGCTCGTGCATCGGATTCGCTTACACCACCGCTCTTGTACCGATCGGTCTTTACGCTACGTGACGCTGTAGCACCTAGAACCGACCAGACTGTAGGAGACTACGCGACGCTACAACGACCCATCGACCGTAACTCTTGAAAATTAAAGACGTACGCACCGCCGCATGTCCGCAACGAGGTTGACGCGTTTGACGCTTTAATTTTCGAGCGACACAAAAATCTGCTAAAACAACCGACGCCAAGATCGGGGCTTAGACAGTCTCGTAACTATCCAGAGGCTTGAGACGCCTCTTAGATAGTTGACGGCGTCGTGTGTCAATGATGACGTTCTATGCACAACTGCATGCCTTAGAATCCCCGACATCACAGCATTGATATAATTAATACGTATATAATACATATACATAGGTCCAAGCACAAACAAATGGCCGACGCCAAGAAGCATTAAAAATTCAAGTGTATCGATTGTTCTTCACACGCACCCGGTTGTTCGGGGCACACCCGCAGTTGTTCTTCACACGCACCCCGTTGTTGGGGGCACACCACGCATTGTTCACAAAGACAAATAACACAGTTCACGTGCATGTATCCACCTCGGTCGTGATGCAGCAAGGGAACAGAAGCAACTCACGGTTTACGAATCAAAATATTCGCCGCCAGGGTGGATGACTTGTTCCATAAGAAACTTGGCAATCTTCTCTCTAATATCACCCAAATTGCGCGGTACACTCACGCAAGTCAAACTCCTAATACAAAGAAAAGGTAGACATAAGTGTTTGTTGTACACATGGTCTTTATCGCCAAACAAAGATAGGCACAAGATGGAGCTGCACTTCGAGTTACCTCGTGAGAATCCAAATGAGCTTGATTCATCGCAAGCATCAAGTGGTGCGCCGTGTAGAACCCACATGTCTTGTTATCGTTGCGTCCAAAGACTACAAACATATGAAACACATTGCTTATTTGCTGAATGGAAACCCAAGTGGCAAGTGCACAACTGGGGAGAAGCACAACAATTACTTTTGTATACTTGGCGTGAACCGTAAACTTTTGCGTCCTTGTCCCCTTCGGATTGAAAACATGCTCAACACGGCTACACATGAGTAAAATGTAAAAAGGTCACATTCTTTTCTATTTTTAGTAACATAATTAAGAAAAAAATGCATGGGTCAGATGTAGGTTAGGAAACACTCACTCGTGTAATAAAGTTTTCAACGGGAGCGTTTCTGTCTTTGCGCTGGGAGCAGAGTCAACGAAATAGACTTTCCTCCACTTGATAGCTATGACAACAGCAATCCAGTGTTGGCCTGGATTATGCGCAAACATGACAAAGTCCTTGTCATGATGCTTCCGTAGGCCAAATTCTAGATATGTACGGCCCTTGCTGAGAGGCCCATCATCCTTCAGCGCTTCGAAGGTCAATGGCTCAGGATCAAGAAAGCCAACTGACAAAGACAAGGCCCTCGCTTCTCGGAGCAGGCATCTAGGAATAGAGAAGCATGCAAAGCAAATTTAGTAAGCAATAGATGAAAGAGGCATCCCGAATGAGTCCACAATAGAAGAAATTGTACTCACAGTGTCATGCAGCGAAGGATGGCCACATCCAATCCATCCAGTGTCATGAGGTCAAACAGGTCGTCGAAACCCACATTGATCTTAGCCTCTTCGCCCGTGTCACGCCTAAAAAAAGGCCGCTTTCCCCGGGCGATGCAAGAACGCCACCATGTTTGGACCGGCTGCTTCCATGCACCACCCATGAAGAGCAGCACAACAAGGCCCTACCGTACTAAGCTGTTCATCCGTGAGCATTGGAGATCCATGCTTGTACTTTGGGTTGGCCACTGCATACCGAAGGGCACTCGAAGTACTTCTGGTCATAAGGGATGACCCCTTCTGGGAACGTATGCTGTCACCGTTGGATGCTCTATGCCTCTTGCCTGAGGCATGCTTGTTTGGAACAGCTGCTGTTTGCTTCCGCTTCACAGCCGCACTCGAGAGGCACTCTCGGACATTCTTGTCATGCGAGCCACTCCCCGCGTTCTCAGCCCTTGCGATCCGCAAGGCACTCTCATCATTCATGCCTTGAGAGCCGCCGCGCATTGTTAGCCGATGCACTCGCAAGGCAATTTGAACGTCATTGGCATGAGTGCGAGTCGCCGCATTCCGATCCATTGCACCCTGAGAGGCACTCTGATCACCATTGGCATGCAAGCTAGTCATCTCATTCCCACCCATTGCACCCTGAGTCTGAGAGGGACTCTGGTCATTGCTGTCATCCCCATTTAATAACCTGGTGCGTACCATATGGTCCTTTAGACCGGCTAATACCCCCGGAGACGTAAGGCGAGAGGAGGTTTTTTCGGAGAACAATTTGGTGCGTAACAAGACGGCCGTTGGGGTGTTAAGGGTCATAAGGTCTCGCTCCACCGGATCCTCTTAAAAATAGCCCCGCCAAGAGTCTTAATTTTAGCCCGTCGGGCGGATCCAAAGAGTGTAGCATCAAAACCAGGATTTACATGTTCAATCGTTACAACGGTATGTCCCGCCAATTATTGGTTGACCCTCAAGTAGCTCGGGTGATTGGTGTACCTTTCCCCTAGCTACCTCAACCCGATAACCTCCGGCCTTCGTTACAAGGGTACATCGTTCTAGAATGGAAAAACCTCGGTGCAGCATCGGTTGGCCATCCGGATTGGCTGAGGCGCCGCTTCTTCATCCACCCCACCGCGCTAGGGGTGTTGCCAAAGCGGGGAACCTTGTGCTACGCGTTGTGCTTTTGCAATTGCAACGCCACCACCCGACCTTGGAGATCATTCAATCTAGCGAAAATCTCTTTTTCAACCGGGCCGTGACCGGTGACTTCCTCTTTTCGTACATGTCCCCGCAGTCCGGCCAATTCTTCCAACCACACGAACTAGACACCCCACGCACACGCCGGCGTTGCTCGGGGTGCCGTGACCCCCGTGAGGAGATCTCTTTCCCTTACACCCGGTGACCCGGAAGAAGCATGGCTGCCTCTAAAATATGCTCACCTAACTCCCGAGCTGCTTCATCGTTCCAAACAATTTGAGCCCTGTCACCTGACAATTCCAGGTGGCTGCGTCCACGCGCAAAAGCCGTAGAGCGGTCCTTAGGATATTCGTCCCAAGGATTACGGATTCCTTTGTCGACTAAGTCCCCTGTCCTCCCCGCCCACCTTTCATACATTGCTTCATAACCTCCTGTCCCCAGGCAGTGGTTATACAGGTTCCTCCCCCTAAGCGCCCTGTATCTCTGACTTCTTGCCACTGCCTCTTCGCTTTGAGTCGCTTGAACAAAAGCTGTCCAATCCTCCTTGGGGATGTATGTGTGCTTCACTGTGGCATCCATCCCCTTGTTGACGAAATTGCGCACTAGATCGCTTTTGTGGGTCCTAAAACTTTTTTCCTACCATTTTGCCACAGCCTTTTTAATTGCTTTGTACTTTGAGCTCGATGGACACTCCAACTCCAATGAATTCGGACACACTCCTCAAATAATTCTCCCTTGACATGAGGACTTAAGGAACAGACTGAATCTGTGAGCAAGGGGACCCTTTGTCTAGCAATCAGACCAGCAAGTCTCCTCATTCTTAGCATGCCCTCCTTAGTAGTGGGATACCCGTCCGAAGTGACCTCCGTCACAACTACCTTATTCTTCGGCCACTTTGTGATGGTCCCGACCCTCCCCTTTTCGCACCGATAGGCCGGATGATCGCCCCCCCTCATAGTACAAACTCCTGAATTCAGCCCCGTAGTAGCTTCATCCTGCCTCATGCGCCGTCTCTTCATATGTATCTCTCGACCATCCTCTAGAGAATTAGTTGTTTTTTTGCCGGATGATGCTGCACATGTGTCATCATCGGCGCCTATATCAAGCAGATTGTAGTTACACGTAGAAGTCAACGGCTAGCACTCAAAAAGCTAACCATAAGCAAGGTTTGTATATCACATAGCCGCTTGACTTACCATTTTCGAGCGTCGTCAACCTGCCAAAGACACACACGACAAAGCTTCACCGGCGCCCCGAGGGGGGTAAGGACAGAAAGCAGTCATTGTTCTATCTTGAACACGCCGTATATTCATCTATAAAGAAAAATAAACAGCGAGAATTTGTTGCGTTTCTTATGACAACAACACATGGATGACAACATTATAGTAGCGGTCGGGTGTCACGTTCAAGATGTACAACTCGATATATCCATCGAGGATAAAATAATCTGAGTTCAATTACGTAATAGGCTTTGCTTTTTTTCCAACACAACCGTAGTAGGCTTTTTATGAGGACTAAATAAACCACCGAGGCAGAGAACAAATAAAATGTAGTTCGGGGAATATAGGACTACTATATAAACAAACTGTAGTACGGTTCATTTAATAGGCACATTTTGTAAGACAAGCTAGTAGTAGTGCTCGACAGAAAGTCATTGTTCTTGAGCATGTATATTCACCTTTCCTCCCAAACCCACCAAGCCCCCGGTCGGTGTCAAGTTGGGTTTCTACAACTCTATGTATCCATCCGAGGATACAATTCACCTTTCCTCACATATCTAAATATTTCTATTCGATATTGGTTCAAATTTTGAGTTTAAACATAAGATTAAATAATCTTTATGCCAATGAGTATGTACTGTTTCATACATTTAAGTTCTTCGTTACTAACTCTGTTTCTATCCTCGCACAAAGTAATTACGCTCAATAGCTAATTCGATCAGATTTCTTAGCGATTACAATTCTTCTTCGCTTTTTTGAGATTACATAGTACAACAATTTAATCCTTTAACAATCCCTTTCCTACCAAGCTTAAAGAAACGCTGAAAATTCCGCTAGTTTTTTATACAGTTCAATCTCGTAATAGGCGCGGTATGAGGACAACACAATCAACAGAGGTACAGATCACAAAAAAATGTAGTTCGGGAATAGAGGGATATAAACAAACCGTAGTTTAGTAGCAGTTCATTTAGTAGGAACATTTTTGTAAGACAAGATAGCAACATTATAGTAGCGGTTAGGTGTCAATTTCAAGTATGTACAACTCAAAATATCCATGTGACGATTGAATTATACAGTTTAATTTTGCAATAGGCGGTCTATGAGGAGTACACAAACCAAAGGCGGAGAACAAAAAAATGTACTTCAGAGAAGAGGGATACAAACAAACCGTAGTTTAGTAGCAGTTCATTTAATAGGCACATTTTTATAAGACAAGATAGTAATAGTGCTCGACAGAAAGGTCATTGTTCTTGAGCATGTATATCTACTACACCTATGTAGAGAACCTCCACTAAGGAGTTCTCTCGACTTGCAAGCATGCCACCATGATCATCCAATGGCGGCCCCCTTCGTTTGAACTAACTAAAATAATATTGTAACTCACAAACCAAAAAAACAAATTAAATTCGATTATACCATTGAATTCCTTTTAACAAATCCTTCAAAACAAGATCTCATATGGATATATTTCGATAAAATTATAAGTGGGTCCCAAAGTAATAGTATTTGGTATATATAGAGCAAAGTAAAAAATAAAAAATAAGAGACGAAAAAAGGGAAAAAAAAAGAATATGAGGGTGATAGTAATATTTTAACTCATAGATTTCTCCTTCGTATACCAGCAAACGCCTTGTAGAAGCTCTAGATTATACATATTCCCATTAGGATGGATTTGGTCACATCGTTCACAAACTAAATTGTTGATTGACTTTATATATCATTAGGAATGTCTCGTTCATATGTTTTCTCCATTGATCTCTAAATATACATTATCCAAAATAACTTTAGATTATCGTCTATATATCATAACCTTAAAATCTTAGTGATTAACTTATATTCCACCTTCATACCCGCGGCAACACGCGGGAATCCTTCTAGTTCATCTATAAAGAAAATAAGCAGCGGAATTTGGTTGCAGTTTCCTATGACAAAACACACAGGTAACGACATTATAGTAGCGGTCGGTGTCAAGTTCAGTTTCTACAACTCTATATATCCATCGAGGATACAATTATCACCTTTCCTCAGCGGGCAACAGAAAAATTCAGGGCATTTGTGTTGATGCGGTTGTTGGATGGAATTCACTCAAATAGCCGTCACACGAACGATTCGAAAATTTCGGTCACACGGAAACTAGCAAGTCCCTAATATTTTATGACTCAATCGTAATAGGCGGTCTATGAGGACTACACGGTCCAGAGGCACTGATCACATCAAAAAAATGTAGTTCGGGAATAGAGGGATATAAACAAACTATAGTTTAGTAACAGTTCAATTAGTAGGAACATTTTTGTAAGACAAGATAGCAACATTATAGTAGCAAAGTTAGGTGTCAATTTCATTACGTACAACTCAAAATATCCATGTGACGATTGAATTATACAGTTCAATTTTGCAATAAAGGTCTATGGGGAGTACACAAACCAAAGGCGGAGAACAAAAAAAATGTACTTCAGGAGAAGAGGGATACAAACAAACCTGTAGTTTAGTAACAGTTCATTTAATAGGCACATTTTTATAAGACAAGATAGTAATAGTGCTCGACAGGAGCGTCATTGTTCTTGAGCATGTATATCTACTACACCTATGTAGAGAACCCCCACTAAGGAGTTCTCTCGACTTGCAAGCATGCCACCATGATCATCCAATGGCGGCCCCCTTTGTTTGAACTAACTAAAATAATATTGTAACTCACAAGCCAAAAACAAATTAAATTCTGATTATACCATTGAATTTCTTTTAACAAATCCTTCAAAACAAGATCTCATATGGATATATTTCGATAAGATTATAAGTGGGTCCTTTTAACAAACCCCGCCTACTTTGTGAGGAGGAGGGCGAGGAATGAAAAATGAATCGCTTTGTGAGGGGATGAAGAATGAAATGAATCGCTTTGTGAGGGGGAGAGGCGGGGGTTTTTCAATTTTCTAAAAGCTTCGGCGCGAAAATTTCGCTTAAAACGCAGAAATCCGATTCTGCACCCGTCCCCGGAAAAGGGGGAGTCTCGATAAGTTAGGTTGCCCAATCGATGACACCGCGGTCTACACTCTACACGGCGTGTGTAGGATACACAAAGGATTCGTGATTCATTGCCAAGGCCGTGGATATGACCAAAGACGTGTCACGGAGACGATAAGTCCATTTACTAATTTGAAAAACAGGCAGCGCCGCATTATATATAACTGCTTTTTAATCTCGATTTTTCTTTTTATTGTGTAGCCAAGACTTGTGACTAGCCTTTCTCCCTCATAGTAGTAACTCCACTCATACTAGTACTCTTGCTAAAACCCGCATTTTACGCCCACTAATTTGATCGGCCTTGAAGCGTTCATCTTCCTTTTCCCTTATTTGAGATCCTCATGAAAAAACGTCGTGCAGCTGCGCCCTCGAGCCATGGAGAACCTTCCGCAGGAGGTGCTTAAGCACATAGCGCTCAGCGTCGCCATGTCCCTTGAGCTTTCTATGGAGGGCCTCATGAATCTAAGGGCCACCTTTCACGGCACGAGAGGCGTGCCGCCTCGCCATAGTGGGGCGAGCATCCGTGGACACAGTCTGGGCCGGACCGCGAATCGGGGCGCCGTACTACTCGCGCGAGTATCGCGCGAGTCTCATCACCGTGCTTCGCCAAGGTCGCGAACCCGAGATTAGCGGAAGCGTGCATGTCCCGCTGCAGCCTGCGGGTGGAAGGCGCACTGTCTCGCCGCTTTCTCAACTTGCCGGAACAAGCCACCAACTTCGGGGCATGAACTCGCTCGGTATGTGCACGCCTTCTCTTGCGCTCTGGTGAACGCCGCCCATCGCCGATGATGACCATGCCCAGAGGTTGCGAGGTGGAGCGCACACCAGCGGCTACGATGGCTACCTCGGAGGGGCCGAGAACTGTGCAATGCTCGCAGACAGGCGATGGCGCCTTGCACGACGACCGGTGGTGCCCCATGCGGTGAGTCGCATCTTCCTCCCTTCCGCCAAAACCAGCGCCACGGATCGGGCATCGATCGCGAAGGGCGCGTGAACGTCGCGGCGCCATGAACTTTGTGGGTGGAGGGAGGCGTGGCGGCAAAGACTCCACGTACTACAGCGAGGAGTGTAGGATCCGCGACGAGTAGGAGTTGTTTGCAAGCACAAGCGGTGGTGGTGGGCATGAGTAGCGAGTGAACTCGCATGAATCTATGTATATGTTGATGATGATGACAATGCACCCATGCATTGCATTATGTGATCTATCTTACTTTTGGTTCGTGATGGATGATTATGTGGTAATTCGTGTTATATTCATTCATGTTTGCGATGGCCGCGCCAGCGACCATGCAGCCATGGCCGCCGCTGAAGCACCTCGGCGTTGCTAGCTAGCTAGCCGCCTCCCGCTCGAACTCTCTCCCTTCTTTCTTACCTTGCCACCTCGAGGCTCGTTCGGCTTGCGGTTACGCCCGTGCCGTTGACGGCGCTTTGGAACGCCGTGTCCGCCCGGTTCGCCGCCCGCATTCAATCGTTCTCCAAGGCGGCAACCCCTCTCCGGACCCGTCCCCGCGCATCGCCGCCGAAGTCTTAAAAGCGCCTACACCTTTGCGTTTACGATGCTTTCCTTCCGTCCATTTAACCTCGGCCGGTCCTCGTCGGCCGGAGTGTCGCCCCCGCTCCGCCGTGCCCGCCCGCCACCGTCGGCGTCAAACTTCGGTACGCCTAATCCCGCTCATCCGATAGCAAAGATAGGAACGCTAGGTTCTCACGGGGATCACGGTGGTGGTCCTCCCGCCGCTAGAGGCCTCATCTCAGGAGACATCCACGCACGCCGGTGTGCCGCCATGTCGGAGACCTCCGGGGCTCAAGAACCCTAATTTTTCTTTTTTCTTTTTTATTATAATCTATGGTTACAACTTGTAAGCGGTCTTTCTCCCTCATCGTAACTCCAAATATGATGATTTTTCTTTCTATGATTTTGTAAAATAATGATGTGTCAAGCTACTTTGTATTCTTATTGCTACTACTTTTGTCACGTTTGGTGGATAACATTTGAAATTTGAATTCCAAAAATTACAACTTTCACGTAATATTTTTGAGCGTCAAATGATTTCAAGCATAAGAAGTCATGAACATAAAAGTTGAAGAATAATTCTTAAGTCAGCACATCTTTTTATATTGGTTATTTCTTCATCCCCCGGTAACATTATTCACAAGATTTACACATGTCTCGTAGAGTTGACAAACCTTGTAGAGAGATTTCTAAGATTTGTGAACAATGTCACTAGCACTATGTCTCGGATGGGGAAACAACCAAAATAAGAATTGTAGATCTTGCTAAGTTATGAAACACTCTAATTTAAAACTTTTGATTTGTATCATCTTGTAAAGGGAAAACTAGGTCTCAATCAAAAAAAAAAAAAAAAAAAATTGAAATTTAAATGTTTTTTTAGTGACCTCGGATAGACAAGAAACCACGGATCGATATAATGATTGCGGTTCTCAAATATCCATGAAACTTTGTAGTTTACAACTTTTTGATTTGAGATCATATGCATGATGTATAGAGCGCATGATGTAGCTCGATGATCTCGATTGAACAAGCTTAATTTAATTTTGATCATATGCATGGTGAAAGTTGAAAAGATCCGGTGAGTATGCATGAGATATTTTATTAGTTATAACCCTACATTGTGTTATATTTTTCCAAATTTGTGATGTGTGGATGTTTGATTTCAGTTGAAATGATTAGGGAGCGAGTCTTTGGAAAAAATACAACTCGTATAGTAAGTTTTACATACCCGTCGGCCGAAAAACGTTTTGCCGGGTGTTAGCCGGTGGGTTTGATTTGTTGTGAGAAAAAAAAAGTAATCTTTGGTCTTTGGCAGTCTGGATAGGTTCTGGACTTTGTTTTACGGGGAGAATTAAGGGGTGTTTAGTTGCTCCTACAAGAACCCAAAAAAGTGCTACAGTTCCCTATCACATCAAATCTCTTAACGTATTTTTGGAGCATTAAATGTAGGTAAATAAAAACTAATTACATATAGTTTGGTTGAAAAGTCTGAGAGACGAATCTTTTTAAGCCTAGTTAGTCCATGGTTAGACACTAATTACCAAATACAAAGCGAAAAGTGCTATAGTAGCCCAACCCAAAAATATTTCACCAACTAAACACCATATTTATACAAAAAAAGAGCCGCACCGGTTCCGGCCTCCAACCCGGATGCGGGCGTGGGTACGGAAGCATCCGGGACTGGGCCACGTCGAACAAGCAAAGGGAACAAGTATAAAGATAGAGGCGGGGACCACCGCGCTGGTGGGCCCCATGATTTCAACTACCTACAAAATGTTTATACTCCAAACCAAATGCGAAACTAAATTTTGATTACACCTTTGAATTTGAATAAATCCTTGAAACAAGATCTCACATGGATATTTAGATAAAATTATAAGTGGACCCCCTACCGATGGAGTATCTTTGTAAGCGCATCTTGTCTGCGGCACCTCGTAAGCTTGTGCTTGGAGGTCCGGTTTACGTAAAAATTTCTTTGCGGCTGTCTTTGGAAAAGCTTCGTAAACTCCCCGACAAGCTTCCACCGGGAGTGCGTAGGCGTGCATGCGGGGGGACCCGGTATGCTATTTGTGGGCCCACATCACAAGAGAGAGCGTAGCGGGAGAGATAGAAAAACCGGAGGGAGAGAGATAAGCGTACGGTGGGCCCACGGTTTCAATAACTAAAAACTGCTAAAAGCTCAAATTAAAAACCGATTCCACCCTTAAATTTGTTTCAATAAATTCTTCAAAACTAGATCTCACATGGATATATTTAGTTAAAATTATCGGTGGACCCCATTGGTGGTAGTTGGTATAGAGTAGAGATATAATGGAAGTACGTATGTGCGGGAAGAAAGTACTCTTGTAAAGGAGGGAATCTTGATGATGAGATGTATAGAGGGAGTAAATAGAGAAACGTGAGTGCGGATAGTCAACGGCACTCATATGTTCCTTTATTTTGTGCAGCTGCCCCTTTTTCGAGTCTAATTGCTTTCGTTTGCCCCTATTTGGGGCATTTGCGCAATTGGAAAACCAAAAACGAGGGGCAAACGAGCAAAGTTTGAAAAACAAGGGCAAATCGTGGAGCCCCGCCGGGCGCTCCCTCTCAACCTTTTCCCTCCTCACTCACGCATGCCTGGCAGGGGACCAGAAGACGGGGCCCCCGCCTTCCGACATGAGTGCCGATAGATGTTGTGAGAGAAAAGCAGCGTTGAACCAAAATTTAACATTTTGGGACGGAACGACAATGGCGCACGCGTGGGGGCCTATTCTAGAACGAGGTGCGTAGGATACGCAGAGGATTCGCATGCAAGGGTGTGGTGGGGCGGAGCCGGGCGGCCGAGGAGCTCAAGCGCTCGGCGTCGTGGGGCGCCCGTGGAGGAGCGGCGTGTGACATTGTTCACAAGATTTACACTTTTTTTTGCGGGAGTTCACATTCACAAGATTACACTATTATTTTTGTCCGTATTTGTCGCATCCCGCTTTTTCCCACGTTAGTAGAAACAGGGGTTTTCCGTCCGCTTCCGAGTAAGCCCGTTTCCACCGAAATTGACCCGTATTTAATCCGTTTTTCAAGACGTTTTTAATCTCCATAAGTTAGTAGTATGTCTAGAAATTTATATGTTCAAAAACATTATAATCGCGATTATGCACGTTAACATGCTAACACAAAGGCGTACCACCGAATATTGGACTAATAACCGTATGTGTACATTATTTTATGACATTGTCCATGTATACTCGAGAATATTTGATCGCGTTATTCTTTCGGCTCAACTTCGTATTGGTTCGTTTCACGCATATTCCGATTCGTTTCCGTACCCGCATTTTTCGAACTTCGATCCCGCCTGGATTCAAATGAGGTTTTTCCGTCCGTTTTTCATCCGTAGGGCCAACACCGGTGTTGCGGGGAGATCGGCGCCACCAGGCGAACTGGCGAAGGCGGCCGACTCGGCGGTTGCCAGTATGCGAGGACCCGTTGGCAATTAAAAAATCATCAAAACCTGTTCTTCACTCGTCGGAAGCATGCGTGTTGTACTACGCGTGCGAAACTCCCGCCACACCATTTATAGAATAAAACGAGTACGGTAGTACTCGTCCACTCGTTCAAATTTGTGCTGTTTGGATTGGAAAAAAATATACTAGTATAGTACAACACCCGATAAGTACTCTGTCTTTGTATGGAGTCTTTGGGAAAATGAGTGCGTATCGTAGGATGCGGTAGTACTACGTACTAGGGCGTGGCGCCCCGCCGCCGTTCTCGTCTTCGGTCGATGCCTCGGGGCGGGCATCCATCCATCACGGTGCAGGTGCGGTGCGGATGCGAGCCGCTGCGCCGCCGCACACGTGGGCCCTATTCTCTGAAGGGTTCGCATGCAAGGGCATGCAAGGGTGTGGATATGATCAGACGTGTCACGGTTATAGAGGCGCTTCGGCGTAGGTGTACACCTAGTAGTCCTAGTCACAGCGTCGCAAGAAAAGGCGCCGCCCTAATTTTTCGATGCGACGGGTCATGTCGATACTTGCGTACGGCGAGTGCACCGCCCGGTCCGCCCTCGCCATGGTCCTTCCGCAACGCCTTCCCACTCAAGAACTCTGATTTTTCTTTTTTTAACTGTGGCCAAAACTTGTGACTAGTCTTTCTCCCTCGTAGTAACTCCAAATGTGATGGTTTTTCTTTCTATTTTTTTTAAAAAAATGCTTTGCCAGATATTGTATTCTTCTTTGCTATTACTTTTGTCATGTTTTATTGGAAACATTTGAAATTTGAATTTCAAAAATTACCACCACTCGCAGACAACATTTTTGGAGCATCTAATGATTTCAGTGAGAAGAAGTCAAGCACATAAAAGTTGTATAACTTCTTAAGATGTACCCTCCGATTCGAAATTATAGTTCGTTTGACTTTTTTGACCCTAAGTTTGACCACTCGTCTTATTCAAAAATTTGCACAAAAAGCAGTCAAATTTAAGTCATTCTTAAATACCATTTGTTAATAAAGCAAGCTATAACAAAATAAGAGATATTTTGCATAAATGTTTAAATAAGGCGAAAGTGGTCAAAGTTGGGGTTGAAAAAGTCAAACAAACTACAATTTGGAGCGGATTTAGTACACCTTTTATATATATTGGCCATTTCTTCATCCGAGGCGATGTCGCGGTAACATTGTTCACATGATTTACACATTCTCATATATAGTTGATGAAACTAGAGAGAGATTTCTAAGATTTGTGACCAATGCTCTTTACCCGCCGTCGCCGGTGACATCGACGGGATGGAGTGGGAGGAGGTGCTCCAAGTGGAATCGCCCTTTGGACTTTGCTACTAAGAGCTTCCAAAAAAAAAACCCGTCGTGCCGCCAAGTCCACGGAGCCATTCCACTTCATGCCCCTCCGATACCCTCCGCGTTCAGCTGCGCCGACGCCCTCGATTCTAGTCTTTCTTTGGCAAGTCGGCGTTGTAGTCTACATCCACTTTCGAAGCCGGTGATTGGGTGGCCTGCGATGTGCCGCGTGCCGACTCCGCGCCCAACCCACACGGACGTCGCCGCCGTCGGCACACCGCGGCTACCCGATCACCGGAGTTCGGGGAGAGTGTAGCCCTCTCGGAATGTTGAACAGCGGGCGAAAGTGTAGACTCGCCCCCGCTGAAGGTCTACTTGATTGTGCCTGGCTTCAGGTCATCTTTTAGCGATCACGCCGACGCGGCGCCGTCGGCTCGGGGCATGAAACCGCCAAATATACTCTTACTCAGGGCAAACTTAACACCGGGTGCCGGGCGACGCCGATCGTGCCGGTAGGTGTGTTGCGGGAGATCAAAGGCAACCACGCGACGCTGGGACGCGGAAGAACATCCATTGTACTTGCACACATTATGGAATTTTAGGTCGGGCGACTTGGCGCGCATATGATCCCGTGGTGTATGCGACCGCTCTATAGCCCAAATGGTGCCTCGCCATGACGGGCATCGATGATGATGGCCGACATGCGTTTGTGATAACTTCGTGTAATTTTGTTGTCAAAAAAAAACTTCGTATTATTAATACGTAGTAGTACATGTGTGCATGTGTGATTCTTCTTTGTCAATTTGATGGAAGCTCTTCGGCACGATCACGATCACGCATGCACGCGCTGAGGCGTCGCCATGCCATGAGGCCCCACTCGCCTTTGCCGACGGACGCGTGTGAGGAGAGCCGGGAAGCCCGACTCGACAGCTGATTGCGGTGTGCATGAACAAGGGCTCGCGGTCCGTCCGGCCCTTCGCCCTCGCCCGCCCATCAATCGGTGGCTCGCCCGATCGAGACCGGTCAAGGCCGATGACACCGGGCGATGGCGTGACGGCGCCCCGGTTGCAGCGTAGGTTTGTAGGATACGCAAAGCGATACGCATGCAAAGGGTGTGCATGTCTCATGGAAACAAAATTATAGACTCTAGTTTAATTTGGAAACGTAAGTATTATTTCTATGAAAAAATGCCTTTGGCCGGTAGTAAATGGCGCCGCCTAAATTATTAAATGCAAGCGTTTCAAGGGTCATGTCGTCCCTCGATCTCTCTCGCCCACCGGACGCCAAGACCAGATTTGATTTACGTGTGTGACTTCTTCCCACCAATTCCGGCCGGTTGCTAACAAAAAACAACCGGCGGTCACATGAAGATGCATATTACTACGTTCAACATAAAGGAAGACATAAACACACGTAGTACATTACAATTATGTAAACACAAGTACGTAGTAGTATATCTTTGCATTACAATATATACTATCAAATAAAGTTGAAGAACTAGCTAATGATATCAAATCGACCGCTCCGGTAGCACCGCTATTTGGCCGGGCCGGGGGCGGGCGCGTCGTCATCGATCTCACATCCTGGCCGACGGCGTACATCACCGTGCTCTCAAGGCCCCCGTCGAGGTCGAACTCATGCATGATGCGCACCGAAGCGCCGCGCATGACGGACGACTTTTGGGGGTGACGAGCTCGGGCCCATACCTCTTGCATCCCTCGGCCATGAACGACGTGGCTATCCTTGGCGCAGCAGCGTGACCCGTTCTTCGCCGCGGTAAGGAAACCTTGGGCCGCGGAGCACAATGTCCTCGAGGTCCTCGCTTGACCTTGAGCGCTGTCGTGTCTCCCTCCCACCGCCGTGGAGAGGCGCCCGCCGATGATTCCATGGAGCAAAGACGGGGGCCAAGGCTGGGTCCGTGGGGTTCCGACGGTACTTTAGCATCGCCAAGAAGTAAGCCGCGCCGGGTCCCCCCGCCGCCCTTGGCTTGCTCGACGAGCTTCAGCCCCATGGGATCCACCGCCTGAGTCTTCCTTCGCGCCGACGACCAGCCCCCGCCGTGTCCATCAACTTCTGCATCCCGGCGTAGCATATGGCCTCCGGATGATCGGGCCTCGAGGAAGCGCTTCTCCAATTGCTCCCCTGGCTCGATGACTTCCTCCGCCGCGGGTCGCCGCCACCGCTGTGAGATTACTTAAGACGACGGAGCGACACGAGCCGGATCATGTCATCGCAGCCGGTGAAGAGGATCCGCGAAACTCCAGCCAGACTTGACGAATGTACAAGTAGAGCCATGGAAAAAATCCGCGGGCTCCTCTTTGCAAAGGCATGAAGATCTCGCATGGCCAGATCATCCGGCAAAGCATCAAAAAGGAAGCAAAGTCGCCGCCGCGCGCCGCCTTGCCTTGCCTTCTTGCGCGTGGCCTTTCCGCCATTCTTGGATCAATCGACTAGCTGGCCCTAGCCGGCTTCAATGCCCTCCCGCCCGTTCTTTTGGTTGGAGTATTTTAACATCTCCGAAACGGCGCCCTCCTCCGAGAACACGGGTGGTGTGCGTTCCAACTTCCAAGCGAACCGGCGGGCGGTTCACGGGGCAACCAACCCGGTCAACGTAATTGATTTTTTTTTTTATAATACAAATAAGAAACGAAGTACTACTACAAAAGGAAAATAAAGTAAAAAAAGAGTTGGTTCCCATCTCTACACCATGTGTTTACAAAAAAATAATCGTCTCTACGGTCATGTTTTGGAAACAAGGCACACACGTGCATCCCGCTCTACCGTACTACTCGTAAAGAAAGAAAGAGTGATGCCGTCGATTGCAACACATCCCTCTCCACTCCAAACTCAAGTCGTGCTCGTGCTTATTCCCTCCGTTTCCACAAAACATGCAACTATGGGTCTCGTGTCCATAAAAACTACTAAGCAAGCGTGCGATACCAAACTTTTCAAATTTTGACTATGTTTATAGAAAATACCCTCCGTCCCACAAATAAAAGTTCGTTTTTGACCTCTACAATTCTTGTTTAATCATTCGCCTTATTTTAAATATTTATCCAATTAATAAAATACATAAATTATTATAAAAGCATCTCTAACGATAAAACAAGTCATAACAAAATAATAAAAAAAAAAATTAAAACTTTTTTTTTTTGAATAAGACAGACGGTCAAACAAGGATTGTTGAAGTAAAAAATGGACATTTTACGTGCAACATTTATATCTCCAAATACATTTATTAAAAAAACTAGACTTAAAGATCTTTCCGATGATACTAATTACTTAGTAAAATATTAATATATTTTAATATATAATTACCGCAGTTTAAATACATTGACTTCTTGGGAAACGAGAATTGCATTTTTTTTACTGCGATTTAAGGGAGTACTAAATACTACTCTATTGATCACATTCAGATTAATTTATTAAAAAATACATCTCATAATCAATCTAATGATATTTATTTCATAACATAAATAATAACAATTTGTTTGATAGACCTATCTTATGCACTTTTTGGCGCTATTATTCAAGCTAGCTAATAAGCTCAAATAGTGTGTCATACCACGCTATTGTGGCGCTTATTGACAAATTGATCACCCTATAGCCCAATTGTTAGTGATTGAGTGATTTCAAGAACTTTATGGTTGTTTGCTTATGTACTTGACTTGATGCTTTTATGGTTGTTTGCTTTGAGGATAAGAACTTTATTATATATGGTTATCTTATCACTTATCAAATTATCACTTATCGATTATATATAATTATACACTTGTCCTGATTTCCTATTTTTCAAAACAAATAGCGTGCTATATAGCGGCGCTTTTTGCGTGAACCGCATGCTGACGCTACTTTGCAAAATAGCGCTTATAGCGGCAATAGAGTGACTGTAACAGCCGCCGCTCAATTTCATAGCGCACATCTAAAAAAACATGTGTTATAACGTTTCCAAATTTGTGTGCATGTTTGATCATTCTTTGAAATGATGAGTGAACAGAGGGACTTGCAACCGAAATATGTCCAAGTTTTAGTTTTTCTAGATTTTTAAAATTTAGATTCGGATGGATTTCCAAAATCCGGACTCTAAATAAAATCAAATTTCCTATTGGGATCCCGGATTCTAGTAGCTGATTTCATCTCTTTTTTTGTTACCCATTCCTTTTATGTCCTTCATTCTCTACACTTCCTACAATATGGACGAGGGGCAAAATGGTAAAATGAAACTCAGAATCTGCTGGAAGCAGCTCATGTTTGTTTTTTTTCCGTGATTCTAGAATCCAAGGTGATTTGTTGTGAGAGAAAAATACCGTTGGTCGGGCCGGATATGATCAAGACGTCTCATGGAAAAAAAAATACTAGTATACTAGTACTATATGGAAAGGCCAAGGGCCGGTAGTAAATGGCGCCGCCCTAAATTACGCCGCGCGCTTTTCACCGGTGAGGGTCCGGTCCATCTCTCTGCGCCCACTCATACTAGTACTAGTAGGAGTACTAAAAACCCGTGATTTTCTCGCCCACCAATTTTTTGATCGAGAGCGAACGTTTCATCTTCCCTTTTCCGCAGCGTAGAAAAACCGCGTGCCGCGCCTTGAGCCATGGAGAACCCTTTCCGCAGGAGTTGCTTGAGCACATTGCGCCCGCTGCCGCCATGGCCGCAGAGCATCCTATGGAGGGCCTCATGAATGAAGGGGCCACCTGTGTGCACGTGCACGGCAGCCGCCGCCGCTTTAGTGGGATGGAGCATCCCCGCAGACCGTGCCGGATCGGGCGATTTAACCGGGGCGTTGGATTACCGCGCGAAGCGAAGCGCTGCGAAGTCTCATCACCGACTCGCCAAGGTCGGCAACCCGAGGCGCAGCCAGAGCAGGCATGTCTCGGGCAGAATCGTGGGAAGGTCGCGCACCGCTCGCCGCCGATTTGTCGGAACAAGCCGCCAACTCGTGGCATGAACTCGCCTCCAGATGTGCACGCCTGCGCCCAGCGGAACGCCGCCGCCGCCGATGATGACCATGCCCGAGAGGTGTTGCGGGAGGTGGAGCGTGACACGGCGGCGACGATGGCCCCCTCGAAGACCGAGAATCGCGGCAATGCCCGCCGGACGTGCGCGCAGCGCCTTGCACGACGACCTGGTGCCCCATGAGGCCGCTTCTTCCTCCTTTCCCGCCAATCCGCCGCCGGGACGGCATCAGTGCGTATGGCGTGAACGCGGCGGCGCCATCGACCGGTGGGTGGAGGGAGCGTGGCAGCACTCCACGGGTGCATCGCAACAGGAGTGTCGATCCGCCGCGACGGTAGGAGGTTGTTTGTTAAAGGTGGTGGGTATGAGAAGCGAGTGGACTCGCATGAATCTATGTATATGTTGATGATGACGACAATGCACCCATGCATTGCATTTATGATCTATCTTACTTTTGGTGCGTGATGGATGATTATGTGGTAATTCGTGTTATATTCATTCATGTTTGCGATGACCGCCGCCCGCGACCATGCAGCCATGGCCGCCACGAGCACCTCGGGCGTTGTTAGCTATGCCTGTGCCGTTGACGGCGCCTTTGAACGCCGCCGTGTCCGCCGGTTCACGCCGCCGCTGTTCGCCGTTCTCCACGGCGGCAACCCCTCTCGGACCCGCCCCCGCATCGCCCGAAGTCTTCAAAAGCGCCTACACCGCGCTTTCGATGCTTTCCATCCCGGCCCATTTAACCTCGGCCGGTCCTCGTCGGGCCGGGAGTGTCGCCTCCCCGTTCCGCCACCGCCCGCCCGCCACCGTCGGCGTCAAACTAGGTACCGCCTAAACCCGCTCATCCGATAGCAAAGATAGGAACGCTTTGGTTCTCGGGGGATCACGGTGGTGGTCCTCCCATCGCTAGAGGCCTCATCTCGGTGTGCCGCCATGTCGGAGACCTCCGTGGCTCAAGAACCCTAATTTTTCTTTTCTTTTTTATTATAATCTATGGTTAGAACTTGTAATCGGGTCTTTCTCCCTCATCGTAACTCCAAATGTGATGATTTTTCTTTCTACGATTTTGTAAAATAATGATGTGTCAACCTATTGTATTCTTACCGCTAATCCATTCCAAATTGTAAGTCGTTTTACTTTTTTCAACCCTAACTTTGACCACTGCGTCTTATTCAATATTTTATGCAAAATATCACTTCTTTTGTTGTGGCATGCTTTATTATCAAATGTTCTTTAAGACTGTTTTTGCACAAATTCTTTGAATAAGACGAAAGTGGTCAAACTTGAGGTAAAAAAAAAGTCAAACGAACTATAATTTGAAACGGAGTACTACTTTTTTGTCACGTTTGGTGGATATTATTTGAAAGTTGAATTTCAAATATTTGAAGAGTTAACATTTGAAATTTGAAGTACTACTAGTATGGAGATAAGTAAGATGCAAAACCATGGGGCCATGGGGCCATGGAGTACATTATTAATCGGGCGGGTGCCCATGGGGCCATATGGTGTTCGAACACTCGCAAAGTAGTACTACTACTACTAGTACTCTCTGTTTCTCTCGCAGTCTCTCTGGCCTCTTCCTTCTCCCATACTCCAACTACTATACTACTACTAGTAGTACTACTCTTCTCCCCTCTTTTGCTCACTTTCAAACTCTTCCGAGAACCAAACAAGAGTAGAGAGCGGTCCGACCACGTAGAAGGTGTAGTGTTCCGCCCGCCGCCTTCGTCTCCATCGGTGCACCTCTTTTATCACATCCATTTAGCTAGATTTGGTTTTTCCCGTGGTTCTAGAAACAACAAATACGAAGTTTTTGTTCGGTGGTTGCAGATCTTGGGTCCGTCGCTGGGGCCTCCCCGGTGGCGGCTACGGCGAGGTCGCGCCATCGCCTTGACTTCCTCGACCGAGGATCCCGACCGGGCGTGGGAGAGCGGCGGTGAACGAGGCGTTTATCGCGCTCGCCGCCAGATCTCTCGGGTGTTTCACAAGGAGGCCAAAAAAAGATGTTGCAAGAGAAGCACATCTTGGGTAAGCACCGAAATCTTGATTGTAGAGTGCATTATCCTTCCTTTTTTATGAAGGTTTTTTGAATGGCTCTAAAAAGGTTTTGTTTTGTCCCGCATATCCATTGTGACTCGTGCTATCTATAAGCTTGTACAACATTGCTCAATAATTTTGTTGTCTTATACCTTTTCCCGATTCATCCTAGGACACCTAGGTACAAACACAAAGGCCTACGCGGAGATTATAAAAGGATGGGGAGGAGGCCGAAGAAAATGTCCACATCTTTCGCCTCATCGGCTCATCCTTGTTGAGCTTGGCAACCACCGCGGGCGCCTGTCATGTTCATTCATGAGCTTGGCAACCGCAGCGTGTGCCGTGTGCGCCCTTCGTCGGCTCCATCGGGTTCCCTTGCTTGGAGGTCATTCTCCACCGCCATCTTCATCCAAAGGCAACGAGGGGTGAGTTATCTTAAATTTTTTTAAACAACTAAACAATCGATATGAGCCAAGACAAAAACTGTAGACAAAAACGGATCTGATGAAGAAGAACTTGTCTTTCCACATTGTGCGGGGCATCTTGCCGGTGAAGAGGCAGCGGCGGCCACTGCTTCCCGAATCCAGCAGAGCGTATCGGACAGGCTTGAAGTGAATCCACCCCCGGGCTTGCCTTTCTCGCAGATGTGAAACAAAGCAATATCCGAATGTTGTACGATATTGAAGGTATGCAAGACGTTGATATCTACTCAATGGTGCACTTCTTCATGCATGTAAACAACTATGTACTCGATCTGAAATTTGTCCTTTGTGTTAGCAAAGGACCATATGTATTGCTAATGGACAGTCATTAAGAAGTATTGCATCTAAGAATATTCCAAGGCCATATTTTCAAGAATTGGCATCAGCTTTACAGTAACACTCCCATTTCAATTTAAGGTTGGCCGCAACAAGGTAATAACTGAACATTGTCACTTTCGTGGTTGGATTGTAGTTACTTATGAATTAACCTAACATAGCATTGCAAAATATGACAAATTTTAGTTGCCTAATATAGCACGGCAAAGTATATGACAGATTGTTCTATTCTTATATAGCTTTGGGTCTGATTTTTTTTCGTGTAGTTACCTAATGCTTAAATCTCATTTGGCGAAGGGGATTCAAGGGGTTGCTACATCTATGGTGTGGAGGAGCCGTGCTAGGCCTACAAACCGTGCTGTAAGGTGTATGGTTCCTCTACAAAGGGCAGTTCTACATATAACTGAAGCTTTTAGTTATTAGATTGCATTTCTCGTTGTCCGCATTTCCCGGTTTAGTTGAGTTATTTTTCGATTGCTTCGCTGGTTAGGTATTGTAAAGTGGGTTCAAGTTAGTTTTTGTTTGTTGTAGTGGGGAATAGTTACATTGGATGGATTTGGTTATGTTTATGCCAATTAGTTTTATTCGACGACCTACCGGCAAATTTACCACTAAGCTTATGAAAATGGCTTAATTTCAGAGTTGCAAACGGTGACAAAATTATAGTCCTTTCACATGGGCCGTTTTGGCTTTTGCTTGCTGATTTTTTTTGTTGGACGGTAAGTATTAGCAAGGCAAGGTTAGCAATAGCAGCAAGGAGGTGTTTGGACGATCTAGCAAAGCAATTGGTCATCCGCATTGTTTATTGAGATGGAATAGTAGCAAGGTAGGTTAACTATAGCAAAGAAGAAGTGGGTTTAATAGCACAATGACTATTATAAGTTAATTTTGCTATACTTCATACATAATGATTTACATACATGGAAATTTGTCGAATCGACAATATTCTGTTGCATAGATAAACTATGTGCTGGTACCGCACACTAGGTCCTCAATTTTAAGACATCCTTTTTTACTCGTGTGGCTTTCCTTTTACAAAGAATTTGTGAGCATTAGATTCACAAAGAATGTGCAAAAGCCATATGGTTGAACCTCTCGTTGTCCAAAGGTATATTTGCGTAATTAGCTTTTCACATATATATCGTATCCGTGCGTTAGTTACATGTCTTCTCTAGAGGTAGTCAAACCATTTTTATTCCATTTATTTCCAACTGAATCGATAATTTTGGTGAGCCGATCCCTCATTTGCTTGTGTTTGTGTTATCCGTGATTCTCGCGGTTGCAAAATAGAATCTTGTGTTTCACGGCGCACTGTGACACAAATAGCTATATTTAATTCTATTGTTGCATACATGCCTTTACTGTTTTACATCAGCCCGCTGATGCATCATGCATGTTAAGATGAAAATTATTTACATACTAATTCGAGAATTGTAATGTGCTATGACAACCTACATTCTCTAATCTCTACCATTTATAACATACTTTTAATTTGGTTCTATGCAGGTAGATCCGTTGTTTGGTACCGAGAAAATGGCTCGTGCAATGCAAGATGGTAAAGAGATAGCTAAAAATCCCCGGAAGTGTTTCGTCTCCATTTGTGAACTTGCGCAGTCAAAGTTATGTGGGTGTGGGTTGCTAAATGGTCTACTTTTTGTATGCAATGTAAGAAAAATTAGGCCCTAGATTTGTTTTTCAAGGACTTGATTCTCGGCCTCGCCTAGCGACACTTGCTTCATCTTCACGACTACTACCTAACACGCTCCCTAAATCGAAGATTCTTTTTTTTGCATCGAGTTGTCATGTGAGGGATGCCCCATGAATATGAACAATGGTATATTGTTTGCTTACCGAGATCAATGTATCCCCGTAATGTATTATATTTTGTATCAAGTTGGTCGTATCCATCCCGGCATTACCAATTGAGTTGCAATGATTTCATGCCCGCATGACTTCATCATCGTTGTGGTTCGCTAGATTTAGGTTATGCAAGAACAAAATGTTTGTATCATCATGCGCATTGTGGTGTGCCCCAAACACCGTTGTGTTGAGGTGAAACCTGACTTAGCCCTTCGTATGATAGTTGTGTTTCTGGCAAGCCGACCTTAGCGATCACGGTTTGTATTTTTTATGTATGCGTAATATCAATGCTTTTGGTGGCACCCGGCTCTATCACAAACCAGCAAGTTCATGTTATGCAAGAACAAGAACTACTATGACTGTCTCCGGACTCTCGATTGCCATTACACACCTGTCGCTCATATATATATATATATATCGCGGCCGTTGCCGCCTATCTTGCTTCAGCCTCCTTCACCCGCCTCTCCGTCTCCACTCTTCCCCGCACAGAGCCTTCCCCCGTTGTGCGCCGCCCGCCGCGCCCTAGCCTCTTCCCCGCCACGCGCGCCGCCACCTCCATTCCTCCTCGCCCTCCCCCCCCCCCCGCCGTCGAAGATGAATACGGGGAGGTTCGCCCCGGTTCCTCGCCCCAGCGGAAACGGTGCCGGAGGACTTCGCCAAGGTTCAACAAGGGCGTCCCGGCCGCTTCCACGGGGTACAAGAAGCAAGGCATCCCGCCCGCCCACGGGTACAAGAAGCAAGGCATCCGGCCGCCCGGTGGGGAGGAAGATCGAATCGCCTCGCCACTAGTAACTTGAAAACCCTAGCGACGGTGACGCAGAGGGAGTATCGCCGAGCCGTAAGCGATGGAGGAAAGAGGACATGCTCCCGCCTTCAACGACGCCGCCGCCGAAGTTCCCTTCCTCGCCCCCGAAGCGCGCTATTGAGTCCCGCTTCCTCTCGCCGGAAGAGGCGCCGTTTAGGTGCCTCCGCCAGAAGCCGGGCGGACGCGAGGGCGAAGGAAAAGTCCCCGGCAGCGGCGCCGAGGAAAGGAGCCAGAAGCGGGGAGGCGGAGGCGAGGGCGAAGGAGAAGTCCTCGGCAGCGGCGCCGAGGCAAGGAGCCAGGAAGCTGGAGGCGACGGCGAAGGAGATGGAAGCAAGATCGTCGTTGGCGCAGGTATTAATGCCATATGTCATATGAAGACCAATACCAGTAGCTTCAGTTATACTACTAGTTTCAGCCAAGAGTTTACGTAATTGAGAAAACCCATTTTGGCTTGGTGGCTTGGCCAAGGCCAACTGTTTTGGCATACTTCGAGAATAATGGTAGTTTCGCCGCCAGCAGTTTTTGCCAGTTTTGGCATAGTTCACTTACATGCATGCCTTGTTTAAATTGAGAAAACCAATTTTGGCCAGCTATTTTGGCATAGATCTGTGAATACAATGGTAGTTCTCTGGCCACCAGTTTTGGCATAGTTCACTTTGCATGCATGCATGCTTTATTTCACTACAAAGCTAGTTTCTCAATGACCAAATATATGAACGATGCTTGTGAAGGACCGAATAGGCGACCAGAGGGGGGGTGAATGGGAGCCTCAACTAAATTCTTTCGAATTAGTGAACGTGTAGCTCTCACAACCCCTCAGAGCAAATCAAACAAGACTCGGTATGATCACGACCTTAGATGCAAGGTGGATGACCTAGAGATTGCTCTAGAGTCACAGCGGATCAACCGGAACCAACTCAAATCGACCACACAAGCGAGATGAAAAACAGCCCAAAACCTGAAACTCGGATCGCCCACGCCCGAGGGCCGGACCGTCCGCTTGCACAGTATGGGTACAGGGCGGACTGTCCGCATCCTTCTCTCGACCGTCCGAAAGCCAAGTTCCAGAAAAACCAATGTAACTCGATGTAACTGGTTCGATCCAGGAAATAGCGCGCGCGGACTGTCGTCATGAGCACAGCCCGACTATCCGGCGGCCGTAACCTTAAAACAACAAGTTTTTCTCGACTTCCCACACACTGGTGCACGGATCTTCCGCGCCAGAGGCCGGACTGTCCGTGTGCTGATGTGGCAAAGAAGTCCCTCGGCCTCGGCTCGAACTCGATGAAACCCGACGGGCCGGATCGTCCGCCCGGTGGTTCGGACCGTCCGCTACCGACCGAACAAAGCGGAATAAGGGTGCCGCCGGCGGCGACTCTCCCAAAAACCGGATCAAACTCGATCAAATCGAAACCTCAGGTCACAAGAATCAAGCCACAAAGATCTAGGCATGTGGGTGACCATTTCCCCCTTGGAAATTTCGAGTTTGACGGAGTGAAACAAAAGAAATCGCGGATCACACCAAGAACACACCCAAAATGTCACCTCGATCTAAAACTCGCCCGATCTACGTGCTCGTGAGGAATTAGCTCAAACCCTTGGGTGGAAATGATCCTCTCACCCCTAGCACGAATCAAGGCAAGTAAAACGAGATCAAAAGGTGCCAAATCAAGAAATCGCTAAGAGAATAGAGGGGGAGAGCATGAACTCGGGAAGAACAAGTGAAGAACAAAAATCACAAAGACAAGATCAACAAAGAACACCGATCCAATCATCCCAAACGCCACCAAGTGATAGGCTACTCGAGCTAGCCCTTGCTCAAAGAAATTCGATACAAGATCGGTGGACCTCTCACACCAAGAGTCCGGAACCCTAACTAGGAAATGAAAATGAGAGGCAAGCGAGGATGACGGGGTGTGCCTCCGCTAAATAGCCCCAATTCCCTCCGCCTAAACTACCCCTAAGATACATGAGTCGATTTTGTAACCCTAAGGCTATTTTGGTCGACTCAGGGTAATCTTCGATCCGACGGCCACCGCGCCTCCTCATCGGTAGCCTTGCCTCCACGCAACCTCCCCGATGCCGCCACGTGCCGCCCTTCCGTCCGCCGGAACACTTTGGGTTTTGAGGCCCAAACCCGCGAAACCCGCGCCCGTGGTTTTGAGGCCCAAACCACTAAACCCGCGCCCGATGGTTTTGAGGGCAAACCACCAAACCTCCTCGACGCGTGTCATCGCCGGTCTTGACCGCCCGAGTCGCCAAGTCATCCGAGCTCCCCCGCCCGCCTACACGCCGCCCGCCTTGACTCGATCGACACGGTCCCGCCACGCCCCTCTTGCATCCGCCGATGTCCCGGATGTCGCCCCACCATGGCTAGCCACCCGCTGATCCGTCCCTCGGTCCAAGCCTCACGTCCGCCCTTCACCTCCACGGTCCGTCACCCGCACGCCCCTCCTTGGCCCCTTCACCTCGCCGTCGGGCCTACCATCTCCGAGCTCCACACCCGCACAACACGAACCAAGAGATACGCCTTCGACACACTCCACGTGTGCCTGAAACGAGTCAAGCATAAAAGATAAAAGAAAATAGAAGGAGAATGTTGATCGCTGACAATCACTACATCACAAAACTAAACACATGCGACCTAAATCAACCATGTGTTCGCAATCTCCCCCCTTGATGAGTGCATTGTCAACATTCAACACAAAGACGTAATAAGATAGAAGAAAGCACATCCGGTGAACAAAAGCTAAGACAACCTCCCCGGATAGCAATCATGGAGCAAAAACTTGGTTCCCAAAGACATGGGCAAAAGGCTCGACACAACCAAGCTAAGCTGCATACCTAGTCCTCAAGAAGAGGTAGAATAGGCTCAACACCACTAGCAAAGCTCCAAACCAATTACTTTCACACACAAGCGCCTAGACCCTCAAGACAGAGGCAAAGGCTCTACACATCTAGCTCAAAGTGCTACTCCCTCGGACAAAAGCAAACACGCTCTTTGTATCTTTTCTCCCCTTGTTGGCACATGCACTAATCAAGCTATGAAATGCAATATGTCACAATGCAAAGCTTCAAGATTATATTCAACCGAATGAGAGAGTGCTCGAGTGGTACTATAGCAACAAACTACAAGTGCTAGCCAGAGCTCAAGCTAATCGATGATATGAAATATGGCACAAAGCATTTTGAGCAAATTTTAGTATCTTGCAAAAGGAGGTTCACCATCAAACATAGCACCTAGCACAAGTAGATAGGAGATCAATTAAGTACTTAAACATGTAAACTGGGTGAACTACCCCAAGCAGCGTTCAAACATCATGCTAGACATTGTTGCAAAAACTTGTGTTCATTTTAGTTCGAGAGTTGCGGCGGTTCACAAGTTACAAGATAGCATGCGAGTGGTTATCCACATTTGCCTTGCCTTACTAATCAACCATGTCAAGCCTATGCGTGAGCAATGATTAGCTTAAGACAATGGTCGGGTCAAACACAATGAAGTCCAAGTTCATTCAAGAGTGCAAGTGAAAGCAGTCTCAAACTTCAAAGTGTGGCAAAATGGACCCACTCGATCTTTTCATCACTTTAGCTTTAGACTTCATGTTTTAGCATGGTATTATCATGAAAATCTAAGCAAGTGAAAGAATCAAAGCAAGAGACATAGCTACCAAGCATACGCATAAAAGCTCAAAGGATCTCAACATCCTACTCATGATAGAAGCTAGCTCAAGGATGAACCAAAACTTAATTTCATCATCCATTAGTCAAGTTCACATTTGGAAAAACATTGCTCAGCTCATAACATACATCACATGATTAAAAAGAGCTCAAATTTGGAAGCATTATCATGTTCATACTACTAAGAGCACAACCTCATTCAAATCAATATAAAGATGAAGCTCATGATATGCAAGTATGATACAAAAAGCAAAACAAACCAAAAAACTAAATCAGACATCAACTACAAAGCTACCCCTCAAAAGGGATAGCACACGCCCAACTCTCCACGGCCGGGCAAAGCGGACTTGGTCTAGTGGTTTGGTGAAAATGTCCGCAATCTGTTGCTCGTGTACACATGTCGTACATCTATGTCCCCTTTCTACTGGTGATCTCTCAGGAAATGGTACCTCACTTCTATGTGTTTGGTCTGGGAGTGTAGGACTGGGTTTTTGGCAACACTCACAGCTCCCATGCTATCACACAACAAGGGTACATGAGAAAAGCTCGTGCCAAAATCTCTCAAAGTGGCAACCATCCACAAAGAATTTGGGAACAACAAGCAGCAAGCAAAGAACATACTCCCCGCCTCAAGCCGACCGAGCGACACCGGATCGCTTTCTAGACGACCAAGACACAAGAGACGTACTAAGAAACTAACAGGTACCAGAAGTGGACTTTCTATGCATACGATCACCAGCATAATCGAGTCCGAATAACGGTCAGTGAAAGGGTGGAAGAGGCCGAGTACCATAGGCCAAAGTCGGGGTAAACCGCAAGTACCAAGATCCTCTTCACAAACCAAAGTGAGAGGTGCGCGGGCGACGATTGAAAGCGTCTTGCGCAGAGGCACACCGCAGAACCGGATGTCGGGCGCATCGCCGCCGTACAAGAAATAACCGATCATGCTTCAGACTCCCTTTGGTCCACAATTTTCTCCATCCTTGTCCTCATCCAGGGCCGCCGCCGCCGACATGGGCGTCGAAAGAGGCTTGGCCTCGCCCATGCGAAACTTGTGGATGATGTCCTTCGTGGTACTTGCCCCGTGTGTACGAAGATCCCGGCCCTTGGTTTGCTTGATTTGAAGTCCAAGGAAGTAGGTCAGCCGCCCATCATGCTCATTTCGAACTCCCCGCTCACAATCTCGTAAAACTCGATACCATAGCATGTGAAGAGCCACCAAAGATGATATCATCCACATATATCTGAACCAGGAGGATGCCACTGCCCTTCCTAAGCAAGAACAAGGTCTTGTCTATGGCTCCCATCACAAAACCCTTAGCTAACAGGAAGGCTTTCAACCTCTCGTACCACGCCACGGGGGCTTGTTTCAGGCCGTACAAGGCCTTGTACAACTTGTACACATAGTCCGGGTGTTTAGGATTCTCAAACCCCGGGCTGCCTCACATACACTTCCTCCTCTATGAACCCATTTAGGAAAGCACTCTTGACATCCATCCGAAGAGCTTAAAGCCCTTCGAGGCCGCAAAGGCAAGCAAAATCCTAATAGCTTCTATGCGGGCTACAGAGCGAAGGTTTCCTCATAGTCTATTCCCTCTTTTCGCAAAACCCCGGGCAACTAATCCGGCTTTGTTTCTCACCACCACACCATCCTCACTGTTTGTTTTTGAACACCCACTTAGTACCTATGGGATGACACTCACCGGTGGTGGAACTAACACCCAAACTTGGTTCCTCTCAAAGTTACGCAACTCCTCATGCATGGCATTGACCCAATCCGAATCGATAATGCAAAGTGGTAACAACTTTGGGCTCAATGGTGGAAACAAATGCGAGAATGAGCAAAATGACACATGGCATAAGATTTGGAACGAGTTACCCCTCGATCAAGTCCTCCAATCATGGTCTCGGGGATGGTGACGCTGAATGAGCCGAGGCGCCTTGCGGCGCGAAGATGTCGCCTCCCCCGACGGGGAACCTCCTCGTGTAGGTCGTCTCGTCCTAAGGGAGCTGCTCCACGGGACCCCGTGAAGTAGTGGTAGTAGGGTCCGGTCCGAGCGGTCGCCGCCGCCACAGGGGGTCGGTCAGGGGCAAGCGGTGGAGTCGCCGGGATCACCCCAGCCCAACGTCTTCCTGCTCCTTCTCCACAAAGATGCTCGCTCCATCTCCTCCTTTCCTCGCACACTCAAACACGTAAGAGGAACTAGGCGCAGTCTCATCAAGGTAACCTCACATGTCTCTACAACGCGGTTAGTCTCAAGATTAAGAACCCCGTAGGCATGTGAGTGAAGCATATCCAAGGAAAATGCCACCGGTGATCGAGACTCAAACTTGTCAAGATTACCTTGCTTGAGAATGAAGCACCTCGCATCCAAATACACGGAAGTGACTCACCTTGGGCAATCTCCCAAACCGCAACTCATACGATGTCTTCTTAGTGAAAGCACGGAGGAAAATGCGGTTGGAGACATGGCATGCCGTGTTGATTGCCTCGGCCCAATACTTCCTGAGTCTTGTGTTCATCGAGCATGGTCCTTGCCATCTCCACAAGAGTCCGGTTCTTCCCGCAACAATCCCATTCTCTGCGGGACATAAGGGCTAGAAAAACCGGTGCTCGACACCCAAGTTAGCACAAAGAGACTCAAACCGAGAATTCTTAAATTACGTGCCATTGTTGCCGCGAATCGCCGAATGGTCGTCTCTCTGTCAACTCAGTTCTCGGCCTCAAAATCAAGTCGCGAGCAAAACCGAAAGCCTCATCCTTGCCCTCCATGAAAAAGACCCAAGAATACCTCGAAAAAATCGTCAACGATCACTAGACAATACCACTTCCCACCCACCGACCTCACCCGAGATGGACCAATGGTGTCCATGTGAAGGATCTCTCCGGTCTCGAGGTCATAACTGAGAAAACGGGTGGTGGGAAGCAGATACCATCTTCCCGTGACGGCGGGGTGACAAACCAAATCCTTCTCAAATTTGAGTTTAGGCAATCCTCGGATAAGATCCATTGAACTCAACCTCGCGAGGAGATCGAAGCTCAAATGACCTAGTCTCCTATGCCACTTCCACAAATCGGAGGAGGACCCGCCAACAAGCAACAAGATGTGCCAAAGCCTCGAGAAAAATCAGCACGAAAGACTTGCCCAAAAGGCACAATCCAAAGAAATGAGATCATCACGAGAGTCCAAAACTCGAGAACATCCAACCTTAAAGCTGCATTACCTCATACCCGTCCGCCATGAGCCGAGAGACGCATGTGAGATTGAAGTGCAGGGTTGGAGACGAGCGCCACATCCTTGAGTACAAAGTGGTCATTGATCCCGATTGACCCTCGAGATAGAATTTTCCCTCCATTCTGTTGTCCCCGAAAGTGATGTACTTTTCGTCTTCATCGGGTGAGGTTGGAGAACCACTTGGAACTACCGGTCATGTGTCGAGAACAGCCTGAGTCAATGAGCCACATGTCCTCCAAGCCTTCCAAATCAGATCAACGATAGAACATGGGATGAGCATATGGCACAACATGGGGTTAGTAAACTTGGAAGAGTACCAGTGTTGACCATCTTGCCCCAAATATGCATTAGACAAAACATACATCCCACGCCCCATCTTACCAAATCGCTTACCACGCACAACAAAGCATGGTGCACTCCTCTTCTCAACCTCAAAACTCCCAAAGCGAGGATCTACGTCCACTTTCGCGAGCACGACCACTAGAGGGTCTCACAAAACGTGGCCCAAACCTCTCGAGGCCTCCTACCTTCAGGTCTAGCAAAGCGCCTCGAACCGACCGCACACCCCTCTCATACATGCCAAGTGGTGGGTGATACATGTCACGGTTCTCAAACTCCACTCGACGCCTAGCATCCCTCTTCCTCCTAAAGCAAAACTCAACCAAGTGACCATCTCTCTCGACAATACTCACAAAGTGATACCTCACCTCTCTCTTAGGTGGTGGTTGGTTCACTCTCTCTTGGGTGGATGGTTCACTCTTGTCGTAGTCTTGGCCTTAGGAAGGGTTTCCTCAGGGATCCTGGGCAAAGTGTCAAGTGGGTTCTTGAGGTGGTTCGGTTTGGGAAGCCACACTTGTTTGGGAGGTGGAGTCTTTGTGGGCTCTTGGAGGATGCCATCTTGCACAATGGGCTTGGTAGGCTCGGGTGGGGTGATCTTGGTCAATTTGGGAGTGTTTGTTGGTTTCTCACTTGAGCTCAAACCACTACCTTGACCAACCTTGCCATACACGACTTCTCCCTTCCCACCTATAGCAAAGCCTAAACCCGATGTGTCGGTCCCCCTCTTGAACCGACTCATCATCATGCCAAGTCGGCTCTCCACAAGACACCCAACTCAAGACAGAGCGAAGATACTTGATCTCCTCTTCGACTCTCTCGCTTGTCATGTCCGCAAGACATGAGCTCCAACTCCAAAGCTTCACACTTAGCACATCCCAAAGACACGGTGCTATCCGAGTTGGCTTTCTCAAGCACGGCAAGCTTGGCAGCCTTCTCGCGCCAACTCGGATCGCAAGTCGGGACAAGACTTGCACGCACTCAACAAAGATCGACCTAGTCTTCAAATCAGCATGCTCATCTAGCAAGGCCGTATACTTGACCGCAAAGACATGATGCTAGACATATGCACAAAGACAAGCATCACACTCCGTCTCATCGGAGACATCGACAAAGCTTCCTAAGCAACTCTATCTCATCCACAGCCATCTCCCACTTCTCCTTGTACTCCTTTATCTCTAGCGGCACGCTTAAGCAACTTCTCTTGACACACAAGCGCATCACCCAAAGATTCAACCTCATCGAGAGTGACTCGATTGTAGGAGGTACCCCGGAGGGAGAGGAAGATGAGTCGTTGCCGTGTGGCTTGGCTATTTGTCGGCCACCGCTCCATCGAGGGCCATTGTGCGTAGCCCCCGGGCTTGAGTCGGTGAAGAAGCAAAGTCCATTGAGCTTGTCCTCGACCTTGCGCTCGGACTCCTCGTCACTTGAGGAAGACCCGTCCGAAGAGTCGTTGTCGAGGTCACCGAGGGAGGCAAGGAAGGCGTGCTTGTGCTCCTTGGCACGCTTGAGGTACTTCTTCTTGATCGCCTCCCTTGTCGAAGCCCTTCTTGGACTTGTGCTTGCCGGAGGTGTACTCTCGCTTGTCCTTGCGCTTGTCGGAGTCGCATTTGGAGTAGTACTTCGCCGGAGTACTTGTCCTTGTTCTTCTTGGGGCAGGCGGCGACGGTGGTCCGGATCTCCGTGATTCAAGCATCCGCCCTTGGATGGGCCGCCACGCCCGACGGTTCAAGCGGTTGTTGTGGAACCAGCGAGAATCGGCCGACATGACTAGTGCAAGCTCATCATCCCCAAGACTCTCCATCCGCTCCTCCGTCACATACACTAAGGAAGACAAGGCGAAAGAAATCTGTGATGGGTTAGCGTAAGAACCGGAACCGCCTTACGAGAGATGAGTG
Source organism: Hyparrhenia diplandra (assembly GCA_015847255.1). Classification (NCBI taxonomy): domain Eukaryota; kingdom Viridiplantae; phylum Streptophyta; class Magnoliopsida; order Poales; family Poaceae; genus Hyparrhenia; species Hyparrhenia diplandra. Next base: position 477,096 of record JADLZK010007916.1, read on the forward strand.
CGGACGTTCGCATGAGAGGGGTTCTTCGGCTCGCTGACCGAGCCTCGATCTCGAAGACTTGAGCTTCTTGTCAGAGCTCGTCGGGTGTGAGGGTGTCGAAGTTGGCGACACCATGATTGCGGACACCTTCACATCCCACACCTTCCGATCCAAGGCGCATAAGAGCCGCATCGCCTTCGTGCTCGTCCAACCTCTCCGACGGCTTGTTCGCCCGGAGCTTGTTGCGCATCGTCCAAACCTAGCAAAGAGAGAATCGATGGACTCGCCATCAATTTGGATGAGGTTATTGTACTCTCTCTTGTAGGTCTCGTAAAGGCGGGCCTTGACTTGTGGGGTTCCCTCGTGGTAGCTCTCTAGTGTCTTCCACACCTCACGAGCGGTCTCACAAGTGGCAACTCTCTCAAACTCACTATCCTTGAGGCTAGAGAACAAGACACTCCTCGCTCGGTTGTTGGCGTTGTGTTGGGCTATTTGATCCTCACCCACTCGAGCGGCTAGCACTTGGTAGTTCTCGTCCTCAACGATCTCCCACACTCTCCAATCTATCCCCATGAGATGCGCTTGCATCTTGATCTTCCAATAGGGATAGTTGGTGCCATCGAACTCCGGAGGCTTGCCACCAAAGTGACCAAACCTCTCCATGTCGCCTTCTGTGGATCAAGAACCGATTAAGGTGGATATGATCCTTAACCTGCTCTGATACCAATTGAAGGACCGAATAGGCGACCAGAGGGGGGGTGAATGGGAGCCTCAACTAAATTCTTTCGAATTAGTGAACGTGTAGCTCTCACAACACCTCGGAGCAAATCAAACAAGACTCGGTATGATCACGACCTTAGATGCAAGGTGGATGACCTAGAGATTGCTCTAGAGTCACAAATGATCAACCGAACCAACTCAAATCGACCACACAAGCAAGAGATGAAAAACAAGCTCCAAAACTCGAAACTCGGACCGCCCACGCCCGGAGGGTCGGACCGTCCGCTGTACGAATCGTATAGGGGCGGATCGTCCCGCGCCCTTCTCTGACCGTCCGAAAGCCAAGTTCTAGAAAACCAATGTAATCGACGTAATCTGGTGCGATCCAGAAATAGCGGACTATCCGCGAGCACGGCCCGACTATCCGCCCGGCCGTAACCGAGAAAAACAACAAGTTTTCGGACTTCCCACACACCGAGCACGGACCGGCCCGCGCTCGAGGCCGGACCGTCCGCGCGGTTGATGTGGGAAAGAAGTCCTCGGCCTCGGCTCGAATCGATGAAACCCGACGGCCGGACCTGCTCCACCCCGGTGGGCCCTGACCGTCCCGCTACCGACCGAACAAGATCAGGGCGCCGGGCGGACCCTCCCAAAATCGGATCAAACTCGATCAAATCGAAACCTCAGGTCACAAGAATCAAGCCATAACATCTAGGCATGTGGGTGACCATTTCCCCTTGGAAATTTCGAGTTTGACGGAGTGAAACAAAAGAAATCGCGGATCACACCAAGAACACACCCAAAATGTCACCTCGATCTAAAAACTCGCCCGATCTACATGCTCGTGAGGAATTAGCTCAAACCCTTGGTGGAAATGATCCTCTCACGTCCTAGCACGAATCAAGGCAAGAAAACGAGATCAAACGGTGCCAAATCGAAGAAATCGCTAAGAGAATAGAGGAGGAGAGGATGAACTCGGGAAGAACAAGTGAAGAACAAAAATCACAAAGACAAGATCAACAAAGAACACCGATCCAATCATCCCAAACGCCACCAAGTGACCGGGCTACTCGAGCTAGCCCTTGCTCAAGCAAATTCGATACAAGATCGGTGGACCTCTCACACCAAGAGTCGGAACCCTAACTAGGAAATGAAAATGAGAGGCAAGGGAGGATGAAGGGGTATGCCCGCTAAATAGCCCCAATTCCCTCGCTTTAAACTACCCCCTAAGATACATGAGTCGATTTTGTAACCCTAAGGCTATTTTGGTCGACGACGGGTAATCTTCGATCGGACGGCCACCGCGCCTCCTCATCGGTAGCCTTGCCTCCACGCAACCTCCCCCCGATGCCGCCACGTGCCGCCCTTCCGCCCGCCGGAACACTTCGGGTTTTGAGGCCCAAACCCGCGAAACCCGCGCCTGTGGTTTTGAGGCCCAAACCACTAAAACCCGCGCCGATGGTTTTGAGGGCAAACCACCAAACCTCCTCGACGTGTCATCGCCGTCTTGACCGCCCGAAGTCGCCAAGTCATCCGAGCTCCTCGCCTCGCCGCACGCGACGCCGTCTTGACTCGATCGACACGGTCCCCGCCACGCCCCTCTTGCATCCGTCGATGTCCCGGATGTCAGCCCACCATTGCTAGCCACCCAGCCGATCCCCCTCGGTCCAAGCCTCACGTCCATCCTTCACCTCCACGGTCCGGTCGGCCCGGCACGTCCTCCTTGGCCCCTTCACCTCGCCGCCGCCTACCATCTCCGAGCTCCACACCCGCACAACACGAACCAAGAGATACGTCTTCGACACACTCCACGTGTCTTGGTGAAACGTGAGTCGAAGCATAAAAAGATAAAAAGAAAATAGAAGGAGAATGTTGACTGCTGACAATCACTACATCACAAAACTAAACACATGCGACCTAAATCAACCATGTGTTCGCAGACTTGTGATTTGACGATCGTGACTTGTTTTTGTCTGAACGATCTCATCCGGATCCCTCATATATATGTTTTAAGCTCTCAAGTTGTTTGGGCTGTTGAGGATCTCATCAAGAGGAAGGCTGAGAGAGCGAAGACGAGAGGCTCATGATGCATAGGCTCGCTTGCCGTGTTGTTGAGGTTGGTGTTGAGTACCGAAGCCGGTGGCATGCCTACGATGCCGACAACACAATGTGATTGATGTTATGCTGTCTTGACTTACTTTTGGTGATCATGTACTAGCTAGGATAGTATTAAAACAATGTGATGATGCAAACTCGATGACCGGGTTGTTCGGTTTGAGAAAATATATGATGACTAGAAGCTTTGACTTACTTTTGGTGATCATGTACTAGCTAGGTAGTATTAAAACAATGTGATGACGCAAACTCGATGACCGGTTGTTCAGTTTGAGAAAATATATGATGACTAGAAGCTTGTACATACAACTTGTTAACCCACACATGCGTATATATGCTGCATATGTAGCCGCCTAATAAAAACGGTTGCACAACGCGATTTTTTTTTTTTTGAGAAGGAAAATGTATTTATCTCAACGCATTACACCGCCCATTTACAAACAGGATCCACAAGAAAAAGAAAAATTACAGAGAAGTAGAAAGCTCTTGTTCATCTTCCTCGCAGACCTTGATTCGCTACGGCCAAAAGCCGCTTTCCAATCGCCGTCGGGCACCGAGCCAAACTCCACCGGTGGAGGCCGCAGAGGAGGGCTTACTTCTAGGCGACCCGCCTCCCACTCCCGCCGCGACTCGCATCACCCAACTCTTGTACCCACGACGCATCCACACCAAAACCACGCTCGAACTCAAAAACGGATGCACCATTGCATCAATCCGTCATTTGAACTTCCACAACGATTAATGGAATGTTCACAAGTTCCAACGGATGCAACTCAACCTTTCGCGAACCATTCGCGATCGGCAACTCGTTGAGACCCCATCTACTTAAGAAGCGCAGAGAAATGGAGTCATCTCATTAAAGAATCTGGCGGACGACGATGCCCGAGACCAAGACTGCCGCCGAGATGTGGTCGCCGGCGATGTATACCCTTATTATCGACACGGCGAGGTCACGTCTGCGATGCCACGCCGCCGTGGAGGACTTCATCAACGAAATCCGAGGTAACCGTGTCCAAAGTCCAAACGGCGGGTATGCTCGTTGGCCTCGACTCGGAATGGTTGATTCTTCCTCCCAACGAGTTTGGCAAAACGCGATTCAGATCTCGCCAGTTTGTGTGTTGGCCGTCGATGCCTTGTATATCAAGTGCACTGTGCGGGGGCCGGTTACCCCAGGTTTTTGAACCACTTTCTTCAAGATGAGGGCCATGTGTTCACCGGGGCGACCATAGGCAAGGACGCTGAACGCCTTGAAGTTGGCTGGGTCCGCCTCTCCAATCCACGAGACTTGCAACTTATTGTGCCTCGCTCTTGATGTTAACCAGTACAAGAATCGGCAGAAACGAGTGTCTCCCTCATTTGGATACTCTAGCGTCGGCGGTTCTACTGATTCCTCGTCGAAGAAGAAGCGGCAGGAGAGGAAGGGCGACGACTCCATCGATCACCACCGATGGGGACTTTCGGTTGTCGGCGAATCGTTAACTACGCCCGACATAGATGCCTTCGTCCTTTGAGATTGCTAATCGGGTTCGGATCAAGCATGGTTATGACTTCCTTACGAATGCTAATGTACCATAAATCGCAAATAAACTGTCTTCGTAAAGAGAACATTCGGCTTTGGGTAATGTATAATATATAGAACTTTTTGTCTTTATCCAATGTACGTAGGTGAGATACTCTAGTTACCGACACATACCACTACCAATCGCCTCGCACTCCTTACAAACGTCGGGATCGGCGGGCATACGGGTCCAATCGTCAGAACAATCCGTATATGTATGTACGACACACTGTTATAAACCGCCGTCTCGTCAAACGCGGCGCGATCGTAATGGGACGTGATAGCCGGCTGGCGCTGTACACTGCCAGCGTCGTATATTGACGCGGCGTGCGCAATATTTCCGGCGTTACGCACCCCGCCAGTCGCGCGTCTCTACACTACCACGCCAGCGTCACCAAAGCGGATCGTGTATCCGCATTACACCGGGTGATACAAATCGTCTCTAACAAAAGCGCTGTATCGACGCCGGCGAAGTTGGCGCGACACGTTGCACCCGCTCACCGTCACGTTACGGTCAATGTCTCGGCCAGTTGAAGCCGGTACGGTCGTTTGACTAAACGCTGCCTGAAATTCGCGTGGCGTCGAGAACGGTCTGGATAATGCAGGGACGCCTTCGTAAAACGCGTCGAATCTAAACGCGCTTAATCGTAATACTAGTGACCGTTACAAACCCTTCGTGACATTCCAAGCGCTCGTGGAAGACGCGGCGTTCAGAACACTCGCGAATCGCACGGGCGGGTGGTACCAAAAAAGAGTGTCTACGTACCGAACACGTCACGAATTAGTGTTCGTATCCACTTAGACGACCGGCTCAAGAATGCGTCGCGTGCCTAAACGGCGTCTAAGATGTGGTGAATCTTGCGCACACTTGGTTTGAAAAGGCTGTCATCATACCGCGGCCGTATCTAGAGAACGGAAACGAGCGTCTGAACGGGAAGACACAGACGCTCGGTTATATGCGCGTCTATAATTACCCTTATTTCAGACGCGTGTTTGGTCGGGTGGGACCGCCGACACCTATTACTGACGCTCGCCCAAACCACGCGTCAGTAGTATGACAGTACAGACGCACGTTATTAGTGGCGTCTCTGGGCTCACTAGCGGTTATTAGCCTTTTTTACATAGTGATAGTCATTTAGGATTACAGGGATGATACAACATGCTAGAAATTTCTGCCAACAATGCCACACATTATCTTGTCTGTTAGCAACTGCTACAATATAGGAGGCCATAGAGTAGTCTACGTTTATATATATGCCAAGTAACAAATCATGATGGACACGGACGATAGAGGCACTCTCTAGCTCACGTAAGTGTTTCCAGTACATAGTAATGCTATCCAAGCAGGCACAAATGGTAGATAATATGCTACTGAGCTCACTGGTATGTAGTCAAAACCTATATTCAATTCATGTCTGAGAGAATTTGTTCACGTGTCATGGTCTCTCCCATCTTTTTCAATATACTACAATTCATATGACGATAGGACGATAAAATTTCTTTCAGGAACTCTATATATATACTTTGCAAGTTGTTAAGTACTTTGGTGCCATTACAATATATAGTATGCTATCCCATTAAAAATAAATCTAGCTAGCTCATCTTCAAGTATGCTGTGATGGACACCATAGAGATGGTCATATGTTTTAGTCCATGAAAATACCGACAACACAACATGACGTGCTCCTGGTAGCATGAAATGCATTCCAGCTCAATTATTCGATTATTTGACTAGTTGGCATAGACAATTAATTAAGTTTCAAGGCTGCATGTCATGCCATCCTAAGGTTGCTAACTGTATACCAAGGAGAGTTTTGAGGCTCAGGCCGGATTAATTCTTTGGCATATCATGCTCCACATGTTCAAATGTTGGGACCTATGAGGATATTGCACTACAGGAGGCCTCTCGGCAAAGGGGGTATCCCGCTCGGCGACTCCTTCGCCGAGCGGAATTGTACCTGGCCATTGGCGAAGGGAACACGGGGAAGTTTTCATAGGCAATCACCATTTGCCAACGGCCAGGTACACTTCGGCAAAGGGGGTAACCCACTCGGCGTCTCCTTCGCCGAGTGGAATTGTACCTGGCCATCGGCGAAGGGGCATACGGGGAAATTTTCGTAGGCAATGACCATTCGCCTATGGGGAAATTTTCGTAGGCAAATACGCGACTTCGTCGGCGAAGGCGGGTTTCCCATAGTGTTGACGGAGTTGGCTCCAGCCCACTAACAACTAGTTGGAGGCGTTTTTGGTTATAATGTTCTAGGAGAGCTAGTTGAGGTTCCATGCTCATCTGTTTGTTGACTGGTTCATGAAACAACTTTGGTGCATGTGTGGTTTTTAGTGCTGAACTGCTACTGTTGAGCTCGTGAGTCCAGTGAGGTGAGTAGGGCTCCACTCAGGCGGAGCTCCGAGTTGTGGAGTGAGGGATAACGGCTAAGTCTAGCAAGTGGTGACGGGAATACAAAGACTCATCTTGTATTAATGATCTCACCAACCATTTACATAAGGGGTGAGGCCCTGTATTTATAGATTTTGGTTACACATGGGTGTGACTTTACAATTATGCCCTCAGCATATTTGTGGAATATTCTCATTTTTCACCGCGTGGTCAGGGGCGATTTGGACTTCTTCAGACCCTGTTGGAGGCTCACGGCGTCGAAGGACCCCCTGAGGCACCGCCATTCAGGTCCTCCCGAAGCTCCGCCCATGGTTACCGCCTGGGACGGGTGATCTTACTCCGCAACCTCTGCCCGTCCTGTGAGCGGCGGCGATGGACAGCAGAGGTTTTGTAGCTCCATTCGGGCTGGTAAGTATCTTGGTTCTCTGGTGATCCCGGGAGCACCGCTGCAGGACCTCCACCGGGGCCCTAGCCTTTCCCACCGCGTCTTGTAAAACGCTTTAGGCTCAAAGGCATCATGTTAGTTTCCCGAGCTTGTCGTCAGCGAACCTCCGCCTACTACAGGGACCGAGTCCCAACAGCTGCCATTTTGGTCCTGTTGCATGTGGCGTTATAGTCCAATTTACTGTACCAAGCATATGAAGCTTTGAGCGTTGGTGTCTAGATCAACTCTTGCATTGCTCCTTTTTTTTCGAAGGCTGTGCTTGCTTGCGTTAGTACGTTTGTATGTACATATAGCGTGAAACATCAAAATAGGTTGGTGAAATACTTATGTCAGCCAGACGACAAATATGTTATTCATCTTGCATCTAGAGACATGTAAATATAAAATGTGTGCCTCTCAGTTGCATGAATCAGAAACATACCCTCAATATGCTGCATGGCATATTATCCATAGTTCCAATTGCGTTCATAATAATGTCCTAAATCTAAGCATTGTGGGAATGGGATGCATCCAGAGCTCCACCAGGAGTTCCTGTGCCTGAGATTGGAACAGATTTGGGGTGAGGCGAGCAGTGCATCAACAATCTCGATCGTGGTCTATAATGATTGCCCTCTCCAATGAGTGAACTAACTAGACACAATGACACTTGCATCGTGAGTGGAAAAAGAATGCATTCATAAAAAGTGAGAATAATAATAATTCATACATTTATAAATACATAATTCTTCGGTTGTCAAGCTTCAGATAATTGCACCTTACCGATGTGTGGTTTTCTGTTTCTTATTTTTTTCTTTCATTCACGGGTGCGCAAGTAAAGTCAGTTTTTGGTTCTTTTCTGTTTTTTCCTGCCGGTGCATGTGGTACGTTGTTTCTGATTTTTATTCGTTTACTTGTGCACGCCACGAACGCCGTGGAAAATTTTTGATCACTGGGTACAAGATTGTCTTTGTATATTCTCCCTTATTGCAATTGGCCCTCAATTAATAGTTAAACTAATAAATATAAAACATCTTTGACTAGTCAATTATCACACCATTCAAATGGAATCTACTAGTAGGATTCCCCGTTGCGTGTCGCTGGTATACAGTAGAATTTTATTTAATTGCATAGATAAAGCAAGCAAAAGTAAAATTCAATTATTACATAAGGAGTATGGAATTATTACATAAGAGTATGGAATGTAAATGCATGGGTAGGATGTGGGTTGCGCCTAGTTTATTAGAAATCTTCTATGTTTTTTATGTATGGAAAATGTATTTTTCGTTCCTCCATGTACGATCCTCGGATACTCATAGTAATTTTCTAGGTTTTTTTTCTTTCCCTTTTCACTTCGGGTCTGTCTATTTGTCATCCCGTGATTTTCACCCTCCTGTCACTCGGGTGACACCATCCTTTAAAACACCTAAATTTAGCATTTAGGGAAATTGTGTGACAAGTCTAAAAATATCTGAATTTCATTACCACAAGATTCATATCTAATAGACCCAAATAAATATAACATATGGGAAAAAATAGAAAAATAAAAAACCAAATCACATATCATCTCTACGGATGGTAAATAGGAAGAATTCAAATTAAAATCAGAGAAAATAGAGAAGAAATATTTTTTTTCCAGATTTATCTTATGCAAGGCAAATTGGAAGATGGCATATCAAAATTAACATAGAAGAAATACAACAAAAAGAATAGTCAGATTCGTTCAAGTAATTTTGAACACTCTCACTTACAATAGCCAATTTACATCAATTGAATACATAATTTACACCAAATATATATAATGTAAAATATGGTTCTATAAGATGTAATATGGTTCTGGAATAAATCTACGTGCATGACTCCGTGTAAATGGTAGTATCAAGACGTTCAAAGAATTGAGGAGATGGATGGTGTGGAGCACGAAAAAAAAAGATGGAAGCATCCGGTTCAGAGAAACAATAACTACAGTAAACAACACCACAGTACTCATGCATGCGTTGAGACACAATCCGAGCCCACCTTAGCCCACCGCTGACGGCGGAGTGCATCCCCTCCTTTGACCATGCCTAATCGGACGGTCACAAAATCGTGTGACAGAAGCCCAAGAATCACCCGAGCGCCGTTTCTCTTCCCGTCTCGTTTGCCTTACCCATTCCACGCATGCGAGCCCTCCTCTCTCACGCGAGCGAGCATGGCGTCGGCGCTTGTCCTTCTCTCCGGCGGCATCCTCGGTCCTCCGAAGCTGCTGCCCCATCCTCCACACTGCTGATGTGTCGCACCATCCGGTGAGCCGCTCCGCTGCACCGCCCTCGTCCCCATCCGTCTAGCGGCCATGGAGTTCCCGGCGACGGAGAAGAACGGCGACGCGGAGGCGCCGCTGGACGGAGTCCCGGAGACGCAACCCGGGTGCGAGGTGCTGGTGCGGAGGCGTCGCGGTTGGAGGCCGGGGGATTTGTCTCCTACACAGCGGAGGTGAGATTCCCTTCCCCATCAGCCTCCTCCCTCAACCCACTCTGTTCTTCGTGGCGATCTATTCCATTTATAGGGAGAAGATTGGATGGGTGGACACAGTAGTGGAGCACGGAGATGAGCGGCATGCGTTTTTCTTAATTGATGATGCGTTTGTACGTGTCTTCATGCAGGAGAGGATGGGGTGGGATCTTGACGGTGGCATGTCAGTTTGGGTGCGCAGGATGAAATGCTATGATTCAGTTACTACTCACGGGAGCCAATCAGAAGGCTGAGAATTCTAAAATAAACCCCTAGTGGGAGATAGCCTTATAGGTATTTTAGATTTGCCCCTTTTCTGAGTTTTTTCTTCGCCACTAAGTTAAGGAAAGGATGTGCCTAGCTTTTTACTAGGCATATGTCTATGCATCTTCATCAAGTTCTGCTGATACTTTGGACCGTTATTTTTTTCTGTTGCTGATAATTTAGTTGTCATATCCCTATGGTTTATTTGTGCATCTTTGTTCTTGTTCCTTGGACTACCCTATTTCGGCAAACCCTCTTATATATGATTGTATTAGAGAGCACTTCTGACTGCTTGCTAAACAAACAAAATGGATGCATTTACACGTACATTTGCAGTGATGGTTTTCTAAATAACCATTAGTCTTTTATATGAGGGGTTTACAAGTGCTAACAGGCCAGTCCCATTAGTCTTTTATGCTTCACTCTAATTTAATTAATAATAATAAAACTACCTAATAAGGTTGTTTTAATGATTATAAATATTCAGGATTCAGCCACGATTCTTAGGCTTAGAAATCTTATTGCTGAGCGTGACACTGGTCAAGTCAAATACAAGGGGAATGTATATCTGTCCTTTAATCGTAGGTGACTTTGCGGGCAGAGTGGAGCTACACGCAAGGGCACATGACACTGCTTTCAATCATGTTGGCCAGACCTGTGTGTATTTTGCACAAAAAAATGTTAATTTGTAACTTTGAATCACCTCTACAAAATAGAGTAAAGTGTGACTTCCAATCATGTTTTTTGAGAGAAAATGTGTGACTATGTGAAGCTGTGCAGTTCGGCCTCCCTTGTTTAAAACAATATGCTGGTGTTTTTTTTTTTTTTGAGCCAATTTGTGGTTCTCTAATTCAATTGCTTGAGTTTGTTGGATTCTGAACGGCCTCTTGACATCATGATTTTAGGAGGCGGCTTGAGTTTTCAGCCACCTCTACAAATCGAATTTTAGGGCTATCAACTTCTACAAATTTCTATACTAGTAACGCCAATTGTATTTGTTATTGCAACAGTATATAATAGGCAAGGTCTTCCTCAAACTGGATCTTGAGCATTTTGATTGTACTGAAGTTACTAGCAGAATAATTCTATATTTTCAGAATTTATATGATTTATCTTTGTGTCTAGCTAGTGCATCTAGTGATGTTTATTAAACAAGGGGCTACATAGCCTTGGGTTGGTTGTAGTAAAATAATAAGATGTGTTTTAAAATATAATAAAAGTTGATGAAAAATGGTACTATGATCAACCTTATTGTTCATTTGACTGTGGAAAAGCACGTTACAGCTAATATCATAATATCATTCTGGAGCCTGATTGGTAAAATAGTTACTCACTGGTAATTTTTTTTTACTTGATTTTACTTGTCGTCGATATTTTCTATGAATACAAGTCATCAATATTTTAAGAACCTCGAAAACCTCGGAACCCACGCAGGGAACCCAACTAGATATGTAAAAAAATAAGAACACCAATAGAATGGCCCAAACTGAGGTTTTTGCATGGTGAAATATGAACAAGGCGACAATAAATTACTACCCACATGAGTTAACGAATGCCTTGTTAACAGTAAAAAATCAAGCTTGGTTACCCTTCTTAATTTGCATTGCAAACCATAGATTCCCTACATGATTGATTCCCTTGACAAGGGCAACCTTCCAGTTTATGTGCTTGCATCAGACATAAGTGTCCTTGACAAATATTGCGGTTGGTAGTTTGAACACGATGTTCAAGAACAGGGAATTATGTTTCAAGTGTAAAATGCTATCAAAAAATATAACCAATAGCAAACAAGTTGTTCAGTTGCCGCAGGAGTTACATGTTAATTTGTTATGTACAAAACAGAAACACTGGTCTCACTACTACAGATTCATTCATCACTGCCGCCGGCATGACTGCTGGAATCAAATCCACCGATAGTGATGACTAGTTCAAACGGCGCAAAAATCAGAAAATCCACGGAGCCAGCCATAACCGACAATGAAGATTTAGACCACTACCGGGTTGAATAGTACCCCGGCAATGATCTCGATGGACACCGATCACTGCGGGGTTTGAATAAGAACCGATAGCGATTTCAAAACGAAGTAACAGTAAAACAAATGATAGAAAAAGAAGATTGACACATGTCAGATTAACAATCTTTTCTCCCTCGGGTTCCGAGGTTCGGTAATCTTTGCGACTACCGTCGTCTCCTCGCCCTGTTTTGTAACAAAAACTCTTTCCTCGCTTAATGAAATATGCGCCTAGGCATCATCACAAAAAAAAATTGTGTTCAACCCCTACACGTGTGCCTCTCTAATTATCAAATATACTATATGGTTCATCCCCATGCTAGATAGGAAACAAAAGGTGGTGCCATCTATAAATAAGGGTCTGCATAGTGCCCTGTTGCACATAAGATAGTCAAACAAATAGAGAAAATGATAAGGAAAGGTGGTGTGTAGGGGGATACCTAGCTAGAACAAAAAGATATGGTATACAAGAATGACCCAAGTTTCAGAAAACTATGTAGAGAGGTATTTGATAAAATTTGTAGTACATGGAATTGGAGGCCTTTGGAATGCAAGATTGATATTGGAGGATGTCATACTTGCAAAGATTTGATTGTGCACAGGCACAAATGAAGAAATTCGTGGAAGCTTTGAGTTTCGAAGGCTATCCTTATGTATGTTGTTAAACATTAGAAGGAAGACTCCCTGCTATAGTGTCGATTCCCCAACAGCTTATAGTTGGGTTTCGACAGTATGTCTGTCTATGATGCCACACAGAATTCCAGTAATGTCTCAAGGGTGCGCAGGTCATTGCCGTAGAGCATATGGGAGGAGAGACAAGAAGTTGGAGAGCTGACACATCAGGTCGGTTTCTAACATGTCTGGCGTCCATGATACCCTCCTCCATGGTTAATGTCTCTACATCAGCATTCTTATGTTCTTGAACATTCACATACTCCAGATGCAGGAAACACTTCACAGGGGTCTTAAAGATTAAGACGGATGTGGTTCTAGTGGAATGGCAATGAAAGAGCTTGGTCTATATGTAAGCCAGAGAGTGCCTAGCTATATACCCTATTGCCTCTTGTCTTTAAAAGATCAGTGACAGTAAGACAAAAAAAAAATTCTTCGATTGCCCTGATGAGGAGCGAGATGCATCTGGAGCACTAGCTGGAGAGAGCCAATACAGTACGGGCCAAGGGTGTGCTTCATGCTGTAGTGGCTACGTGAGGCGTAGAGATCAGCCAGGTGCTTGGTCAAATCGTAGCGCACGTCGGGACCAAGAAGAGAACAGTCTGTTTGCACAGAACAATCATATCATCGGGTGACTAGCCACGGTCTTGGAGCTTGCTGGTCGTCGTTGAAATGCTTTTGAACGGTTAAACCTACCAATAAGCCAACTGCATAGTAATCAACCGTGTGCCTTTGTTTCTCGAACCAACTGCGTAACCAACTGCGTATCTTTGTATTAAGAAGGAAAGTCTACTGCAGTTGCATTAGTTCTTTCCAGCATGCTGTATCCTTGTTTGACATGTGTATTCACCCTAGAAGCTACTGCCTTGATGAATCCAGTAGCCCAACAAGTCCTCACACTGAATAGAGAAGAAAAAAAAAAGGAACATAGCACAAATTGAACCATGGGCTTCGCCTATACTAAAAGAGCCAGCATCCTGGGCGGAAGGCACTGAACAGAATGTGATCAAGTTGCCGTCTTCCTATTGCTGAGAACCCACAGCTGATATTCTTGCCATCTCTCTGGTCCCTACTATTTCCCATATGGTGTTCATGTCTGCCGCTCACTGACGGTTTGGATGATGTGCAGCGCACATAACCATGACCACCACCCCATCTAGAGAACAGAAGTCATTGCTCACGACCATCTATCAGTTTTGCTTCAGCTTATGCCAGGCCGTTAGTTGTGATCGTGCATATTTTGCAGCTGAGCTGTTCTGTGCACAACTACACTTTTGCCCACTAAACAAAGTTTTTCAATTGTTCTTAAGATCAGTCAGGTGGAGCGGTCTTCTGCAGCAAGTGATGATGTTCCAGCAAAGGTCAACACCTCGCACATTCTTTGCATGTCGCGACAGCCCAAGAAAAAATGTACCATGATCAAACAACCTATTGTTGTTCATTTGACTATGAAACAACACGTTACAGTTAATATTATTCTGGAGCCAAATTGGTAAAATTGTTACTCACTCACTGGTAATTAATAGACTTGATGTTACTGGTCATCAGTATTGTCTATGAATACAAGTCTTCCTTGTAAATTATGCCCACTCACGGGTCACGGCAACCAACCAGATACGTAATATATATAAGAACTCTACCCAAATGGGCCAACTAAGCATTCGCATGGTGAAATATGAAAAAGGCGGCAATAAGTTACTAAACACATGAGTTTGGGAGGCATTAGGAATTAATGTATGGCTTGTTATCACTGAAGATCAAGCTTGCTTATCCTTCTTTGCATTGCAAACCATCGATTCCCTACATCAGCGATTCCCATGGCTACCTTCTAGTTTATGTGTGTGCCATCAAATGTGAGCTATATGTCCTTGAAAAATGTTGTGGTTGGTAGTTTGAACACCATGTTCTAGAATAGGGAATTCTGTTGCAAGAATAGAATCCTATCAGAAAATATAACCCATAGCAAACAAGTTTTGTTCAGTTGCGGTAGGGGTTACATGTTAATTTGTTATGTACAAAATAGAAACACTGGTCCTATGACACCTATCAGTGAAAATTATCTCTATAATAAATACCTGTCAGAGTGATTGGGCGTCATTGGATCAGTTTGTTTGCATTGATGCTTGTGTCCATAATAAATACCTTATTGAATCAATTGCTTTGTTGTAGGGGAGAAATATACTGTGAAAAAAATGGCATTGGTTGCTAGTGCATTGCAGAAAATGATCCATTGGTCTATACAAATCTATTCTTGCATATGTGTCGAAGCTAGAGAGCCAGCACTCGTTGCACTTTCTATGCAAGTTCATCGCATCATTAACATTGAGGAAGAACCAAGTGGTGCCAAGCGTTCTATGTGTTGACCAGTTTGTTAGTGGTTGGCTCCAACATGTCACAGTCATTTCACATGTATATGATGTCACCGAATCAGTCTTGCGAACTACTTGGACATCACAAAAGCATCTGTCACAGTACAGGATTCAACCACCGCCCTAGGCCCAACAAGGCTAGGTGCCCACGCCTAGGGCGCCTGGGCTGGCCGCCGCCGCCGTCGTCGAATGCTTCGTCATTAAGTAATTGATATTAAAGAAATAAAATAGGAAATCAAATCAGGAATTTCTTTAGATGCAAATCTTCCCTAGATTATACATACAAAGGACTTGTAATTAGTTGAGAGGAATCAGAAAATAATTAAAGGTGTAACACCCGAAAGCTCTGGTCTTCTGCTCCCTAACCCTAGCTCTCCCGCAAGCCGTTGCCATCACCACACCGCTGCCCAACGCTTCCGCACGCCGCCCGCACAACCCCAGCGCGCGCCGCCACTTCGCCGCTCCTCGCCACCGATCTCCTTCACCGCCGCCCCTACCGCCACTAGTACGCCGTACAATCGCCGGAATCGGTCCGGACTGTGATATCATCCTTCTAGTTTGATGCTTTTAAAATTTCCGCAATCAGTCATCGTTTCTAGTTTTCCATGGAAAACATAAAAGCGCGATACTTTATTCATCTCTCTATCTCCCTCTCTTTATCATGTTGGTTGTAAATGGTCATGTGAAATTATTCCAAGAAAGAAGGCTAGGGCATTTGACTTCTGTTAAGAGTACTACAAAGAGGCTACGCCAGACAGTCATATGGTAATACTCACATCCTTGTGTTCTGGATGCACATTTATATAATGATCGATCAGCATTTAATTCTTTCAGATAGATTGATGTCTTCTACACATGCAATAGTAATGGGTGGCATCCTCTCTTTGGTGCCTATAAATGCACGATCTCTTTGAATCAGTATGCATGAACAATGACTCAACGGGGTATCGCTTCGCCCTATTGCAAACGAACCAAACTATGTCGGATGAGTGTAGTAGTAGATGTGCAATTGGAGTGGGAGGTGTCAGGAGCTCAAGCTTCTCCACAGTTCTTTATCTTTCTGCACAATGACACAAAACAATGTCTACCAGCAGTAGTTTAGCTTCGCCAGAGTTCTTGAGCTTCGCAAGAAACTAACTGCACCACTACTCAAAACCCACAGACCCCCTGTTTTTTTATTGTTTCTTTAGCAGCAGTACTCAAATAGCAGGGAAACTATGTGTGCCTATGGAACGAACACACGAGCATAGGGGATCAAAACTTTCCCTATGAGTTTTCGAAGGAAATGTAGGCAAATCAAAGAGGAAGACACAACTTGGTTCAGTTGGCTTCTACAGAGACAATATTTCCGCTTTCTCTCCTACAAACGATTTCTGCTCACCTCTCATTTCTCCCTTCTATTTTTTCCAACCCACTTTCCTCCCTCGGATCCATTTTCGTTTCACCTTTCTCTCTTAGATCCTGTGGAGACAGAGGAGCTGGATACTACAGGAGGCAATTCTACATATAGATGGATTTGGTTCTTGACTTGAACGTTGCAGTGAGTTTGTGGGAGTTGTGATAAGTGGTGACTTAAGACTAGAGCTCGAGGATTGCGGGAAAGGGCCCAAACTCCAGTAATTTTAGCATGTACGTGACCACATATGAACCTTGCATCTGAGCCCCTATAGCTATTTCCTGTGCAACTTCTGAGTATATTTGTTTTTAGAATTTGTAATTGCAATTCCAAATCTGTATATGTTAGGCCACCTGATCCTGATCATTATGAAAGTGTGCTTCAGGAAAATGCACAACTGAAAACAAATAATGACATACTCGCTGAGGAAAATAGAGTCCATCGTGAGCTATTCAAGTAATAATTTTTCCATTGTTTCTGCAACTATTGTGTCCTAAGCATACAATTTCATTTAGATACTTTAAATTGCAGAGTGTGTTTGATAAGATAGGAATAGAACCACCAGCTGAACTACTTCAACGTCTACAAGACCTTGATGCTCGTCGTCACCATTACATTATTTATTGAATTTGTTTGTGCAATTCATATTCTTTACTTGGATCTCAATTCATCTAGAGAATTAATATTGTGGCAGAGTGCCAATATGAGTTGCAGCAGTGAAAAAGTGTATTCTTATTGATTAAAAATGCCATTCTTAGGCTTAATGTTTATGGTAAGGTAGTGAAGAAAAGCTGCAGATGCCTATGTTTTAGGGTTCTCATCTAATTGATTGTCGACAAAACAGCCCTGATCAGTTAGTTGATAGTTTACAGTAGGCATTTAGAGATTGATGATCAAACTTTTTGTTCCAAAATTGTACAAAATGTTTCAATATTGCCTTTTGCAGGCTCTTGGGTCACGTGGAGGCTCTCATTCGGTTGAAAGACGCGAGCAACCACGACGATGATGACGAAGATGACGGCGATGACTACAGCTACACCATGAAAGCTATGAAGATGATTGCAGCTGTCATGAAGACAACGATCATGTCCGAGCTCCAATGAAAGCGATGATGATGACCAGTCCATTGACAGCGAAGATGATGATGGCTACTCCCAAAGCGATGATGATCACCTCTCTACTGAACAAGGACTGCATGCATCCAAACTAATTCCAACAACTAAGTGACTCGCACAATGGGATGTGGACTTTCCTTTGGGTTTATTGATCAGTAGGAACTAATATGATCGTTGCTAATTAAGTGCAATATTGCCTTAGGAAGCGTGTGTAGCATTTGCCTTATGTATGTGCTGCTATCCTGCTGACATGTAGGATGATACACTATTGCTAGCTAGGTCTTATATTTGCAAAATGGACATGTAATGAACCGATGGATATTGGATGTGCTATGTAATCTAGCACTGGTTTAGTTTAAATGTGGCCTCTTTCCTGATATTTATTTTGATCGACTATTGTCGTGAATGATCAATAATTTCTTGGCCAACTAAGCCTCTATACCATGCATTACCTTGAGGGCCACTAACAAAGAAAACACCAATTTCCTTGAGGCTAGAAACACTCAAGGAAATTGTTCTTTCCTTGAGGGTGTCAACCCCTAGGGAAAGTTATTTTTTGACAGTCCATTTGTATTACCTTGGCGGTGCTAATTGTCAAGAAAACAAACATATATCCTTGTGGGCTCGACAATTCCTTGGCGGTCACAGACCCTCAAGAGAGTAGATATCCTTGGCGCCATCTATATATCCTTGGGGGGTTACCAACCCTCAAGAAAATACATATCCTTGAGTGCCGTTACCTTTCCTTGGCGGTGTTAAAAGTCTGACGCCTCATTTGTTTCTTTGGCGGTTCAACACTCAAGTAAATAATTTGTGGCGGCCGGCACTCAAGCTAATAGGTATTTCCCTGTCTATCTACCCTTGGCAGTCCTTCCTTGAGTGCTAGCCGACACGATTCATTTCCTTGGCCATTTTGGGGCTTTCCTTGAGGGTTTTCGACCCTCAAGGGTATTCCGTTTTCTGGTAGTGTTGATAATACACCACAGTCTAGGAATACGCAGCACATGTACATTTACCTTGTTATATATATTATGTTCAGACTCTACTAGTATGGACAATATAACAGCTTTCCACCTCAGCAATGTATATAATTCTTCGTTTCTGTTTGTTACAAAACCAAAAGTGTGTGTAGTAGCTGGAAGGAATGGGATGCATCCTCGGGTTGGAAGGCACCAGGAATCTAAAGTTATTGTGTGCCAATAATGACAATGCTAGATCCAGAAGACACTGGTGCACAAAGGGCACCAACAGTGCCGTGAAACGCAATCCAATATCTAATAAGCACTTCGGCACGGTCTTTGTTCAGCCAACGCTACGAGCGACTTTGCCAAAGTTCCCAGTTGAGCTGCTTAGTGGCTTCCTTTGCTTCCCACGTAGCTGTGGAAACCGAGAAGGCTACCAGCTGGGTCGCGACCAACAAGCAGTGGCCAGACGAGGGCCAAGGCGATTGTCGGAGAGCGCGGATGCCAAAATTTTACTGTAAATTGGAATGGATTAAAATTTACAGTAAAATTTTAAATTTACAACAAAATTTGAATGCAATAGAAGTATTATGGGTTTATACATTTTCAGTAAAAGTTTATATTCCATGTCGAAATTTTGTCAGGCCTTCTCTGTAACCACATGTTGTGAATTAAAGTGAAAATTGAATAGTTCAAATTAAAATATTAACTAAAAATGCACTATTGGTCACGTGGTTACCACTGCTAGGATCGGCTATTCCGATCGAGGTGATTGAATTGACGCTTGTTGTCTCGAAGGATACTAGCTAGCCTGAAGGGATCGGCATGCTCATTATTATTATTATTATTATTTAAAAGCACAACACACTTACGGGTTTTATGACCGGTAGTGAAATA
This sequence comes from Hyparrhenia diplandra, assembly GCA_015847255.1. Lineage (NCBI taxonomy): Eukaryota > Viridiplantae > Streptophyta > Magnoliopsida > Poales > Poaceae > Hyparrhenia > Hyparrhenia diplandra. The sequence goes on from JADLZK010007916.1 coordinate 496,464, forward strand.
GCATATCACTACCGCTTTGGTTCTGCCGGTTTATTTTCCGGCAGTAAGGGGGGTTTGAGCCCGACAGTGATGTACTATTCTGTAGTAGTGCATATTAATTTGGTTACATGTGTTGTCAACCGTGGTGTGGTATTTAGTACATGTTGGTCGTGTGTCTGAGATCTATCAAGATTGCCATGCTCTGGTCAATATCTACCGTGTGATAATTGTTACAAAAAATACAACACAGCTGAAGCTTTGGTGGCCTACTATAGTGCAAATAATCCAAATAACAATGACCAAGATCTGGCATTAATTTATCCATCCTGCTTCCACGCACGCTGTCCTATATAAATATAGATCGTGTTCCATTTGATGTTTTGAGGCATAACGTCCACTTTCCATGTATAAGGTCCGGAAACTTTAGCTAGCTTGTGTTATGGGAATGGGATGCATCTGGAGTTCCAACTTGAGAAGCACACGCACATCCAGAACACAGCGCATTGGAGCCTCATTTCCTGCCTTGCCAACAAGGTTCCCATGTGGTACAGTGTGCACCGTCTCACTGGGTGACACTGCTTCCGTATGCATGACGGACTCATGTGCCCTTTGGTTGTGCATGGTCTGATAGGACCAATGGGAGTTTAGACTCAACCGTGGCAGTCAACTACTGCATAATGCTGCGTTGTGCCTATTTTCTAGCACGCCAACGCAGCAGCAATCTGTCCAGGACAAGATGACCAATTAATCATCTCGGTCGCTAGGTGGTGTGTCTAGTCAGTCCAGGACTTTGAAAGTATATATTGGATCTAGTCAGTCCAGGACTTTGAAAGTGATGTATCTTTGTTGCAGCTAGCTAAAACTCAGGGTTGGAGTCTTCCGGTTGGACCTTTACTCTCGATTGGATTCTCCTGCCGGCAGTGGCGGAGCCAGGATAAAAATTTAGCTATGGCGAACTATTTGCTACTTATTTGTAAAAAAACGCGTACATGCTAATAAATATAGATATATGTACATATAATAAGTTCACTAGAAACAAGGTAGAAGTCATAATTATATCTTTTTTGAGTCTTTGCCATAATCCTGATACTTACGGTCTACACCTGCCTCGACGATGGTCTTGATGACCTTGATCTCCATGGGTCGCCCCTGAGCAATCAATCATCTCGTGTCGTCGTCGTGCCCACCTGGTCGTCGAAAAGCGAATATCAGGAATGCAACACAAAGAGTACAGCAGGACAGGATAGGGATGCTGGCTGGCTCTGGACCTGGTGCCTGCTGGTGACGGGCGACGGAGGCCGGGACGGCGGGACTGGAGGCGGCGAATGGGCGAAGTTGCTGCAACGCGAACGCACATGAAGCAATTATATTCTACCGTCGATTGGAATTCTACCGTCGATTGGTCTTCCTAGTTCCTTCTGCCCGAGACTGTGTCGATCCGTCTTCACCGGGCCAGCCAAAAAGGCTTAAAGATAACAGATAAAAGCCCACAGCCCAGTACTGTAGATCTTCTTGGAGACACTCTGGTCCTCACGTTGTTCGGCGTCTCGTCAATCGCAGCCGTGCTGGGGGCGGCCAGTACTGCGCGGGGGTATTGGTATTCCGCCGGCGGCACCTCTGGCGGCCGCCATGGCTCGCCAGAGTGGTGGCTCCGCCCTGCCCCGCCGGAAGTAAAGTCCCCTTCCATAGCCCGCCCGACACCTCCCTCATGCGTTTGGGACTTCTACTCCCTGTTGGAGACACAAACCGGTGTAAAGCTTCGACCTTTACTCGGTTTTTAAACCTAGCCGGGATTAAATCTTCCTACCAATATAAACCGAGCCCGATGTTTTGAATTTTGAGTTGTGTTCTTCGCCATTCCTCTGCATATTGATCTTTACTCCAGGTTTTTTTACCGAGCCGGGAATAAATCTTCATCATTTTGAATTTTGAGTTGTGTTCTTCGCCCTTGCTCTGTTCTTCGTCATTGCTTGGCCATTTGGAGCACAACCATTGCTCTCATATTCGTCGTTGCTTCGCCATTTGGAGCACGAGAACGTTTGCTTCGATGACTCGATTAATTATTGTGTTGTCAAGGTTCACCATCTTCTCTCTCCTCTCATCTTCATCCTATTATTGTGTTGTCAAGGTTCACCATCTTCTCTCTCCCCTCATCTTCATCCTCCGCTTCATGGTTTAGAGTTTTCTAGAATTTTAGTTTTTGAATTTATTTTTTTTAGAAAAATATCCGATTTACAATAGTTTACAAAAATTAGTATAGAGAGTAGATGTGAAATTCATGATTTACCATGGTTTAGAGTGTTCGAAATTCCAATTTGGATATTTGAATATTGTCTACAACTATGCACAGTATGGTATGTAGTGCATGTTGGTCACGTGCTTGGGATCTATCAAACCTTGCAAGATTGTCATGCTCATGTCAATATCTACCGTGTTAATGGTTACAAAAAATACAGCACAAAAGGTGAAGCTTTGATGACCTACTATGGTGTGCAAATAATCCAAATAACAATGGCCAAGATCAGGCCTTAATTTGTCCATCTGGCTTCCACGCACGCTGCCCTATATAAATATAGACCGTGTTCCATTTGATGTTACGAGGCATAACATGCACTTTCTATGTATATGGTCCTCAAACTGTAGCTAGCTTGTGTTATGGGAATGGGATGCATCCGGAGTTCCAACTTGAGAAGGACACGCACATCCAGAACACAGCCAATTGGATCTTCATTTCCTGCCTTGCCAACTCGGGCCCCATGTGGTACAGCATGCACCGCTTGAGAAGGACACGCACACCCAGAACACAGCCAATTGGATCTTCATTTCCTGCCTTGCCAACTCGGGCCCCATGTGGTACAGCGTGCACCGTCTCACTGGGTGACACTGGTTTCGTATGCATGGCGGACTCCTGTGCCCTTTGCTTGTGCATGGTCTGATAGGACCGATGGGAGTTTAGACTCAACCGTGGCAGTCAACTACTGCAGAATGCTGCGTTGTGCCTATTTTGGTCATGTAGGTCTCAAACTTCTCTAGCACGCCCACCCAGCAGCAATCTGTCCAGGACAAGATGACCAATCATCTAGGTTGCTAGGTGGTGTGTCGTACACTGAATCGAAGGAGGCTGGATCAATGACTTGTATTGTGTGTACGAATGAAGTGCATATAGCTAGGTGGAGCGCCATCCTATTGCACTTTGTGCGAACCTTGTCTGCTTGAACCGCGCAATGGGACCATGACGCACAGCAAAGTCTTTGGGCCTGCAGACAGGCTCCGTCTATTCTTGGACTTACCTCCAGGACAAGCTTTTCACAAATTTCAAAGGTGTCTTTTGTACCGTCGCACAGCCTAATAAACCTGGTCAGTTACAAGCTTTTCAAAGGTGTCTTCTGTATTTACTGAATGCATTCAATTTTAGACAAAAGGGCTATGGGACCAGTACTGAAACCTTTATTCGACACAATGTCTCCCAGAAGGCAATGTTTATGGATCTCACATCCAAACTTCGAACAGATGAAGCATGACATTATCTCTTCTCTATGGTATTAATATCTGGAGTAGTACTTACTAAATTAATGACTTACGCACAGATAATTTGTATAAAGGGAACTAAATTAGTCAATATAATAAGACGTTGGTGAGACAGCGGTACTTGTTCTTGAAACCATAATTTGACTGTTAATTTGACTGTAACTCTGATTCCTTCTTCTTCCTTCTTCATCTACTATGCATTACGATTGAGTGACCCATCAACCATGAGCAATGGCCTATCTTTGCTCTGGTGTCTGGAGGTCAGAGCGGCATCCAAGCCAGTTCGGTCTCTGCGGATGCAAGTATAATGCCTAGTGCATCCCATTCCCATGACTCCATCAAAGCAGTCGTATGTAGCCCCTCTCGATCTCTAGAAGCTGAAAAACTAAAACTAGTATATCCACGTAAGTGTCGTCGCTGATGCGTTCTTCTTCCTTCTACAAATACTATGATGCGTTCTTCAACATCTGAACCGCGCCGTGGCATCCTTCTCGATCTCTAGAAGCTGAAAAACTAAAACTAGTATTCCCATAGCTCTGATGCGTTCTTCTTCCTTCTACATCTACTATGCATCAAGACTGAACAGTCAATCCATCATTATTGGGTGACGCATCAACCATGAGCAATGACCTATCAATGCTCTCTTGTCTGAGGTCAGAGTGGCATCCAAGCCAGTTCAGTCTCTACGGCTGCAAGTATAATTCCTAGTGCATCCCATTGCCATGACTCCATCAAAAGCACTCGTTGCTCCTCTAGATCTCTAGAAGCTGAAAAACTAAAACTAGTATATATTCATGTATTATACAACCCAAACAGCATTGTATATATATTAATGTATTGAAGAAAGAGAGTGGAAGCACCGCACCGTTATGATACAATTAAGTGCTTTCAACAATGCAATGAAATAAGTTTGTTAAAAAAAACAACTGATGTGTCCACAGCACAATTGACTTTAAAACTCAAGGAGAAAGGTGCTGGTCTCAGCATCTCAGAGTCGAAACATATTGCAATGATTTTAAGAATAACATGGATGTGGTTCATGCGGAATGTTATTGACATGCCTTACAACAGAACAGAATTAACATACTAAATCAAATATGATGATACATATATTGGTGCATTTTTTCTATAACCTTTGTCAAAATAGAAGAAGTCTAGTGACTTATAGTACTGAACCAAAACGGATGGATGTCAACCATTACATTGTGGCTATCATATATGTCCCCAGAATGGTCATGCAATTAAAACAGGATGGTTCACCTTACTGCAGATACATGTACCATTAAAAAACAATAATGCTTGGAAGTTCAAACATTTATGTGAACCAAATAGTGCTATGTAGACATATAAATAGTCTTTGCCCTACATCTGTAGCATCAATCAGTATAAGACACCTGCAATGTGTTTCTATGCATAAGGCATCCCAATTCACAAACTCTATATATATAATCATCATCATGGATGGGACTGGGATGCAACGACAGTTTCAGCTACAGCCAACATATGGAAGGGAGTGGGTACCGTGAGGAGCAGTGAGACAGAAGAGAGGGGTGAGGCGATCAGTGAGAAGAGAGGAATGGTCTAGACCCTTATAATGTGCTTAAGCTTCCTACATGGTTGTTGTGACCAACTTTACGTGGAGGATCAGCTTTTCAATTTGAGGGTGGCGGTCGGTGTTGCCATTCAACGGCGCTGTGCACAGAAATCAGACTTGATCAGTCTGTTTGCAAGAACGCATATGCATCATCTAAGGAATGTATAGAATATTGTCCATGAATCGCTTGTGTTTTGCCTTGATCTGTTGACAACCTAACTGTCCCCACCCCCACCCCGCCCCCCACCCCCTCACACACACACACACCCACCCAATCCAGTGAATATATTCTACCATGAAACATGAGCTTTGTACTTGAGAATGTAGTGGATTGGAATTTGAACACAATTGTGTATGTAGCTGATTTCAAAAGATATTAACCAACTACACTCTGACCTTCATTTTTATGCACACTATTTTCAAAAATAGGAAACAAAATTCTGTTGTGAATAGTGGAATCCTATTAGAATGTACAACCAACAAAGCGAACAAATGACGGAAACTAACCAAATTTAGTGCAGTTGCGGTATAGGTTACATGTAACACATATGTGTCAATGAAAACTTTGTCTATATAAATAGCTGTCCGTGTGTTAGGGCATCATGGAATGAGTGGTTCACACTAATCTTCAATTGCAAGTGTTTTAGTTGAAGTTCATTCCTTAGTAGAGGCACATGTACAAGCGTGCCATGCATGCATACACAACACATATATACCTACGTGTACAAACTTTGTCTCATCTTGTACATAGGATAGAACTATAGAATTGTTAGTCATGTACTCATCTGTGTGCATGGCCGAAAAACATGCCGAGTTCATGGCGGGGCCGCCCGGTTGTATGCAATTATCCATAGAGGACCGCTCCTTGAAGAAGCAATCCAAGCCAACTTACACGTGGTTGCCTATAGGTGTGTTGCAGTGAGTTTGTTGAAATTGTCCCAAAGTATAACAAAGCAATCCAAGCCAACTTACCTCGTATGGGCCAAGATCCAGCATGACGACCACCTGGCCAAATTTAAATATTGTTTTTATTATTACTTTTCTTTATATTTTGGCCCAAAATGTATATTTCCTGTGTTTGTACCTGTAAAACCCAATAAACACAAAAACTATGGAATATGTTATAGTATAGGTCCTATTTCTAGGTTTTTAGTGTATGTTGACGGTATTTTATTTGCAGTTACTGGCGGGGAGGAAGGCCTGGCCTCCGGATCTGGGCGTGGCTGGGTCACGACAGCCATTTCCAACCCGCCGCGGCACCTAGGGTCGATAGGGGCAGTGCGCCTGACGCAGGCGGCAGGGGGCTGCCACGCCGCTTGCGTCTTGCACCCACGCCAGCGGCAGAGAGAGGAGGGTGGCTCTGGTACTGGGAGATGGGTGGAGGGTGCCGAGGAGGAGGGCGCTGGCGCAGGTGGCGGCTGTGACGTGGATTCCGGCTGCCAGGGTAGGGTTTAACATGGAATAAGTTATATAGTTAGCTTAAAGCAACAGAAGAAGACGAGCCTTTGGACCAAGCTTATGATTCAAGTGATATAAGAAATTTTTTTTATATAAAATCGTAATGTTAGATGTCTTATATATGTTGTATAATTTATTCACTACATTGTGTTGTGTACAATGTTCTCAAATCCTAGATCCACAAGCTTTTGTAATGTAGTACTGCTGGATCATGGCTCTGATATGTTTAAAATTTCTACTGTAGCTCAGATCATACAATTACCTATTGCCCGGCTTTGCAATAAATCACGTCATTATCTGAGATCATCTACATTTCTAAAATTTGAAAATTAAAAGTGTGAAATCTTGAAACAAATACATGTCTGTCCAAATGCTCAGAGGTCAATGACTTGTCAGCTACAAAAAGTTTAAATAGTTTAGAGATCTCCAACTTTGGAATATATATACATACCATGTCAGTTTCCCATTTTTTTTTTTTTTGCAGTATTAAAATTTTCAATTCCCAATTCTAATAAAAGAGAGACGATTTCTATTGGATTCTAAAAAGAAATTCAGTATCTCCTAAAAAAATATGTACACACATATCTCTTATTTGTGACTGCTCAAACAGCGTTACTATATATATATCACCAAACATTATGAATAGTTGGTGAAACACTTACATATGTAAACTATTGTCTGTCTATATATATGGTCTTTGTCCGTCATGCCTCTACATAGACAACTCTGCTATGTGCCTAACAATTTGTTCCATGGCCATAATAGTTCCAGTGGGGAGTTGTAGGCTTATAGTCCTAAATGGCTGTATCATAGGCATTGGATGCATCTGGAGTTCCAATACTAGCACGACAGAAGCTCAGAGTAGATGATTCATGAAGTTTTGGATGTGGCAACAAATAGTAGTGACTAGAGAAAAACGCTGAAGAAAGATTAGGCTAAGATAATTGTCTATGGTGCTGCTACACTACACCTGCCCAGCAAAAGCTCGTCAATGCCCAGCACCACATCCGTCAGCTATAGTTTGTTGGAGAACCTGGATCGAATTGGACCTCCAGAGAGAGGTTGAAATGGTTTGCCTCCTCACACATGTTCATAGTTGATAGTGTTCAGTACCTCAGCCGTATGACGATCTGTTCGGAGCAGCTGCATTTGACCAGTTCGATTCTGCCTAGAGATGCAGGTTGAGTCACATTGATCACAAGCTTGATCAGATCGTGTATGGTCGATGCCATCAACCACACTACCTCTGGCACTGGCCTCGCAATTACCTGTTTTTGTAGAGCGTTTTCATGGAGGAAGCAGTAGTTGTTGGTGAAATTGAAGAGAAACACAAAGGAACAGCATCTTCAGACTTCAGTAAAGCGTGCATTGTGTGATGTTTGTGTAGTTGATGTTATTGTAGTACGTACCGGACAGTTAGAAGGATTATTGAGAATGGTAGTACGAGGACTAATGGACAAGGACTAGTAGTTAAGAGTTAGATGATTCTGTCATATTCCAGCATGCCATTACGGCCCACTAAGATTAATTGCCTGCATAATGTTACGCAGGTTTCTTACATAAAACAAAGCATCATTATTTTAAACCTCAGATCTATGAATTAATTGCACAAACACAATATCTACTTCAGTTAAATGTATACAGATTTCAATAACTTCAGTTAAAAAACAATAGATGTGTTGTATATGGAATTAATATTGCTCAAACACAATATCTACTTCAGCCGATGTGAGGTGGGGAAACGTTGCCTTGGTGAGGGCGTATGCCACCCCTGATATATGTGTTTATGTATCTTCATGTTACTTGTGGAAGCAGTATTAAGCTTGAATATCCGTTCAATATGTGCTGTAAATCATATTTTTTGGGTACTATTATATTATGTTGTTGAACTATATGTGGCTCTATAAATATAATATATGAAGCGTCGTATGATCTGACGATAAATGCATCATAACTGATTATTTGATGCTAAAGAGTAGCAGCACACAGCCTGGCGCTAGAAACAGTCTGATGCTAAAACTTGGGTCTGATGCTAAAAAGTTTTAGCGTAAGGACTTCCCAGCGTCGACTAAAAGTCCGGACGCTATATATTTTAACATCAGATCATCGAACGCCATATGCCGTGATTTAGCGTCAGATCATCGGGTCCCAATTCTGGTGTTGTGGTGTAGTGTGGGGACTCGGATTGGGTGACATTGCCATGGCATGCCACAGCCAGCCATTCCTTCCATCTAAGCCGTCTATACTCAATCCGAGGGCTACTATCGCATCCGCCACGGAATTCTTGTTCTATTTCCCGTTTTCTCCGTTTGAGCCCGGCATAGCGCGTTCAGCGGGATTTCCAGCGTCCCAATCCGCCCCAAATCTCGATCTCCAGCGCCCGGGCTCCTCCCTTTCGACCTCGGGCGCCGCCGCCAAATCGAAGGCCCCACCACGCACCACCGTGCCCCTATCCCGTGGCTGGCTTTTGCCGTCGGGCTGCAGCGGCGCAGCCGTCGGCGACAGCGGCGCTGGCCGCCGGGCTGCCGTGGCGGTAGCTGCTGCAGCAGACACATGCGCTGCCCCTGCCCGTGCGACCCGGCGGGGAGGGCCTCAGTAGCGGCACTGCGCTCGCCGGCGAGGAGGACCTCGGTGTTGGGGAGGGACCCTCGCCGGGGGGACCCCCGGTAGCTCCATGGGCCCAAAACCACGACACCCTGCAGCGGGGGCGGGCGAGGCCAGCACGACACCCCAGCGGGCGCGGGCGGCGAGGTCAACCACGACACCGCAGGTGCGCGGGCGGCGAGGGGCTGGACACACCGCGGGCGCGAGGGGACGGCGCCGGAGGCCAAAAGATGACACCCGCGGGCGCGGGGCAGCGAGGTCAACCGCGACGCCCCGCGGCGCGGGGCGGGGAGCAATGCAACACTTCGGGCAGCGAGGGCAGCGAGACCAAAGACAACACCCGCAGCGCGAGGGGGCAACAAGATACGGACCGACGCCCCGCAGTGGGGTGGCGAGACAGCGAAACACCGCGGGTGCGTGCGCGGTGAAGCAAGAGGAAGACCTCCGCGGAGCTGGGGCGCAGAGCCCAGCCAACTGAGGGGCCAAGCGGCGGCGCAAGAAGGGAGAGGAAACCCTAATAGAGCCTAAGGCGCGTCGGGACGTGTGTTTTTACCTTTCCACCCCAGGTGGGGTTTGTACCCGTCTTGCCCCGCGCGGCCCTAGACGTAAGTGGCAAGCGTGTCGTGTCCTGATTTGTAACTACAGTAAATACCGACCGGATGCCTATAAATACGGACCCGACGGGGCGTATGAAGGGGACGGTGGGTTGGACATTTTTATGACCTATCAATATCAATCGAAAAGAGCCTTTCTCGGGATCAACACTTTTGACCACGCCACTCACCGGGGACCCGGCCCGCGGGCCCGACCCACGCGTGTCCCCCCCCCCCAGTAAGGAAACCCTCGCTCCTCCTCCCACACCCCGATAGCGAGAGGGTAGGAGGGCAGGCGTGATCCCCACACTCAGCCTTGGGCGAAGATCGGCGACCTGGGTGAGTACCGCACGATAATCTGTAGCCAAATGCAAACGTGTATACTTGTGCGTGTGTGTCTGTGAAACCATGCATCCTTGTAAGTCTCGAGCTGTTGCCGAAGAGATCTATCGAGAGTTGATGATTTACTGATTTAGTGCAAGACACTACTCCTTAGCACGATTACTGCACGTTTAATCTTGTGCATGATTACTGCACGTGCACTAGCTGGTCTTGGAACTCAACCTTTTCATGCAATTAAATAGAAGACTTTGCTAGCTAAAATGTCCCTGGAACTCAACCTTTTCATTTAAGTTTTATTTGTAATCTGTATGGCTTGCAAGATTATTGTAGTTTTTTTTTTTTCAGAAATTTGAGTATTGTGCAATTCAGTATTGTGGAAGGCAATGGCAGAAGTTGATAGGAAGATACCTGAAGTTGGTATGAGGTTCAGAACTCCGGATGAGGGTTGGCTCTTTTGGGTAGCATATGGCGGTCGTACCGGCTTTGATTGAGGAAAAGAGGCTCAAATGTAAGCGAGAATGGATGGTAAGGTGACTTCGTGCGGCAGATATGTTTGTTCCAATGAAGGAGTGAGGACCAAAAAGCAAACAGAAGATGTGAGAAAGTGTTTTAGAGCTGAAACAAGAACTGATTACAAAGCTCGGATGGTTATTATATTAGATCGAGGTGCAGGAAACACTACTACAAATAAGGGGATATAGTAACGCCAACTTGTGTTACTATAGGTTTGAAAAAAGTGTTACTAGCTCTGTTAGTAACACATTTTATTTTGTGTTCCAATTGCCTATGTTACTATAGACTGGCTTATTGTAACACATTATACTTGTCTACAGGAACACTTCTTTGGTGTTACAATGATTTTTGTTGTAACACTTTTTCGTTTCTACAGGAACACTTGTTTAGTGTTACAATGATTTTTGTTGTAACACTTTTCTTTCTCTGGTAACACTTGTTTAGTATTACAATGATTTTTGTTGTAACACTTTTTCTTTCTCTAGTAACACTTCACAATATGATAGAGTACATAGTTTGCAACACATTTATTTATCTATTGGAACATTTGCCTTGTGTTACGAGGCATGTCGGTTGTAACACTTTTTTTTTTGGTTCTAGTAAACACATGTACGTTATGTAGAGCACAATATGGTTTGCAACATATTTGGATTGTAACACTTTTTATTTCCATCGTAACATATTCGGATTATGAAATAAATACTTATTTCGATTATATATGTGGCACAGGGATTATTATATAATCACACAAATATGACACATTGCAAAATCACATAAACCACACATTTCCATAATCATACATGATCCATGGATTGTAGAAATGATTTCAAAAAATATAGTTCTTGTTCAAAACAAATCATAATATATGTACATAACGATGTGGTTCTAGAGAGGAAACACACATAGTCCATATTAGAAAAAAAATTCAAGAACTAGCTAGGATTCCTAAAAGTCCATTTCTTCTTCTTGTGCACCTTGATGTAGGAATTCAACCATTAATCACTTCAACCTGCAAAGAAAATGTAAGTTGTAACATTACAAATTAAGCCACAAATGTACATTGATGTATAGTTAGGAAAAGTAGTTTTGAACATACAAACATCGAAGGCCAAGCAATTGGGACTCCTTGGGCTTGAGCATCACCAATATTGTTGCACGCAGGGCATTGGCCTCACTAATGGCTCATTTGATATAGGATGATTGATACACACTTTGTAGAATTGGTTTCCAGTCTTAACCCCCTACAATGGCTTACGGATTAGTGCTCAAGAGAGTTCCATAGGCTACAATAGCCTTTTTTACGATGTTTTGAAGTCATTAGTAGCACCGTGGACCCAACCTACAAAAATTTGAATAATCTTTTAGTCACCAACAACCCTTAGTTGTACATAATGATCATGCAAGTAGAAATACTGATATTATGTTCATCTACCTTCATTAGAGAAAGTTGTTTATGTATTTGACGCTTGTAGCTTGTAGGCTTGTCACGAGCCACTTCCTGGTATGCAATGGTTCTAGTCTCTCTAGGCGATCTTGTGAGTGGCTAGGTAAACTTTTGCTCTATGTGGCTATTTTTTCGCAGGATCAGCTTGCCTCTGCAAAAATAGCAGTGAAGGAAAATTAAGAAGACTCATATATACATATTTTTAGTGAAGATGACTCACCATGACATCAGACCAACGAGCATAACCCTTTGTACCCGATGTATGTGTTGTCTTCCTCATTTCACGACTTGTTTCTCCCCTTCAGCTGCCCAATCACGTTCAAGATTTATGGTCCAATTATCCACCGCCATGGTTGCACAATCTAAACAAAATATAGCACCAGTAGAAAATTTAGAATAAAGATAACAAAATAGTAACAATTAGACTAAAGTGCATATCTGTAATGTTATTTGAACTTGAGGCTTGACAACAAATAAAGTGCCACATTTCATATAGAATGGTCAAGAGGATGACATATTGGCTTCATCTAAAATACTTGTGTTTTTGCTCATGTATGTAAAGATTTGATGTTGTTCTGCATGTACTATGTTCAGAACATTGCCTAGCTGTGCTACAACTTACTCCGTATATAGCAGGGTGTAAGAGATGATGCAAACTGCACATTTTTGCAAACTGAAAGTTACAGCTACTGAATAGCTAACTTTGAGAATACTTAGGGATATATTAAACTACTGAAACCTTTGTAAGTTATAAGAGCCATCTATATTCCAATGACTCTTGGTTTGAATATTTTTCAAGACACTGAATAGCTAAGAAGCTCCATCGTAGGCAGAGGATCAAGTGTGTGTACAAATGACTTCACTGATAGAGATAGCTAACAAGCACCCAATTCATGAGAATTTTAAAATAAATAAAAAGGTCATTTGTTAGGGCATATGACTGAATAGTTCACAAAAAAAAGTGGCATTTGGCAGGGCATAATATGACTCCACCGCTGCAAGTTGTTGACATGAAGAAAGCAATCAAAACTAATGTGTGATCAAGCACCTATATAATAACTCAATGAAGTTCTAATATTGTTCCAACAGACATGATACTATTAGGAAGCAAGCAATGGAGTTTATTCTAATTCTACATAAATGTTGTTCTGAAGGCACTACAAATAAAGATTACTAAATTAAATTGTAAAAGATAGGAACGTCAATGAACTCAAGAAGAAAAAGAGAAGAGACGAGCAATACCATGCCGCTACTACACCATATAGAGATAGTGCTTACCTAGCGATTTGAAATCCCTGAAAGTCACTGAAGACCATATAGGCCAAGTCGGCAAGCCCATATATATGTATACACAGTAGTGTAGGCCTAAGGCGAGGATAATGGAGAGATAAGGCAGTAAGAGAGTAGGACCTTGGCATTGAGTACCTCGAGCGGCACGGGGTTCCGTGGCGGACTGGCCCAAAGGCAGCGTCGGGTCTGTGCCCTGTAGAGGAGCTAGGTTCCAGTGACGGAACAACGGCGGCGAGGGTACGGTGGTGCTTGCCCTGAGCACGGTGATGCCGCTGCAAGAGATGTGGGATGACATTCTCGAATCCATCTGCATGGTGATGGATGTGATGGTTTCGCTTGTGAAGAAGGCCGGCGATTTGGGAATTCCAGGGGATTATGTTCTCGGAGCGGACGAGTAGAGATAAGTCAAGCACATACCTAGCAATCCGGCTGGACGTACGGACGAACTGATCCAGCCACCAAGAGCATGGATCACCTGCCGGCGGTCGGTCCTCTCCGTATGGATCAGTAACCCGACGAGATCGCTCAACCAGCAGTTGGCCGCTTCGCCTCTGCTCCGTTCGCCGCCACGCCGGCCCTGGAGCCTGAGTCAGTTACTCAGTTCGTGGGCATGAGGAGGGCGTTGGAGTTTTTCAGCTACATCCGATTATTTGGATATGACCAAGTCACCGAGAGCGGCAAGTGTTTGGCGGCAGATGTATGTGCGGAAGAAAAATTTTGGTGCGAAATATTTTCCGTCAATTTTTTTTGGGGAAAACTAATAATCATTATATCTTGATTCTAGATTTCTGGTCGTTATATCAATCTACAAATTCTAGCACAAGTTGATAACACAAATCAATTCCTTTATTGGAATCGATTTTCTATTATATTCAGTACCAGTAGTTAAAAAATTTGATGACATCCGATGCAGTCCTTACGTAAAAAAAATATATATACTAATATATTTCACAATGTACAAATTACATTATGAGTAATGACATGTATGTTGGTTTTGTGATATTAACATTAACCCACGAATGAAATTTATTTATATATAAATAATAATGATGTCAATTTAACGTGGCAAATTATTATTACTAGGAAAAGTGCCCCGTGCGTTGCAACGGGTGATGGGTAAATATGATATCGGTACCATCGATTTAAACCGCAATGGCTAATAATATGTTTTTGTTATGAAGTTTGACGCGATAAGTATCTTATATCATGTTGTTTGTGTATTATTTGACACATGACAAAAGTGTAGCCCTTGTCAAAAGGAGTTTGTAATAGCAAGATTGTTTTAGTATTTTTTTGATTGTTTTGATTTTCTATTATTTATAGAAGTCTTAAATGATTTAAAAGAAAAGAAAACAGTAAAAGAAAGAAAAAGTTATCTTTGTCTTGGACGGGCCATGATCTTCGGCCCAGCTCACGGCATAACCCGAGCCAAGAGCCCTGGTGTCCCCGTCCCCGAAACGATAGGTCCATGCGTACAAAAGAATAAGAAAAGGAACCCTAAATTCTTTGTAAACTGTTTAAGCCCTAATTTATTTGTCTTTGGTATATTTGCATCTGGAACACTATTATTTATTTCTAATTCCTTTTGTCCTCTTCCTTTGATTGTGAGAAAGGTCGGAGGCAGCCCACCGCGGACCACGACGAACGTTCTCGTCTCCGAGGTGCTCTTCCAGAAATTTGAGGCCAAAGCTTTGCAAATAGTTTTTCAACCTGACGTGCCTCAAATATAACCTTAAAAGTTGCGTCAATGGCCCAGGCTCAAAGATGGTTCAAGCTGGTATGGTTCAGGTTGGTAGCCCACCCCCCCGCATCTTGTAGTCGCCTCTTGTACTCGCCTCCCCACCGCATCTCTACTTTCCTTTTTCGAGGTGGGACTAAAACAGCTCCGATCTCCCGCACCGCCCGATCATGACGACTTGTTGTGACTTGGTGCTGGGCTCGCTATATCCTTCATGGGCCTCCTCCGTCATCATCATGGGATTGGCTGGCCTTTCAATCATCATGGCCCCTGGGCTTACAAACCCTGTAGCGATGGGCAAAAGCGAAAAAAGGCCCGTAGAAAAAGAAGGTGAAAAGCCCGGTGAAAAAAAAGGAGGTGGGACTGAAATTTTCTCTCTTTATTAGTAGGTATAGATTATTACTACTGCTACTACTAATGAAAAATAGTTCCTAGATACGAGTATTTTGGATAGATGATTTTAAATTAGAAAAATTGTCAGCTACAAAGTTGCATAATTTCTCAAGATCTATAATTTTTATTTTGATAGTTTGTCCGTCCGAGGTAGTTTGAAAAATCACATTTGATTTGTGAAAATTGATATTTAAACTTTGTTAGATAGATTACTTTAAATGAAAAAGGTTATTAACTATAAAATTGCATCATAACTTTTCGAGATCTACAAATTTTGTTTGGATCATTTCTCCATATGAGCATATGGAATATTTTGCCATCAAAATTACTTATGGCTATAGAGCATATGGTTCATGTGGTATTCACTTAGGGCCGCTCGCTCACATGGTTGCAAGGACCAGAGAAGTTGCAAGGACCGACGGAGTGCGAGTGTGGGCGAAGTGAAGAGTCTACCGACGATTGCTCTATGAGTCTTTGTAACACTTGGACTGTAACATTATTATTTTGTGTTACTACGGGGCATATATTTGTAACATACTTTATATGTTCCATTTATGTGTTACAACGTAGTGCTCTATTGTAACATTTTGCTTGTAACACTAATTTTGTGTTACTAAAATTATTGTCATTAACACATTTTTATGGAAGGAGTGTTTTGTGTTACAACCAAAGCCTCAGTAACACTCTATTTTGTGTTCTTGTGATATTTCATTGGAACACATTGATGAATATGTTACAAGAAAGTGTTACCATAACTTTGTTGTGTAGTAGTGAAATTATGAAGTCAGTGATGTTGTGCTTGAACACAACCACCTACTCCACATACCAGAGACCTTCCACTTGATGAAATCACAACGGAGAATTTCAGAACTCCAAGCTTTTGAAATAGAAACGGCAAATGATTCTGGAATTAGGCCAAAAGCTGCCCATGAATTGGCCACTCGTCAAGTTGGTGGACCACTTAACCTTAGCTATACTTGCCGTGATCGTAAAAATTATTTGCAGAGCAAACGTCAGAGGGAATTGGCTTTTGGACAGGCAGGTAGTATGTTGAAGTATTTTCATGATAAAATTGTTGAAAACCCATGTTTCCAATATGCTTTGCAGCTAGATTGTGAGGAGCACATAACCAACATATTCTGGGCTGATGCTAAGATGGTCCTTGACAATGCACACTTTGGTGATGTTGTCACATTTGACACAACTTTTGGGACAAACAAAGAATATTGGCCATTTGGTGTATTTCTTGGGCTCAATCAGTTTAGAGAAACCACTATTTTTGGTGCTGCACTTCTATTTGATGAAACAGAAGCATCGTTTACATGGTTGTTTGAGACTTTTCTAGTTGCACATAATGGAAAGCAGCCTAGAACTATTTACACGGATCAAGATGGAGCAATGGCAAAAGCTATAAAGATAGTATTCACAGAATCATATCATGGGCTATGCACGTTCCACATAATGCAGAATGCCGTCAAGCATTTATCTCCAATTAAGGGTAAAGAGGAAGATGAAGCTGAGGAGAACGAGGAAGGTGCAGAGAAAGAGGAAGGTGACGAGGAATCTCATATTCTCTATGATTTTAGTGCTTGTATGTTTGCCCACGAAGATGAGGCATCATTTGAAGAAGCATTTTAGATTATGAGATCCAAAGTTCATAAGCAAACTTGGCTAGATAGCATTTACAAGGTCAAAGAGAAATGGGTTGAATGTTATATGAGAGATGTCTTTTCTTTGGGAGTGAGAAGTACACAACTAAGTGAGAGCTTCAACAATGCATTGAAGAACCATTTGAAATCAGATTTTGATATCATTAGATTTCTGAAGCACTTTGAGAGGTCAGTCCAAGAGAAAAGAGATAAAGAACTAGAGTCTGAATTTGAGGCAAGGAAGAAGCTACCAAGAAGACTAATGTGCACACCTATGCTGGTTCAAGCAAGCCAAGTGTACACTCCAGCTATTTTTGAAGCTTTCCAAGGGGAATATGAAAGATCCATGGCTGCCTGCAGAGTTTTGGATGGAGAACACAAATATGTTGTTTCTGTTGGGAATTTGCTTGGTGAGCTAACTTCTGAGGTGGAGTACATAGTGATCGGTGATTTTGTTAATCAAAATGCTACATGTAGTTGTAGAATGTTCGAAAGGACAGGGATATTATGTGCACATGGCCTGAAAGTTCTTGATCTAATGAATATAAAGAGATTGCCACCACATTATATCTTAAAGAGATGGACCAGAGAAGCACGTGCTGGAAATATACAAGATAGGCAAGGAAGGAAGGTGGTAGCAAATCCAAAATTGGAAGCTCAACTACGGTACAAGGATATGTCTCATAAGTTTCACAATTTGGCAAATAAAGTTGCTATCTCTCCAGAATGTTGTGTGCTGTTGGAAAATGCACTTGATTGCCTTTCTTTACAACTAGAGGAGAAACTTAATTTACTATCTTCTAGTGGTACAAATGAGCCCTCCGAGGACAAAGAAAAATGTTGACCCAAATGTGCAGCAAATTGAGGATTTTAGTGCTGCACAACTCAAGAAGAAGGAGGTTCAATCAAACAAGTCAAAGAGAACTAAAACTTGGATTGATAAGCTATGCAAGGGGAAGCGCAAGAATCCTATATCTGGAAAACCAACAAAAAGTAGTGAAGGTATAATATATGATCTACTCATCACTGCATGTTACTGTAAAAAATTGTTTAACTAATGAATTGACCTTTTATTGGCAGCAACAAAAGAAAAAATGATGGTAAAAACGTAAAACACGTAGACGTGAAGGATGATGGCAGCCACAAAGAAATAAATGTGGAGGTTGAACAATACAATATGCTTAGCAATTTTAGCCAGCTTGTGGCAGCACCAACTTATGATGATGATATTCTCTATGATCACGATATGTTCTAGTATTTGCAAGATGGTTAGATGGCTTTTGGAATGGTTTGATGGCTTTTGCTTTTGGACAGGCTGGTTAGGCAACATTAGTATTTAGTATATGACGGATGAAGCTAAATATAGTATTTTATGGCCAAATTGTACAAATGAATATGGCCTAAATTTAGAATAGTTATTCTCTATGCTCCAAGAACTTGATTCAGTGACATGTATGCTCCAAGTTGTTATATATGACTGTTTTTAAGTTTAATGCTATCTGGATCTTAAAGTTGTTATATGTGTCGCAATTTGTCATCTCTACATCCACCAAATATGGGGACTTTATTTATTTATTTATTTTTGAGAAAATAGCATAAAAAAAGTTCTGATTCATTCGGTCATTATCTGAAGTCAAAGGCTGGCTGGCCGGATTTAGATGCATCCCAAAATAGCATCGCTGACTGCTTAGCCCACAGCTAACTGAGTTGGAACGGGGTGGAAAACGGGGACAATACGGACTCATGTGGGCGGCCAGCCGATAGACGTTAGATGTGTTTTGCACTGCTTAGATTTGTGCAATGTCACGGCTTGACATCCCATGACAATGTCACCCAATCTGCGTGTGGATGCTTTGTTCCCAAGCATCCTGACTGGCCCAACAGGTCTCTTGCCATCTACCTTCATTCATTGAGTGTGCATCCATGTTGTAGCCGTGCCTGCTGTCAGATGGAGAAAACTGAATAAGCTACTTTTTGTTAGCTCTCTCTCTCTCTCTCTCTTTTCAATTCCCTTCTAAGAGAAGAAGAAAAAACATTAATGAATGGAACTTCATGCATGAAGCTAATCACAGATATGCATAAGTTCCATAAACATGGTATAGCGTGATAATCAGCATATATCTTCATCAATAAAAGTCTAGAAACACACTTTGCAACAGCAACTACAAACTAAAGTTAATTAAGGCTGGCCGATAAACAAAGGCACTCTAAGTTCTAGTACTATTACTATTATTATACAACAAGAGCTAGATTTCACAGTGACCGATGTGATTCCCAATTTACAACAAAGCTTCTAGTAATTACGCAGCCGGTAGGGAGGACCAGTGTTCACAAATGTGACCTAAAACCCAAAATGTTGAAGACCCTTGCTGGCCACCTTTTATTCTTTTCGTGAGATCAAAATATAATCCAATCAAAAAAAAAAATTACAGTAACTAATGTGATTTAATGTTTCAGTTCTATTTGTGGGAAATTTGAGAAAGAAACTAAGCCGCCATATATATGGTCTAAGCCGCCATAATGTGGCTGGCCAACCTGATGGTCGGTTAGGTGTCTGTACTTAAGAAACTATGAATTACCAGTATGGGGCAGAGACAAGAGAGCGCCTATATATGGTCTATGTGTATGCTTCTTTCAGGATGACATATAATTAGCATATATGCCCCATATGTTTGGTCGATCAGTATGACATAAACAACGTTCTTATTCAGATTCAGGATCAGTATGACATAAACAACGTTCTTATTCAGATTCAGGCGTATATGCAGTCGTGGAATTGGATACACATAGTCCAAAAACCTGTGTCATATGGGTGTGGGATGCATCTGGAGTTATAGCTAGCTGCAAAGAGAGACTCGAAGGGTGCTGCGCGGTGTAATGCCTATATGATGGGTAGTGCGAGTGGCTGGGCAGTCTGAACGTGGTGGGTGTTAGCAAGGACACCTGACAATGATGTTATGTTTTGCTTTCCAACTTGCTGTTTTGTTATTCCACGGCAGTTATCAGCATAAGCACGCGTTAGCTGGAGCAATTTGTGCACGTTGTTCTCAGCTTACATGTGCCAGGAATGTTTAGTAATTAATTCTTCTCGTCTTGTGTGTATGATGGTTTCTGAGCCTGTTTGTTGACAGTGAGCTGTGAGAGTGTCATCTGGGTAAAAGAAGGCAGTCACATAGAATGAATCAAACATACCTAGATTTATGAAGATGTTTATATCAATATAAAACCTCAAATTTGAATTGCCGATACCTGTGGTAGAGTCTAAGAAATAGAAACCTGGACTAATTAGGGTGAAACTGCAATCAGGAATAAAACCTTTTGGTTTAATCATCAGACACAGTAGGTTTTTCAGTTTAACTTTTTATTGCATTGTGCTTTAGATTTGTCTGTTAACTGAAAATTTCATGAAGGATCGGAATTATATAATATTTCATTCTGTTCTAGGTCTGACAAAAGTGATGGCTATTGCGAAGGGATTGGGAAAGGAACAATGAGTGCGGTGCATGGCTTATATAGGCCAAGTATGTTCCAGGGACAGAAAGGGACGATGATTGCGTTGTACAGCGGGTCCTGCAGGTTTGCCAGCCAAACAGGGAGGATTGGAAAGGGATGTGCGCGCGCACCTGCGCAGGATAGCCGTGGCACTGGGCGGATCAGCAACCTAGCTATGCCATGCGGCTTCACAATTCACAAGCATGGAGGTGACCACAACTGCGAAGGAAAGCCAGCAGGTCGAGATTGGGCAGAACGGGAGCATGATCACTTTTTTTTCTTTCCACAAACTGAATTTTTGAACAAATTTTAAATTCACTTTTGAACAGTTTGGTCTTGGCTTCAAGGGTTTAAGCCGAATGGGGTGTTGATGTCTGATGGATTTGAACTCTAAGCTGTCTTGTGCTGAGGTCTCTGTGAGTTCATGAGAGTTTTTTGAATGTTTCCTCCAACTGTAATAAAGCCGAGTTGTTTTTTTTTAGAAATACAGTTTCGTTTTGGAACAAAAACCAAACAAGACAACGAGACAAATGCACCAGCATTAATGCATGTATCTTGCCTTATAGGTGATTTTAATTTAGAAAAGAAAAATATTATTGGCCTACTATTGAATGCTCACACACAAATGCTCAATTAAATAAATTTAACCTATTTTAAGGAATCGAATTTTTTATAGGGTGTTACAAAAAAAGTGTAGTGGCATTGAAAGTACCGTTGATGTGCCAACCACCAGACCTTGGTAAGTCACTCAAATTAAAAAGGCAGTCGCGCTTCTGCCTGCTGAGCTTCTAGTCCGTCAATTATATTTCTTTTTTATATATATGGAGTGTCTGCATACTCATCCTTTCATGTAAAGCGCATTGAGAAACACTCTTCTGCTTGCACGGTGTCTACAGATACACCGAAATGGGATGCATCGGGAGTTTGACCTCTACCTTGGAGTACATATAATGCCTTGATAGGATTCTTGGGACCAACCAAAAGAGTACATCGCTTCCAACCAGTGAACTATGAACTAGATGGTCCAAAGAACAGTGGACAGAAATCAGTGCATAGATGATGACATGATTTGGCTCACAAAGAAGAAGCGAAAGCATTAGCTGGAGTGCCATCGTATGCAAACCGTAGGCTGTGAGTTGCTATGAGGGAAATGGCACTAAGGTGAGAGAGAGATAGTGCCATTCTTGTTTCTTTGGCTCTTTTTTTGTTTTGGATAAACTTTGTGTGAGTTGGTGGTCATGTTATACCTGATTGGTTAGTTGATCGTCCTAGGTTCCCACTCCTACATAGCTAGAATAAGAAAATAGTAATTAGCAATTAAATTAGAGATACTAATTATGAGAAAAGTTTCAAGTGAAGCAGAAAAATCGTCCCAAGGATAATATTATTACTCACTAGTAATTAATGGACATGATTTTATTTGTTGTCACAGTTGTCTATAAATACAAGTCCTTGTGGTGTACAAATATATTATGCCCACTCATGGTGCGTCATTAGCCATCCTGAGATGCTATATAAAAACTCCAATCGAATGACCAAAGCTAATCTTGCTCATAGTGAAACATGAAGGAGAGAATTTGTTACTATACACTTTGAGTATGGGCACTAGGAATATGGGCCTGGTGGACGCTAAAGATGATGTTTGGTTGCATCCAGGGCAACAGAAAACTTTTTGTATACATATCTGTCATATCATCTCACCCTGTGGATCCTTCTTCACAGAGGATACAACGGGCTTCCCTACATGACAAAATCCCGTGAATATTAACTTCCATCATATATGAGAATGCAGTGGTTTGGAGTTTGGACAAAAGAGATTAATCAACTATGCGCTGACCTTCATTTTTTATGCACAATACATCCAAAACTAGAAAATTAAATTCTGTTGCGAGGAGTGGCATCCTATCAGATGCAACCCATACTGAACAAACAACCGTTTCCTCTTTTTCTTTCACATACTACAACACAAATTTGGTTCAGTTGAGGCATGGGTTACATGTATCTATATGTCACTGAAACCTTTGTCTATAATAAATAGCTATCTAAGTGTAGGGCATCGTTGAATGAGCTGTTCAAACTAATCCTCACTTGCATGTGTTTTCATTATAAAGTCCCTTGTAGACATACATGTACATGCCTGACATGCATACACGACACACATTATATACAAACTTTGTCTCCACTTGTTGCATAGGATAGAAGTGTTAGTCCCCTAGTCATCTGTATATTAATTCTTTAATTAGCTCACCGGTGTTCATGGACGTCTGTGCATGGCCCAAAACCGTGGCGTTCGACTTCACGGTGGGGCTGCCTGGCTGTATGCAGAGAGGACCGCTCCTTGCAGAGGCCATGCGTGGTTGCCTGTATTATGAGTTCACCTCGTGTGGACCGCATGGCTTGTGTTGAAGTGGATGGCATACATGTGTACTTGCCCTCCGGACCTGAGTTGAGAGTCACATATCTGGGCTTTAATAATGTAAGAGTAAACTCAACCAGATATATCATATGCTGAGAGAGTCTCTTCCATTTTGTGAAAAAAAGTATCTGGGCTTTCAAAGCCGTGTACTTGGTTGCTTACACAGCGTTCGTTGCGCTGTTCTTAGTCAAGTTTAGTGCATCTTCAATGATGTCGAAGCACCAAGAGGCACTGAGTGTTCCGTGCTGACTTGTTTGTTAGGGTTATAGCTCAAACTTGGCATTGGTTGCAGCAATGGCATCAAACAGTTGGCGCAAGCTAGTCCAGAGAATCCGCTGCTGCCAGAAGCACGAGGGAGATGTACCGGGGGACGAGGAACATGTGGTGAAGAAGCCGAGCTATCTCCAGCGTCATGCTTAGCCCATAGATCGGCACAGAAGTAGAGCAGAGTATTATATGGAGAGATGGTGAGGTGCAGTGTTGATTGCTATGCTGCTGCTGCTGCCGCTGCCGGTTTGGTTTACAAGCAATCAATAATGGTGGTCTCACATGGCACGCGACAAGCCCGACATGTAGCTGCTGCTTGAGTCCTCTAGAAAGTACTGGCCGCATGCAGCTGTGCATATGTGTGGTGTGGAATCCATGTGGCTGGCCTGATGGACGGTTACTGGTTAGGTGTCTCTAATCAAGAAAACATCAATAAACTCTATATTATGTCTGCCAGTGTAACACCCTAAAAATTCCTTTTGCTAAATATAGTTTAAAGCTGACCGAATATTATTTATTTAGCACAAAAAAAAAGAAACAATGGACAACAACATCCCACGTGTTGCTACAGTAACACGCAGCTACAGTAACCGCCCAAAGCCCATTGCGTGGTCAGCACCGTAGTTTTTACTTTTCCTCTCCCCATCGTGAACCCCTAGCAGCCGCCACCCCTTCTCTTCACGGCAAAACAGAGAGAAGAAAAGAGAAGGGAGAAGGAGAAAGAGAAGGGAGAAGGAGGAGGAAGGAAGCCCTAGGGTTTTGCCGCCGCCATCGCCGTGCCGTGCTTCTCCAAGTTTTCCATGGCGGTGACGATCCTATCGCGAACGACGTGGATAGCTGGTGTCTCATCGTCATACTCGCTGCAGTTGCCTAGGTGAGGTGGCAAAGCCTAATCTACTTCTTGGATCGAGTTCTATGGATCGAATCATTGAATTAGGATGGGTATAGCTAGAGTGATCCACGAAATTCCCGAAATTAATCTTGTCCCAAATCTGAAATCCCGTCAGACCGTACAGCTCCTGTTCATTGCTGTTTTTGAGTACCTTAATGACCTTAATAAATTTTGCCACAGTGGAAACATTTGTAGAGGACTTCAATACCTTTCTTTTGACACCAATATCACCCTCATAGCCTCTGTATTTTTAGAGTTACAGCCATTCTTAGACGGCTGTTTTGCAGTGACGAAATTCTGGACAGATTCTAGATTTACCCAGTTTTGGCCCCCCGAAACAGAGGAATTTGAACTTATGATCTAAATACGATTTGTAGAGTTTTTATTAAGCTTTCTAGATTGTTAGAGAACATAATTTTTGAATGTATATATCTCTAGTTTTGAATTTTACAAGGCTGCTGTCCTGTTTTGACTGACAGAAAATTCAGTTAAGATGCAAAGATGTTTATGCTATTTTCTAGACTTCTTATGATAAATTTCACAATATGTAAGTTGTAGATAAATGAATGATCTATGATCTGGTAGATTTTGGGAATTTATTATGGTATGGCTATTTGTCTAAGAAAAAGATAAGGATTAGTGCTGCTGTTATGATCGGTAGCGAGACGGTAGATGTCTAAATGGCGGGTTTGGGATGTTTTATGGTGTACCTTGTTTTCTTGATTTGTTTGTACGATGATATCAGTACTGAGAATTGCTTGTAATCAGGTGGTTGTTGCCTTCAAAGAGTGTCTAGCTCATTCGCCGATCATCGGTAAAAAGGCAAAGTAAACGTGGCGCTGTGGTCCACATGCTTTAACTTTGTTGTTTGAATTGCCTCCACTAAATTTCAGTTTCTAACACTAGCCAGATAATATGAAATTGAATTTATTGATTTACTTTGAAGTATGATATTATATCTTGTGGTTTTACTTTCTAAATTATGAATTGTGAGGTGTATATGAAGTATGGGAAGTGCATACATTGCAACATTTGCATTTGCACTCTTTCCGTTGGTATGCATTGGAAGAAACCGTAGCCAAATTGGTGCGGTAAGTACCGGTACAGCAACGCACATTGATAAGCATTGTGGTTGCAGCCTTCACTCCCTCTTGTTGGGTTGTGTGGGTAGAAGTGAAGTCATGCATTGCATTGCATCATGTGCATTGCACCTGTAAGTATATTTATGTTTCTATGAAGCAGCTTATATTACACTTGGAAGTATATTGATATTTATATGAAGCATCAAATATCTCTATTACTATGCAATTTAAATCTGATGTTTAATCAAACTGTGATTTGAATAACTTGGTTAAAGCAGTTTGCTTGCTGAGGTTCATACGCTTGTTTCCCCCATCTCAGGTACTTGAGCTTTGAGGATGCTTGGCGGGATGGGAGTAGCATGCACATATGTTGTACACTTCGAACAATCACTTTTTTTATGTAACATGATAGTCGGCCATAGAATCAGTTTTGCGTCTTGTACTAAATAGCTGAGGTTTGTCGGTTAGGTTTGTGGATCCTTCGTATGTAATCGTAGAAGACTTATTTTTATGCTCAATCTAGATGTCGAGATTTTGCTTCCGCGTACTCTGTAGTTCTCGTAGTGTGGTAATCCTCCGGAGGATTGTTGTTTTTCTTCCTGGGGGTGTTACAGTTGGTATCAAAGCCTAGGTTATAGGTTCTAGGCTTAAGTTGTGATAAAATTTTGATTCACTTAAAAACTTGACACACTTGCACTTATAGGTGGGGAGTTGGGTTTTTCTTAAGGATGATATATGTTTACCTTCTTGTCTTGCTGATTCATATATGCAATTTTGTTTATACATGTTATAATCATTATCTAGCTTTGTGCTCCTAGACGTTGTAGGTACCTTTTGAATAGTGGAAGGGATTTTCGTTGTAGTTTTGGTTCGTAGGACCTAAGAATAAGTTTGAAACCTATAGATTTTTTGTTTAGAATTGCAGATGGGTTGAGTGGAGGGCCCCCGCAACACCTTCTCTGTTTTGCTAAGTGAGGTTGACCGAGTGATAGGTTGACCCAACTATTTATATTCAAAGTAAATTGTTGAATGACGAATGGGATGGCCTCCATGTCGTGCAATTCTAACTATTTGCTCTTGACATATCAAATGGGTGGGTCATTGGTTGCCTTTTCCTATAGATTGGAGTGGCGACTTTTCAGCCTGACCTTAGTCTGGTATAGTTTTTTTTTCAGACAACTTAAAGTCCATCCTTATGGAAGTTGTCATGATGTGGTGTCAATAGACATGTGTGGAGTTGTGTGGTTCTGAGGATTTAAGCCTAGTGTTGTGCCTAGTGCTATTTTGGATGCTAATAATGTAACTTGACACTAAAGTCACTTTATAAATGTGTTTGGCTAGTCTGTGTGTTGTAGTGGCCTTAAAGGCTTTGAGGTGGATCTAATCTTGCATTATCCCAATAGAGTGGTTCAAATGATCTATAGTAGGTTTGTGTACCAAATGTTCCTTTAATCACATAAGTTGGATGACAAATTCTATAATATGGTGCAAGTGACATATTTGTGAGGATCATGGCTTACTGATATTCTAGACTAGTGCCTATAAGGACAAAGTTTTGGAGGTTGTTTCATGGCAATTTTGACATGATTATTTGGTTAGCCTATAATGATTGGCAATATGTTGCTTTGTTTAGAAATATGTTGTCACGATGCATAGCTTTATTTTGTGGTTGGTGTGGCATGGGCTGCATTGAAGGCATATACCAATAGGATGAAGATATGATGGTATGTTGGTGTTTGTCTAGTGGTTGCTGACCTAGTCGTTCATGTTGTTTGAATGATGCTCCAGTAAGGAGAAGTTCTAAGACATTATGGCTTTGATGTGGATCAAACCGATATGTGGCGTCACTTTGGAATATCTTCATGAGATTAAAGTGCTTTTCATTTTCTCCTATTTCCTCTTATAGATCAAGTGGGTCTAATAAAGTAGTGAAGCTAGCTCTTAGCTCAATGATTTTTGGTTGTCATGGAGGTACAAGCAGTTGTTCTTCTAGGATCTTTGATGAGAAGGTTAAACTAGTATTGAAAATAAGTAGAATCATTGGATCAACGTTGTGATGTGTTGTTGGTCTTTGTAGGAAAAGAAAGCATGTTTTTCTAGTGCTACCCCAATGGATCCATAGTGAATCCCTACTCAATTGCATGCTTGGTAGTAGTGAACTAGAAGTTCTCAAAAAAAGGTAGTAGTGAACTAGTGTTTTGCCCTTTTCTTCATGAATTCAAAAGGTCAGTTTTGGCCGAAGTAATGCTCTAAGCTTAGTTTTAGTAGTAAGAGTTATTCTCTGGGTCATGTTGGCATGAATGAGTGGTTATTGTGTAATTTTTGTCCTATAGTGAAGGTTGACCTTTGTTACCAGGGTTTGAAGGTTGTCCATTCCTCTCTAGGTTGGAGATGTTCTGAGAAGGATAGAATACATTTTGTGGCAAACCTAACAAGTGTGCCTTCTAGATTTTCATGGTTGATTTTTTTTTGACAAGTTATTAATTGGGATGGAAACATTGTAGATCCCAAGAATGATGTTTGTTTGGTAGAGTGGCAGAGACTAACTATTGCCATGGAAGTTGGAAGATTTCTTGCACTTGCCGATACCATCATTAGTTTGTTTAGAACTAATCTAGTTTCTAAGAACATATCACCAAGTTAACTATGAAGGGTTTGTTCGCTAGGTGGCTTTCCCACATGTTGTTGTGGTAATGGAGGAGAAATATAAGTAGCTTAGAATGTTAACTAATAATAAATAAGAGATGTATATGTATGGTGTTGGTAATGTAATACATGTTAGTGGATGATTTATAGGATTCTAGTGTACACAACGTAATATATGCCAGTAAATGATGTGGTTTATTAAAGTAAATAGTTTGAATAAAGACATAATGACATGTTCTAGTGGATGCTAATGTGGACACTCTACATGGCAAGAGAAATAGCTAGTGGGGTTTTGCTTTATACAGTGATTATTAAGTTTGAGGTGAGCTTCTTAAACTTCGAAGAACAAATTGGTGAGTAATCCTATTATGGATTTTTGGAGAATGGAAAGTGTTTTACAATGGAGAAGGAAAATTAGTATGGGGTGTGCTCATGCAAGAAGGATGGGTGATGTCTTATGCATCTAGGTAGTTGAGATAACATGAGGTGATTTACCTACACATGATTCTGAGTTGGCAATAGCGGTATTCGCATTGAAGTTTTGGATGCATTATCCTTGTGGTGAGTATTCGATATCCTTCTAGACCATCTAGACCATCAGAGGATCAAGTATATATTTAGTCAGAAGGAGCTAAACTTGAGATAGAAGAGGTGGCCAGAGTTCATTAAGGATTATGATTTGAATATTTATTACCATCAAATAAAGAAAAACATTGCTAGAGATGCTCCTATTTTAGGGATGAAACTAAATCAGATTTAGGTGGATACTATGTCCTATATCTCATAATCTATCCCATATTTCTCTCTGATCTTATACCTACATTTGGATCATTCTAATGTTGATCTCTATCTCAGATATGAACTAGAAATATAGTGTTGGGTATTTGGATTCATATACTATCAAATACTAAAGGTTCGAATTCAAATAGTGACAATACATGCAAGGTTTTGACCTTTTTGAGACAAGCGGATATTAGGATAAATATATCCATCCCATTCTTACCCCTACCCTTTGTAGTACCTATGTTCCTAAAGCGTTCATGGTATTGATTGATGACCATAGAGTATTTCTCTTTGCTATGTTGGAGTTTGCATGTGAGGAGACCCAAGTTTTATTCAATCACCATGGCATGAGAAGGTGAGATGGTTTAATTAGTTGTAATATCTTACTCTAGGCACTCACAAGTGCATTGATGTAGCTAAAACCCATGAGTTTAGTATGGAGGTTGATGGCACTATTTATTTTAGAGGTCATCTACGTGGTCCATAGAAAGCTATGTGAATCTGGATTTTTGAAGGAAGCTCATTGCACCAATATATGGCATGTCTAAGTGAGACTAAGATGTATCAAGATTTTAAGCAATATTTTTTTGGTGGAAGTGGATGAAGTTGATATTGTTAAGTATGTGGTTTGTGTGGTATTTATCACAAGGTGAAGGCTGAGTAACAAAGTTTTGCTAGGTTGTTAAAAACATTGGAGCTCCCTAAGGGGAAATCAAAGAATATAACAATGGACTTTTGGTTGGATTGCCTAGCTCGTGTAGAGGTAAAGATGATATTTGTGTTGTCATTTATAGGTTTACCAAGTGGTCCACCTTATTCCAATGAAGATGACTAATTCAACCATAGATTTGGTTCTATTGTAGATCAACAACATTGTCGATTGTTTGGTGTGCCCAAGTCTATCACGTTAGATCATGATGCTTCGTTTGTGTCTAATGTTGGGAAGTTCTAGAATGTGCTTTCGGTCATGAAACTTGATATGAGTATCATTGTCCATTCTCATATAGATGACCAATTTTAGTGAACTATTAAGATCTTGGAGGATATGTTTGCGTGCTTGTGTGCTTTTATGTGCTTCAGGCTAGTTTTGGATGGCTCCATACAAAGCGTTGTGGGCATAGATGTATTTCTTTGCTTTTTGAGGATATGGGTTGGTGAGGTCTCCATAGTGGGTATTTTTGGGAATGATAGACTCATGATGAGTATGTGAAATTCAGCAAAAACATTGATTGCTTGAAGTCGGAAGAAGCACTATGAAGGTGTTAGATAGAGGGCTTTGGAGTTCAAGGCGTGTGAGATGAGAGGTTCTTGAAGACATCACTAACGAAAGATATTGTTGGTTTAGTTACCTAAGGGAAGCTTAACCTGAGGTATAGTGGACCTTATGTGTTTATCGCTCATGTTGGCACATTGTCAATCGGTTGTTGTTGGTGGAGTCCATTGAAGTAGTGCACTCAATGTTTCATGGCACATGGTTGAGGAAAATACTTGAAAGGCCCAGGGAAGATGACCTAGTGACTGTAAAACAAGACTTGACTTTTGAATGTTGCCTAGTGCAACTATTAGAGTTCTTAGAGTGTGAGATGCCCAAATGGACTATCAAGGAGGTAGGCAAAGCTCTTCGAGTCAGATAAGTGATTTCTATAGGCAAATGTGGTTCAATTGTGGTTTGTTAAACAACTATGCTTAGAAGAATTCGGGGACGAATTCCCTAAAGGAGGGGAGAATGTAACACCCTAAAAATTCCTTTTGCTAAATATAGTTTAAAGCTGACCGAATATTATTTATTTAGCACAAAAAAAAAGAAACAATGGACAACAACATCCCACGTGTTGCTACAGTAACACGCAGCTACAGTAACCGCCCAAAGCCCATTGCGTGGTCAGCACCGTAGTTTTTACTTTTCCTCTCCCCATCGTGAACCCCTAGCAGCCGCCACCCCTTCTCTTCACGGCAAAACAGAGAGAAGAAAAGAGAAGGGAGAAGGAGAAAGAGAAGGGAGAAGGAGGAGGAAGGGAAGCCCTAGGGTTTTGCCGCCGCCATCGTCGTGCCGTGCTTCTCCAAGTTTTCCATGGCGGTGACGATCCTATCGCAACGACGTGGATAGCTGGTGTCTCATCGTCATACTCGCTGCAGTTGCCCTAGGTGAGGTGGCAAAGCCTAATCTACTTCTTGGATCGAGTTATATGGATCGAATCATTGAATTAGGATGGGTATAGCTAGAGTGATCCACGAAATTCCCGAAATTAATCTTGTCCCAAATCTGAAATCCCGTCAGACCGTACAGCTCCTGTTCATTGCTGTTTTTTGAGTACCTTAATGACCTTAATAAATTTTGCCACAGTGGAAACATTTGTAGAGGACTTCAATACCTTTCTTTTTGACACCAATATCACCCTCATAGCCTCTGTATTTTTAGAGTTACAGCCATTCTTAGACGGCTGTTTTGCAGTGACGAAATTCTGGACAGATTCTAGATTTACCCAGTTTTGGCCCCAAAAAAACAGAGGAATTTGAACTTATGATCTAAATACGATTTGTAGAGTTTTTATTAAGCTTTCTAGATTGTTAGAGAACATAATTTTTGAATGTATATATCTCTAGTTTTGAATTTTACAAGGCTGCTGTCCTGTTTTGACTGACAGAAAATTCAGTTAAGATGCAAAGATGTTTATGCTATTTTCTAGACTTCTTATGATAAATTTCACAATATGTAAGTTGTAGATAAATGAATGATCTATGATCTGGTAGATTTTGGGAATTTATTATGGTATGGCTATTTGTCTAAGAAAAAGATAAGGATTAGTGCTGCTGTTATGATCGGTAGCGAGACGGTAGATGTCTAAATGGCGGGTTTGGGATGTTTTATGGTGTACCTTGTTTTCTTGATTTGTTTGTACGATGATATCAGTACTGAGAATTGCTTGTAATCAGGTGGTTGTTGCCTTCAAAGAGTGTCTAGCTCATTCGCTCGATCATCGGTAAAGGCAAGTAAACGTGGCGCTGTGGTCCACATGCTTTAACTTTGTTGTTTGAATTGCCTCCACTAAATTTCAGTTTCTAACACTAGCCAGATAATATGAAATTGAATTTATTGATTTACTTTGAAGTATGATATTATATCTTGTGGTTTTACTTTCTAAATTATGAATTGTGAGGTGTATATGAAGTATGAGAAGTGCATACATTGCAACATTTGCATTTGCACTCTTTCCGTTGGTATGCATTGGAAGAAACCGTAGCCAAATTGGTGCGGTAAGTACCGGTACAGCAACGCACATTGATAAGCATTGTGGTTGCAGCCTTCACTCCCTCTTGTTGGGTTGTGTGGGTAGAAGTGAAGTCATGCATTGCATTGCATCATGTGCATTGCACCTGTAAGTATATTTATGTTTCTATGAAGCAGCTTATATTACACTTGGAAGTATATTGATATTTATATGAAGCATCAAATATCTCTATTACTATGCAATTTAAATCTGATGTTTAATCAAACTGTGATTTGAATAACTTGGTTAAAGCAGTTTGCTTGCTGAGGTTCATACGCTTGTTTCCCCCATCTCAGGTACTTGAGCTTTGAGGATGCTTGGCGGGATGGGAGTAGCATGCACATATGTTGTACACTTCGAACAATCACTTTTTATGTAACATGATAGTCGGCCATAGAATCAGTTTTAAGGCCTTGTACTAAATAGCTGAGGTTTGTCGGTTAGGTTTGTGGATCCTTCGTATGTAATCGTAGAAGACTTATTTTTATGCTCAATCTAGATGTCGAGATTTTGCTTCCGCGTACTCTGTAGTTCTGTAGTGTGGTAATCCTCCAGAGGATTGTTGTTTTTCTTCTGGGGTGTTACAGCCAGAGAGTCCCTATATATATATATTCTTTGTCTATCATGCTTCCACAATGGCATATAAGTAGACTGTTGTGCTTTATATGTTTCCACAATCAGTATGATACAAACAACGTGCTTCGAGGCATGACATTTGCAGCCAATATATTGAATTGAGTACGTATAGTTCTCAAACTAGTGTCATGGGAGTGGGGTGCATGTGGAGTACAAGCTTATTGTTGATACGCTCTACCTTGACTTCTCCTTCTTAATCAACAACACACCTAGCTGCGACAATCCCGAAGTGATGAAGCACTCGTGTAATGAACCAGGGCCTGAAATCACAGGCTATGAGGGTGACAAGGCGTCGCTGCATTGATCAAGTAGAGATGCTAGATGGCATGGCATCACTCGAGGAAGGGGAAGTACATCATGGGCGGCCGGTGTTAGAATATATATGGTATTTCATGGGGCACACGTACAGCTAGCAGGAACTGGATGCTGTCACATGGGTAGGGCACAACCGTAGTTTTATGTAGAGATGGCAAAGGGCTAGCATATGTCATTTTGCAAATATATTATCTCATAGCAAATTCATGTCAAATTAGAATGTCCACAAGGAAAGTTTGTTGTTTACATTGTCCATCAGCAACATGACTTCACTATCAATAACTAATAGGTCATACGATTTTTTACCTGCAATAATTTAGATAGTATTTAAGGCTCAATTTGGATCAAACTTCTCCTGTGCGAATTGGGGTCAGTAACACTATCAAAATACATATCTAAGGCATTAATTGGTTGGCATTCATACAAGTACACACATATAGTACCATATATCACATAAGAATCATATAATTGGTGGTTGAAATACATATATAACGCAGACATGGACTATATATCCTTTGTCCATCTTGCATCTATCCTAACATATAAAATAGGTGACTCGTCCCTCCTGTCTCATATGTTGCATTGATAGGTGGCATACTAGCAATATGTTTCCTTCCATTTGTATTTGCACTAGAAAGCTCACACATATAGTCGTATATGGCTGGGCATGGGATGAACCAGGAATTCCAGCTACATCTACATGTCTCGATGAATCAGGAAGACACAAACTCATAGGCGTAGCGACCAGCAACAGAGAGCCTGACACAAAGGCAAGGCAGAGGGTGAGGGTTGAAATTCAAGTGCTACATCAATGTTTGTGTCCACGGTCTGTGGTGACTTTCCAATGACTAAGAATTTCATGACAGATTAATCTAGGATGAGTGCGGCTGCTAGGTTAAACAGACTTGCTCGCTTCCCTCTGTTGATCTGCTCATGGTATCAGGACTACTTTGTGATGATGCTAAGAAACATGGATCAATTGTCAAAACCAAAGAGAATACACCTAGAGACTTATTAAATCAAGTGATTTATTTTCGCTGATTATCGAGATTTTGCCTCGTGCCCAAAAACAAACAGCTGACTGAGTGTGGAATAAATTTGAGAATAAATTTGAGGTGTGGCGAGTAGCAACGGAACATGATGACAAATTAAAGAAAGTCACAGGGGAAATAAATTTTCAGTTGAGATGATATTGGACCATGCACGCCGGCCGTGTCAGAGCACCCTAATGACTAACGGCTGTCCATGATCCTCTCCAGTAGGCGATTTCACTAAGAAAGCAGATGTTTCCACCCTAATCTCTAGGTCTTAGAAATCATATAGACTACTGAAGTATGATTTCTATAGCTAAAAACACATTCACTGAAGACGCTAAGGTTGGAATGAAAACATTAAGAATCCTCGAGGTCCTTGCTGCAAAATGGTGGCCAAAGGGTGTAAAAGCGAATGTCAGAAAACATTTAATCCAGGTCTGAAAGTCCAACCGGGAGTAGAAGTTTAGATTTACTCCAGGTTGGTGCCCTCACCCGGGAGTAGACCTCTACTCTCTGTTTCAATCGACAACCTAGAGTAAAGGTCCACTTTACTCTAGGGCACAAAAAAACTCGAGAGTAACCACGAAAATAGCCTCCAGAATAGAAGTCTATTGTGTAGTGGCCTTTTGGTGGATTAGATACTCGGACACAAGAGTTCCTCCAAATCGCAAGCTTATGAAGACCTATATTAACTAGAAGGCATTTAGAATTGAAATATTTGCCAATAAAATCTTTAGAAATATCATTTATTAGTAGTAGAGTTACATTATCTGTGATTATTAGTGATATGAGCATATGGAGTTTTTCCATCTGTGCTCTAGTTTTTTATGCTCACAAAATTTCAAGTTATGTTTGCCAAATAATCCGTGCATCCAGTTTTTGCAAAGAATTTATGAATGAGGAAAATTGTTTACACACGAATTAATGCATCAAGGTGGACTAATATGGTACATTGAAACTGTAACTGTATTTTGGTTGATTAGAGATTTCAATACAGAAATGTAAACCTGAGATTTGAGTACAGGTTCGAGCTTGTCAGATCCAATCTTGATAAAACATACTACGCTTGAGACCATTGTACTGCATGCGGCTGTTAATGGATACATTTCTTCCGATGTGTTGGAGTATCACTACTACAAAATTGATTTTACGTGGTGTTTCGATTTTATTTTCCGTGGCGGGCATTTGAGAAACCGCCACGGAAAATAGGTGACCTGGCACACCTCCGGCCAGAGAGAAAAACCGCCACGGTTAATCGATTAACCGTGGCGGACATTGTAAAATAACCGCCACGGTTAATAGGGGATTAACCGTGGTGGGCATTTTAAAATGTCCGCCACGATTAATCGATTAACGTGGCGTTTTTTTACAATGTCCGCCACGGTTAATCAGGCCCAAACGACCCATCTGTAGGCCCAAACCAGCCCACTACCATGTCAAGCATATAAAAGCAAGACTCTCACTCAAACCCTAACCTAGCTCTCCCTCACACCCAGGCATCTCTCGAGCATCTCTCGCACTCACTCCCTCCTCCCTCCTCCTGATGTCAAAAAAAAAAACTCCACTCCCGCCCGCGGCCCTCCCCTCCACAACTCCGCCGCCGGTCCTCCCTCCCCAAGCCCCGAATCCAGCCCCGGCTCCCATGGCCGCTTGGGGCGGTTCCCCTTCCCGGCGAGCGGCGGCGCCTAAGCGGCTCCGCGAGGGCGCGCCCGGCGGCGGCCACTCGCGACGCGTCCGGGCGGGCGGCGGCGGTGGGCGGTGGCTCACGCCCTCCCGAGCGGATCCCGGCCCGGGCGTCCGTATGGAGGGAGCTGGAGGCCGGATCGATGGAGCGGTGGCCGGATCGAGCATCCATGCAGCAGCGGCGCGACCATCCAAGCGGCGGCGGGCGCTGAAGCGTTGGCGCTGTAGTGCAGCGGCTCGCGCGCGGGCGCGCTGCAGCGGCGCGCGGCTGGCCTCGCCCGAAACGGCAGCGGCGCCGGATCCACAGCGGCAGATGGGCTCGCGGGCGGGCTCGTTGGTTTTTTTTTTTTTAATTAACGTGGCGGCAAATAAAACCGCCACCGAAAATGCATCATTTTCTATGACCCTAGCTTGGTGGCGGGCAAAAGACCGCCACGAAAATGGATTTTGCCCGCCACCAAAAATCATCTTTGTAGTAGTGTATATAAAACACATTTAACCTTCTATTGGGCACCACTACATGCATATATACCAGAAAACATCAATACTAGTTGGCGAAAAACTCAAGTGAGCCAGATTGTCCCTATATATGGCTTTAATTTGTCCATCCTGCTTCCACGCTGCCCTATATAAATATAGACCGTGTTTCATTTGATGTTTTGAGGCATAACATGCACTTTCCATGTGTATATGGTCCTGAAACTTTAGCTAGCTTGTGTTACTGGAATGGGATGCATCAAGAGTTCCAACTTGACAAGAATATGCACATCCAGAACACAGCCCATCAGAGCTTCCTTTCCTGCCTTGCCAACACGGGTCCCGCGGTACAACGTCCACCACCTCACTGGGTGACATTGCTTCTGTCAGGTACCGAGTTCCTCTGAAGGCGAAGACAGCTCCTGTTCGTCATCAGGCAATTGGCGGTTAGAAGTATTGGGCTGTTTGTGTTTGTTATCATTTGGGCCATGGGCCGCTGTCGTTGAGTCGGTCCTTTGGGCCGTGTCCTGGTCGGTTGCGTTGAGTCAGGCATCTATAAGCCTCTGTAACCGTCGTTGACGGGGATTATCGAAGAACAGAAACGTTTGAACTCTAAGCTTCCCTCGCTCAATTCCCAAATTCCCCATTGCTATTTCTCTGTTCTAACCCTAATTGCTCTGCTATTCTACCCCGAATTCTAGTTATCGTTGTGAATCGCTGGTCGGTTCATAACAGCTTCGGTATGCATGGCGGACTCCTGTGCCCTTTGCTTGTGCATGGTATGATTGGACCGATGGGTGTTTAGACTCAACCGCGGCAGTCAACTACTGCAGAATGCTGCATTGTGCCTATTTTGGTCATCTAGGTCTCAAACTTCTCTAGCACGCCCACCCAGCAGCAATCTGTCCAGGACAAGATGACCAATCATCTAGGTCGCTAGGTGGTGTGTCGTACACTGAATCGGAGGAGGCTGGATCAATGACTTGTATTGTGTGTACGAATGAAGTGCATATAGCTAGGTGGAGTGCCATCCTATTGCACTTTGTGCGAACTTTGTCTGCTTGAACCGCGCAATGGGACCATGACGCACAGCAAAGTCTTTGGGCCTGCAGACAGGCTCCGTCTATTCTTGGAGTTACCTCCAGGACAAGCTTTTCACAAATTTCAAAGGTGTCTTTTGTACCGTTGCACAGCCTAATCAACCTGGTCAATTACAAGCTTTTCAAAGGTGTCTTCTGTATTTACTGAATGCATTCAATTTTAGACAAAAGGGCTATGGGAGCAGTACTGAAACCTTTATTCGACACAATGTCTCCTAGAAGGCAATGTTTATGGATCTCACATCCAAACTTCGAACAGATGAAGCATGACATTATCTCTTCTCTATGGTATTAATACCTGGAGTAGTACTTACTAAATTAATGACTTACATACAGATAATTTGTATAAAGGGAACTAAATTAGTCAATATAATAAGACGTTGGTGAGACAGCGGTACTTGTTCTTGAAACCATAATTTGACTGTTAATTTGACTGTAACTCTGATTCCTTCTTCTTCCTTCATCTACTATGCATTACGATTGGGTGACCCATCAACCATGAGCAATGGCCTATCTTTGCTCTGGCGTCTGGAGGTCAGAGCGTCATCCAAGCCAGTTCGGTCTCTGCGGATGCACGTATAATTCCTAGTGCATCCCATTCCCATAACTCCATCAAAGCACTCTTATGTAGCTCCTCTCGATCTCTAGAAGCTGAAAAACTAAAACTAGTATATCCACGTAATTGTCGTCGCTGATGCGTTCTTCTACATCTGATGTGTTCTTCTTCCTTCTACAACTACTATGATATGTTCTTCTACATCTGAACCGCGCCATGGCGTCCTTCTCGATCTCTAGAAGCTGAGAAACTAAAACTAGTATTCACATAGCTCTGATGCGTTCTTCTTCCTTCTACATCTACTATGCATCAAGACTGAGCAGTCAATCCATCAATATTGGGTGACGCATCAACCATGAGCAATGACCTATCAATGCTCTCTTGTCTGGAGGTCAGAGCGGCATCCAAGCCAGTTCGGTCTCTACGGCTGCAAGTATAATTCCTAGTGCATCCCATTGCCATGACTCCATCAAAAGCACTCGTTGCTCCTCTCGATCTCTAGAAACTGAAAAACTAAAACTAGTATATATTCATGTAATTATACAACCCAAATAGCATTGTATATATATTAATGTATTGAAGAAAGAGAGTGGAAGGACCGCACCGTTATGATACAATAAAGTGCTTTCAACAATGCAATGAAATAAGTTTGTTAAAAATAACTGATGTGTCCACAGCACAATTGACTTTCAAACTCAAGGAGAAAGGTGCTGGTCTCAGCATCTCAGAGTCGAAACGTATTGCAATGATTTTAAGAATAACATGGATGTGGTTCATGTGGAATGTTATTGACATGCCTTACGACAGAACAGAATTAACATACTAAATCGAATAAGATGATACATATATTGGTACATTTTTTCTATAACCTTTGTCAAAATAGAAGAAGTCTAGTGACTTATAGTATTGAACCAAAATGGATGGACGTCAACCATTACATTGTGGCTATCATGTATGTCCCCAGAATGGTCATGCAATTAAAACAGGATGGTTCACCTTACTGCACATACATGTACCATTAAAAAACAATAATGCTTGGAAGTTCAAACATTTATGTGAACCAAATAGTGCTATGTAGACATATAAATAGTCTTTGCCCTACATCTGTAGCATCAATCAGCATAAGACACCTGCAATGTGTTTCTATGCATAAGGCATCACAATTCGCAAACTGTATATATATAATCATCATCATGGATGGGACTGGAATGCATCGAGAGTTTCAGCTACAGCCAACATATGGAAGGGAGTGGGTACCATGAGGAGCAGTGAGACAGAAGAAAGGGTGAGGCGATCAGTGAGAAGAGAGGAAGGGTCTAGATCCCTTGTAAGGTGCTTAAGTTTCCTACATGGTTGTTGTTACCAACTTTACGTGGAGGATCAGCTTTCAATTTGTGGGTGGTGGTCGGTGTTGCCATTCAACGGCGTTGTGCACAGAAATCAGAGTTGATCAGTCTGTTTGCAAGAATGCATATGCATCATCTAACGAATGTACGTAGAATATTGTCCATTAATCGCTTGTGTTTTGCCTTGATCTGGTGACAACCTAACTGTCGCCACCCCCCCCCCTCCCCCAATCCAGTGAATATATTCTACCATGAAACATGAGCTTTGTACTTGAGAATGTAGTGGATTGAATTTGAACACAATTGTGTATGTAGCTGATTTCAAAAGATATCAACCAACTACAAACCTTCATTTTTATGCACACTATTTTCAAAAATAGGAAACTAAATTCTGTTGTGAATAGTGGAATCCTATTAGAATGTACAACCCACAAAGCGAACAAATGAGGGATTCCTTTTTTTTTTTCGCAAACTAACCAAATTTAGTACAGTTGCCGCATAGGTTACATGTAACACATATGTGTCAATGAAAAATTTGTCTATAATAAATAGCTGTCCGTGGGTTAGGGCATCATAGAATGAGTGGTTTCACACTAATCTTCAATTGCAAGTGTTTTCGTTGAAGTTCATTCCTTAGTACAGGCACTTGTACACGCGTACCATGCATGTACAAACTTTGTCTCATCTTGTACATAGGTGTGTTGCAGTATTCTGAGTTCGTTGAAATTGGCCCAAAGTATAACAAAGCAATCCAAGCCAACTTACTTCGGATGGGCCAA
This sequence comes from Hyparrhenia diplandra, assembly GCA_015847255.1. NCBI lineage: Eukaryota > Viridiplantae > Streptophyta > Magnoliopsida > Poales > Poaceae > Hyparrhenia > Hyparrhenia diplandra. The sequence goes on from JADLZK010007916.1 coordinate 536,362, forward strand.
GATCCAGCATGACGACCACCTAGGCAAATTTAAATATTGTTTTTATTATTACTTTTCTTTATATTTTGGCCCAAAATGTATATTTCCTGTGTTTGTACTTGTAAAACCCAATAAACACAAAAACTATGGAATATTTTAGAGTATAAGTCCTATTTCTAGGGTTTTCAGTGTATGTTGACGGTATTTTATTTGCAGTTACTGGCGAGGAAGAAGGCCTGGCCTCCTGATCCGGCGTGGCTGGGTCACGGCAGCCGTTTCCAACCCGGCCGCGGCACCTAGCGTCGACAGGGGCAGTGCGCCTGACGCAGGCGGCAGTGGCTGCCACGCCGCTTGCACGGCGTGCACTCCACGCCGGAAGAGAGAGAGGAGGGTGGCTCGGGTACTGGGAGATGGGTGGAGGGTGCCGAGGAGGAGGGCGCCGGCGCAGGTGGCGGCTGCGATGTGGATTCCGGCCACCAGGGTAGGGTTTAACATGGAATAAGTTATATACTTAGCTTAGAGCAACAGAAGAAGATGAGCCTTTGGACCAAGCTTATGATTCAAGTGATATATGAATTTGCTGTAATAAAATCGTAATGTTAAATGTCTTATATATGTTGTATACTTTGTTCACTACATTGTGTACTATGTTCTCAAATCCTAGATCCACAAGCTTTTGTAATGTAGTACTGCTGGATCATGGCTCTGATCTTTTTGTAGTGCTGCCTCTACATAGACAACTCTGCTGTGTGCCTAACAATTTGTTCCATGGCCATAATAGTTCTAGTGGGGAGTTGTAGGCTTATAGTCCTAAATGACTGTATCATAGGCATTGGATGCATCTGGAGTTCCAATACTAGCACGACAGAAGCTCAGAGTAGAGGATTGATGAAGTTTTGGACGTGTCAACAAATAGTAGCGACTAGAGATTATCTAGAAAAACGCTAAAGAAAGATTAGGCTAAGATAATTGTCTATGGTGCTGCTACACCACACCTGCCCAGCAAAAGCTTGTCAATGTCCATCGCGTGTCCACGATCCTCTCCATAGGGCAAAAGAACCAGGCATCCCTCTAAATTGAGACGGTGACCTGCACCACATCCGTCAGCTAGAGTTTGTTGGAAAACCTGGATCGAATTGGACCTCCAGAGAGAGGTTGAAATGGTTTGCCTCCTCACACACGTTCATAGTTGATAGTGTTCAGTACCTCAGCCGTATGACGATCTGTTCGGAGCAGCTGCATTTGACTAGTTCCATTCTGCCTAGAGATGCAGGTTGAGTCACATTGATCACAAGCTTGATCAGATTGTGTAGTAGTGTGGATGCTTTGTTCCCGCATGCTGACTGACCCAACAGGTCTCCTGCCATTTACCTTCATTCATTGAGTGTGCATCCATACTTTTTGTTAGATGGAGAAAACGAATAAGCTACTTTTTGTTAGCGCTCTCTCTCTCTCTCAATTCCCTTCTAAGAGAAGAAGAAAAAACATTAATGAATGGAACTTCATGCATGAAGCTAATGACAGATATACATAAGTTCCATAAACATGATATAGCGTAATAATCAGCATATACCTTCATCAACAAAAGTCTACAAACACACTTTGCAACAGCAGCTACAAAATAAAGTTAATTAAGGCTGGCCGATAAACAAAGGCACTCTAAGTTCCGGTACTATTACTATTATTATACAACAAGAGCTAGATTTCACAGTGACGGATATGACTCCCAATCTACAACAAAGCTTCTAGTAATTACGCAGCTGGTAGGGAGGACCAGTGTTTACAAATGTGACCTAAAACCCAAAATGTTGAAGACCCTTGCTGGCCACCTTTTATTTTTTTCGTGAGATCAAAATATAATCCAATCAAAAAAATTACAGTAACTAATGTGATTTTAATGTTTCAGTTCTATTTGTGGGAAATTTGAGAAAGAAACTAAGCTGCCATAATGTGGCTGGCCAACCTGATGGTCGGTTAGGTGTCTGTACTTAAAAAACTATGAATTACCAGTATGGGGCAGAGACAAGAGAGTGCCTATATATGGTCTATGTGTATGCTTCTTTCACGATGACATATAATTAGCATATATATGCCCCATATGTTTGGTCAATCAGTATGACATAAACAACGTTCTTATTCAGATTCAGGCATATATGCAGTCGCAGAATTGGATACACATAGTCCAAAAACCTGTGTCATATGGGTGTGGGATGCATCTGGAGTTTTAGCTAGCTGCAAAGAGAGACTCGAAGGGTGCTGCGCGGTGTGATGCCTATATCTCTTCTCTACTTCTCTACTACATATAATGCACCAAAAAAACTTTTCTAAAGTCACACAGAAAACTGTCCACCACAGACCACCACAGTCATTATCTCTCCTAATCTTTTCTAAGTGCACCCAAAAAATTACACCCCAAAACTAAGCAACTTTTGAAATCAATGGTCCAGATCTATTGTAACCTCTTTCTCTCACTCACATACCACATCTGAGGGCCAAGATGGCTGGGATCAAACCTCATCACCCACCATCCCGCTCAGGCGCGGGCGATTCTAATCTCACGTGAGCGACCCTCCATCTTCCCCGTCACCCACGCGTGAGCGAACCCTCCATCTCCCGACCCTCCATCTTCCCTCGCCACCCACCCCGCCTCCTCGGAGGGCCGTGCGTCGCCAAGCGAACCGTGCCTGGAGGTCCGGCGCCGCCCGGGAGGTTCGAGATGCAAGGGGCGGTCGCCTCCTCCTAACGACGACTCCTCCGAGCCCGAGCACCCCACCACATTCCCCGCTCCACGCCGCCTCCAGCGCGACCTGACCTGGGCCCACTCGGCGCCAGAGAAGCCCTAGCACCGGCCGCCGCAGTCATGGGGCTCTGGGCCACCTCCGACGGAGCTGGCCCCCTCCCGCGCACAAGGAACCCGGTCGCGCTCGTCCCGCCCTCGATTCCACTCAGCGGCCGGGTGCGTCTTGGCCGGATGGCGTCGCGGCGAGGAGGTCGGGGACGCCGACCATGAGGATAAGGTCTTGCGTCCGGTCCATTTGCTGCCCTCATTCTCTCTCCTCTCCTTTCCTTTGTCAAGTCCCAATCTCCCTCACCGTCTCTCGGCTAACCCGGCAGCCGGCAAGACGCCCTTCCCGATCCGGCGACCCACCGCCCTCGCTGCACACCGAGCGGGCGGTGTCGTCCCCAATCGTGCGGGTGCCCACTGCGCTGGGGGCCTTGGCGCTCGCCCGGCAACCCCGCGGCCAGCCGCGAGCGCGATTGGTGGGGCGCGCCTGAATCCGGGTGAAGATGCCCATCGATCACCGGGTGCTTGCTATGGGAGCACTACGGCCTCGGCGTGGCGCGGGTAAGAGTCCGCGACGCAGCTTGCCTAAGGAACACCTCCGCGCGCACGCCGGCTGCGTGATCCGCCAGCCTTGGCAAGCTGGCCGCGCGCCACTGGCTCGTGTGGGGAAGGACGCCGCGCGCTGCTTCCTTCGCGGCCTCACGCTGGAGGAGTACCGAGACCCAATCGATGCTGATGACGTGACGTGGACGCCATCGGCTATGAAGCAGCAAGGTCACTCTGCACCTCTTTATCCCAGTCTCACAGCCCCGTTCCTTCATTGCCCAAACACTAGCATCATTGCTGACCCGTTCTCTCGTGCACAGCTGCAGCCTGCAGCAGGAGTTCAAAAAAATGAATCAATGGCGCTAGGAGACTGAGGAACTTCCACGACAAATTGAAGCAATGGCGCCAATAGATTGAGGAATCTGCAACTGCCTTTGGGAGCACTAGTACGCAAAAGATTTTGTGTGACGGACGAAATTGGTTTTGTGTGGCGGGCACTGTAGCCCGTCACTAATGAAAGGTCACGGTTAATCGCGTGACTTTGCGTGGGCTATAGTGTCCGCCACGGTAAAGATTTTATCCGTGCGGGCATATTAGAACGCCCGCCATGGGATGGTTTGAAAAAAACCCCACAAACCCTAGACAGGCCCGCCAAGTCCATCCATGGGCCCGCCGAGCCCATCTAGGGCTGCACCACCGCCGCCGCCGGAGAGCTGGATCCGAGCCGCTGCGGCGTATTCGGGCTAGCCCGGCGTGATCTGGCGCCGCCATCGCCGCTTGGGGCTACCCCTCCATGGATCCGCACCGCCGCCGTGGTGGGGGGGGCCCGGGCGTGGATCCGCGCCGCACTAACGTGCTAGGGCCGGCCCGGCGTGGATTCGCTATCGGTGCCTTGCGAAGGAGAGGGAAGCCCGCCGCGCCGCGCCGTCGGACCTGTAGAGAAGGAAGAGTGAGGAAGAGAGAGGGATGGGAGAGGAAGAGAGAGGGAGACCGTCGGAGGTGGATGACCTTGTGCCGTCCCCCACGAGCCGAGATCCACCTTCATCCGCCGCCGTCTCGAGGCCACGCCCGGATCCGCTCTCCCCGGCCTCAAGGGACGTCCGCGCGCGCCGGGATCCGCGCGAGGAAGGGGGGGCGGCCGGTGCTTGGGGTGGAGGAGGGGCGGCGGCCTGTGCTTGGGGTGGAGAAGGGAGGGGCGGCGTCCGTCGTCGCGCGGTGAAGGGAGGGCGGCGTCCGTGTCGCGCGGAGAAGGGAGGAGCGGCGCGACCTTCTCCGTGGATCTGATGGAGTGTTCGGCGCTGGGAAGTTTCGGCTGGTTGGGAGAGAAGTGTCGGGGGGAGAGGAATAGAGTGAAGGAAACCCTAGTTTCCCTATATTTATACCACGAATGGTTATCGGGCCGCGCCATGGGCATTTGGGCCTCTGTATGTTACCGTGACGGGCCTTTTAAGATGCCCGCCGGGAAAGATTTTTGCGTGGCGGGCACCTTAACACGCCCGCCACGCAAAAGATTTTATTTTGGCGTGACGTGCGTGTTAAGGTGCCCGCCACGCAAAAATCTTTCCCGTGACGGGCAAAACGCCCGCCACGTAAAAAAAACTGGGACGTGGGGGGTATTTTCCGTGACGGGCAAAAAAAGTGCCCGCCACGGAAAAGATTTTGCAAGTGCTCGCAAAATCATTTCGTTACTAGTGGAGATGCAGAGCTTGCCAAGGTTTGTAATCGTTCTCTTATACAGTGATGAAAATATTACTGTTTTACTTGTATGGTACCTTCCCACAGGAACCGATTTTGATGAATGATATCTGTAATTGGGAAATTCATTTTTGGGACATCAGATGAGTTGGATGCTTTCTTGATCTTGACCAATCACAGTCTCAACTTGCAATTTGCAAAGAGGCCTCCTCTTCTTAAAAGTGTTGTAGAGAATGTATGTTTACCCATCACCCTCGCTATTATTATCATTTTTTTTTTGTATTGGTAACTATATATCAAAAGCGTGTGGTCAAAGAAAGCTACTATAGTGCTGCTTACCATGTTGTAGCCACAATTGTAGTTAACCCTTATAGTTTACATTTCTGTCTATTATCATGCTGATTCAAAATCTTTAATTATGGGATATATTTTCATACTATATCTATTTGAAGTCATAACCTGACATATGAACAGGTGCAATAGAGATTTCTTTCCATTTTGTTATCCAGTCAAAACTGTGCAATGACTAATTATGCAAGATGGTGTTTCAGTTGCTGTGTTATTAGGCCCTGTTCGTTTGGTAATAACATCTCAATACAACAGTTGTTAATAAGTTGCTGCGCTCATGGTGTCTGACGCAATACCTGTGACTTAATACGCTTCCGGCACAGAGATATTAGTTGGAAAGATAGTGAAGATTTTCGAGCAAAATAATGCTAAAAGACTAAAAATCATTGCTTTTCTACTCTGGTGAGATTCAGAATTATTTGAGAGGCCCTTTGAATGCTAATGGACTGATGTCAAGTGTTGATGCCTCTCTTTAACTTCTTCGATTTGATAGCAAGTAGCAATGCCCAACTCTGAATGCTAATGGACTGATAGTAAGTGGCATTTTTCCCTCAGATTTTCCTTTCACTATGCAAGTGTGTTAATATCACTCGTTTTACATAAAAAAAAAGTCATGGCAAATCATGGTAATCTGTAATGTGGTTATGTTAATCATTGTATTTGAAGGTTGCTGCATGCAAAGTGATTAAAAAAAAAACATGGCAAACCAGAAAGCAGACGCACTGCTTTTAGGCGAAATAACAAACAACAACACAGGTATGATATGAGTGCTTCCTCAATTGTGATGGAATTGATGTCAACATTTTTGCTCAAAATCAAGATGCAAATGCTAACCTTGCTTGTGTTTTAGTTAAAGTTCATTCATTAGTAGACGTACATGTACATGCGTGACATGCATACATGACACATTATACGTACGTGTGAAAACTTTATCTCGTCTTGCACATAGGATAGAAGTTCTTGTCATCTAGTCATATATATATTATTCTTTAGCTCACTGGTGTTCATCGAGTCTGTGCCTGGCCGGAAAACATGCCAAGTTCACGCTGAGGCCGCCTGGGTGTGTGCACGTTACACCGCTCCTTGCAGAGGCCAGGCGTGGATGCCTGTAGGTGTGTTGCAGTATTTTGCGTTCGCCTCGTGGACTGCGTGGCTTGTGTTGAAGTGGATGGCATACATGTGCACTTGCGCAGGAGACCCGGCAGAGAGTTGGGAGTTATATATCTGGGCTTTAATAATGTTTTTTTAGATAATGGATAACAATATCCGGCCTCTACATCCGCTGGGCTTTAATAATGTAGGTAAACTCAACCAAATATATCATACGCTGAGACTCTCTTTCATTTTCTCACAAAATTATTTGGCCTTTAAGCTGTGAACCTAGCTGCTTCATTCATTGTAGCAGACCTGTTTGTTGCCGTGCTGTCGACAAATCCTCATGTGTGTGTGTTTGAGCCAGCTAGCTTAGTCAGGGTTCGTTTCGCTGTTCTATGTTAAGTTTAGTGCATCTTCAACTATGTGGAAGCACCAAGAGGCACTGAGTGTTCCACGCTGACTTGTTTGTTGGTTTTGTGACTCAAACTTGGCATTGGTTGCAATGACATCAAATAGTAGTTGGCGCAAAGCGAGACTGTGGTGGCAGCAAGCCCCACGTATGCTGGCCTGATGGATGGTTAGGTGTTTGTATAATCAAGAAAAACATGAATAGCCTCTATATCAAGTGACTCAAAAAGTCCCTATATATATATATATATATATATATATATATATATATATATATATATATATATATATATAGCCTTTGTCTATTATTCTTACACAATGACATATAAGTAGACTCTTATATTTTATATGTTTCCACATGATACAAACAACGTGCTTCGAGGCATGACATTTGCAGCCACGATATTGAATTGAGTACATATAGTCCTGAAACTAGTGTCATGGGAGTGGGGTGCATCTAGAGTACAAGCTTATTCTTGATACGCTCTACCTTGACTTTTACTTCTGGATCTACAACACACCTAGCTGCGACAAGCCCGAAGTGATGAAGCACTCGTGTTATGAACCAGGGCCTAAAATCATTGGCCGTGAGGGTGACAAGGCGGCGCTGCATTGAGCAAGCAGAGGTGTTGGATGGCATCACTACAAGTACAGTAGGGGGCGGCTGGTGTTAGAATATGGCATTTCCTAGGGCACACGTACAGCCAGCAGGACCTGGATGCTGTCTCATGGGTAGGACACAGCGTATCTCATTGGTGCGCAGAACCACTTGGAGAAGGGCGCCGTCGTTTCATCTGTGCACGGGCATGCCATGGTCAATAACATACCCTTTTTGTTATCATAGTTTTAAGTAGAGATGGCAAAAGTGCTAGCATATGTCATTTTGCAAATATATTGTGTCTGGCAAATTAGAAAGTCCGCAAGGTAATTTTTCTGTTTTCATTGTCCATGGGCAACATGACTTCATTGCCAATGACCAATAGGCAATACAAAAATTTCACTGTAATAATTTAGATAGTATGCAAGACATTAATTGGTTGGTATTAATACAAGTACGTACATATACTATTAATACAAGCAACATATAATTCGTTGGTGAAATACATATATAAGACAGACATGGTCTCTCTCTCTATATATATATATCCTTTGTCCATCTCGCATCTATGCTCGCAGATAAAAATAGGTGACTTCCTCCAGCCTCATATGTTGAATCCATCGGTGGCATATTAGCAATCCTTCCATTTGTATTTGCACTAGAAAGCTGCTCGCACGAATAACTAACAATATGCTTCCATCCATTTGTATTTGCACTAGAAAGCTGCACTTGCAATATATCTTTGGGTCACGAGTATAGTCATATGGCTGGGCATGGGATGAACCAGGAACTCCAGCTACACCTAGAGGTCTCGATCAAGCAGAGGGTGAGAGTTATATGCAACCGTGCCATGTTGGTGTCCATGGTCCCGGGTGTGTTCCCAGTGACTAAGATGAGTGCGGCTACAAGATTAAACAGAGCTGATCGTTTCCCTCTGTTGATTTGCTCACGGTGTCAGGAACACATGCTAATGATACTAAGAAACAGGATTCAATTGCCAAAACAAAAGAGAATACACGTAGGGACTTTTAAATCAAGTGATTATCGAGATTTTGACTCGTACCCAGAAACAAACAGCTGATCGAGTGTGGAATAAATTTGAGGTGTGGCAAATGGCAGCGGAACATGATGCCAAATTAAAAAAGTTAGACAGGAAATAAATTTTTAGTTGAGATAATACTGCACCATGCACGCCGGCCGACAGTCACACCACCCTAATGTCTAACGGCTATCCAGTGGGCGATTTCACTAAGAAACCAGATGTTTCCACCAATGAATGATTTAGCCAGCGCGCTGAAGCACTTCTTTCAGCTAAGTTCCACAGCAGCCAGAACCGGGTAACCTAGACATTGTTGTTGATTATCTTGTACCAATGGACCCTTTGCTCCATTTGTTTTTCTTCTTCAATGCTTTGTAGCTCGTCTGGGCCCTTCGCAACTGCCACTGTTAGTGTCCTCCAGTTGTTTCATTTGATTGCATTGATCTGGTTTGCTCTGGCTTGAACTCCACTTTTACGAATGGGTGCAATAATATTTCGTAGAACACATGTGGTGGCAGGCACAAGGACACGAGTGGTAATTGAGCCGCTTCCTTCGCCAACTTACTGACTGAGCTGCGCAAGGAATAATTTTTTGCCTGGTCATCTGAAGACATATGGAGTTTGAGAGTTCCGTGATATCCAAATAAATGTATAGGCTATGTCCATCCTACGCTGCTTCCACACTAACATACTAATAGATCCTCCTATAATGTGTTTCGAAGCAGAATATCTGCAGCTACAAAAATTGTCTGAATATAGTTGTCCTCAGATCAGCTATATTGTGTGATGGAAATGGGATGCATCTGGAGTTGTAGGTGCACCAATCGACTGAGGATAGAACATAGTAGTTGGAAGCCTCAGTGCAGGTGTGTAGGGATGTAAGCGGCATTGGGCAGCCCACCATGATGGAGGATTCAACATTGTTTCTCCATGTATAACAACGGCACTGCAGCGAGCCACTTGTAAGCTAAGGGAGGGGCACAACTCTCTAAGCATAGAAAACAACAGACCCACATGCATCGTATAATTGGTTGGTGAAATGCTTGTGTATCCTTTGCTCATCTTGTGTCTATGCTGACATATAAACATATAGGCAGTCTCTAGCCTCTCATATGTTTAGATTGACCCGTAGTATACAAGTAATATGTTCCCTTGTATCGCTATTTCCACTAGAAAACTGCATGCACACTGTCGTCAATGACTGGGCATGGGATTTACCAGGAATTCCAGCTATAGCTACATATCCCTTGCAGAGGGCAGATGTAGCCTTAGCCGCGGTATCACACCACCACACCAACCATGCAACCGTGCCGTTCTGTTCTCCACAGTCCTCTGGAGTGTCTGCAAAGATCCAGAATGCCGTGACACACAAATATGGATACGACGAGTGCAACTTCCATACTGATGTCCACAGTGCATAGTTGATCTGCTCCTGATGTCAGGACCATATCCTGACGAGAAATTTCTAAATTTGACCCGTTATTGACGTGCCCGTATATAATATGACCCGGAATTCGTTGGACTTTTTGAAATACGACCGGATCACACGAATTGCTTTGAAATTTGACCATTTCGAGTTTTCCCCTATTTCTAAAATTCCAGGAATTATCTTGCACTATTTAGACACGGGGAAAAGACTCATTTGCCCTCTTGTTATTTTCTCTCCTTTGGCTGAACAGATCTTATCGAAGGTGAAAAGCACCGCGGCTTCTTTCCTCGTCCGTCGCCGTCCCCGCGGACCACCACTTGCCGCGGACCCGGGATGAGCTGCCTTGTAGGCCCGTGGCGCTCAACGCCTATAATTCCGCATGAAGATGCAAATGCAAATATCAACATGCAAATACCAAATCAAAAGAAACTGCACATGGTTACCTTGGACGTCAACTTCGGGCGGTCGATGGCGGGCGAGCACCGGTGCTGGTGCCACTTTTGCTGCCGCCAAGGCCAGCAACGGGAACGGCCGACCCTGGTGGATGGGAGACCGGCCTTCGGGTCGCCAATGGCGCTTGAGCTCGACGACAGGGGCCAGCCTCGTGGCTCCGGCTGCGGCACAAGCTGCGGGCGGGTTGTACGGTGCTTCGCACCTTGCCGGCATTGCTCGAGCGCACTCGCTAGCGGCCTCGACCTGCCGCCGGCTGCACACACGCCCTGGACCCGCTTGCCCTGCCCCGCGGATCTCCTTTCCCCGTCGGGCTGCAGCGCCGCGCCCGAGCCCGCGCGCGCTCGCCGCCGCCGCCGCCGCCTTGGAGCCGCCGCTCGCCTAGGATTACGAGAGGACAGCGCTGTGTTCCAACCGTTCGAGAAGGACAAGGACAGAAGCCGGAAGCGAAACACCACGCCGAGCTACCGCTGCTGGCCTCGTCATCGACCACGGCGGTTGCGGCAAGCTCGCCATCATCGGGCGGCGGTCCAGCGATAGGCGGGAGTGCGGTGGGACGGGCGCTATCACATGGCTGAGGGGGAGGCGTGACCAGACTGGGGAGGCGCGACCGGGCTGGAATAAGGGCGGGGCGGCGGCAGGCTGACTTTGTGGCGGCGCACGGTGGAGGTCCGACGACGGTGGCGGCGTCGCCGCCTCCTTCTTCTTCGCGCGGACAGGGACTGGATACAGCGAGCGAGTAGTCCAGGCGACGGATTTTCACAAAAAAAGAGTCTAGATAGAAGGGTAGTCAAGTCATTTTCCCATGCCTGCAACAGTGGAAAATACCCTAGGATTTTAGAAATAGCGAAAAACCCAGAATGGTTAAATTTCAAAGCAATTGGCGTGATCCGGGTCATATTTCAAAAGGCCAATGAATTTCAAGTCATATTATAATGGGCACGCCAATAACGGGTCAAATTTAGAAATTTCTCTATCCTGACTCCTAGAAACAAGAATCAAAGGCAGGTTCATTAGGACGACGCCAGCGTGTGTAAATGATTTTGGGAGGCATGCACTTGCTTGGAGCTCCAAGAGTGAGGGCCTACGTGTGGTTTGGCCTGAGCTGCACTCGTCTGGGCCAGAGGGGCATAGGTCCACTGCCTTAGCCACCTCGGACATAGCCTAGGTCGTGAAACCCGCATGTGGTGGCCTTCAGGTTAGACAATCCTCCACCTCATCCAGCATGGGATCAGAAACCCAAAATGGAACCTCTGAGTCACAGTCCCACTGCATGCTCAAGCTCAGCACACACCGCACTTTTCTGCAATTCGCATCACTGCATATAGCTACGGTCGATGAGACAGACATTGATAGCATGCCGCACTCACAAGACATGAATCATGATTGAGGTTCCAGGGTACGACACGACCATGGCCTAGAGATCTGTCTTGGAGTGATCAACGACGACCTGCTACCGCGCTGCAACACGGCCTGGTGCCCCGCTGGCAAGCCATGACCTGTCGGGGTCTTGCATGGACCTCAAAGGGTGCCAGCTGGGGCATCCGAAGGATTCCACCAAGACTTTGTGAGAGTGCATCATAAATCGTATCGTATTGGTCTATTGTTCAAGTTTCTCTAGCATTTTCAAAGTTGATAGCATTTTTTTTATCAACACTTCTATTATTTGTGCCGGTTTGGTTAACACTAGTACGTAACAACTGTAAAAGGATTAATTGGTGTCAACCGAGTTGTATTTCCATTGCTCCGTGATATATACACAGGTTACAATGGTGTGGTTGATGGCTTACCACGCAGGGCACCAGAACCATCTCAGTCATGCATGTGATTCACATAGACGGGAGAGCTTGGTGATAGGAGTCACCGTAGTACATGCATGTGCTCGTTCTATGCGGATCACTGCTCTTCTGACTAACTAAGTATAATCGTCAACACTAACTAAGTATAGTCATCATCACCCCGCTCCCCGCAGTCTGGCGTGGAAGAGTTGAGACGCACAGGCTGGACTTGAAGGCTTCAAATGTTGTCGTTGGGAGGCCTTTTGTCATGATGTCCGCATACTGTTCACCGGTAGGGACGTGTAGCACTCGCAGGTCGCCGAGTTGAACGCGTTCCCGGACAAAGTGTATGTCGAGCTCGATGTGCTTCGTTCGCTTGTGATGAATTGGGTTGGCCGACATATAGACCGCCGAGACGTTGTCACAAAAATGACAAGAGCCTTGGCGATGGGGCAAAGTGAAGCTCGCCGAGGAGTTGTCGGAGCCATATGCACCGGCGCAAAGATTGGCCACGGCTCAGTATTCTACCCGGCGCACTCGACCGAGAAAGTGGGCTGTCGTTTGGACGACCAAGATACTAGAGCACCGCCCAAGAAAACGCAAAAACCTGAAGTAGATCGCCGGGTGTCGGGACAGCCGCCCCAGTCCGCGTCGGAGTAAGCGGTGACGTTGAGCTCGGACGAAGCACACAGATGGAGGCCTTGTGTGTCGTCGTTCCTAGGAGGTACCTGAGAATCCGCTTGAGCTGCGACATGTGGGGGGCACGAGGCTCATGCATATGCGCAGGCACGCCTCGCCGTACGCTGTGAGGCGAGATCCGGACGAGTCATGGTGAGGTACATCAGAGCGCCGGCAATGCTGCGGTAGGAACATGCGTCTGTGATGGTGTCGCCGTCGCTGGAGAGCTTGCCCTTGGAGTTGACAGGCGTGGGTACAGGCCGGCAGTTGGACATGTTGGCTCGTTCAAGGATCTCCTCGGCGTATCATTCTTGGGAGAGGTAGAAGCCCGACGTTGTGCGCTTGACGTCGATCCCAAGGAAGAAGTGCAGAGTGCCGAGGTCCTTGACGGCAAATTCAGCACGTAGACGGTCAACGACCTGTTGAAGAAGAGCGTTGCTGGAGCCGGTGAGGATGATGTCGTTGACATAGAGTAGAAGGTAGATGAGGTCGCGGCCATGTCGCAGGATGAAGAGAGAGGAGTCTGAGCGCGCTGCTCAAAATCCCAGTTTGGCGGCGAAGGTGGCGAACCGGGTGAACCAGGCCCGCGGCGCCTGGCGAAGTCCATAGAGGGACTTATCCAGGAGGCATACGGCGTCGGGGCGGGCTGCATCGACGAAGTCGATCGGCTGCTGGCATAGCACGTGTTCCTGGAGATCTCCATGAAGGAAGGCATTAGAGACGTCGAGCTGCCATGTCGCCCATCGCCGGGAGGCGGCGATTGTGAGCACGGTCCGGATCGTCGCCGGCTTCACCACCGGAGTGAAGGTTTCGCCATAGTCGATTCCTGCACGTTGAGCTCTGATACCATGTAAAAGGATTAATTGGTGTCAACCGAGTTGTATTTCCATTGCTCCGTGATATATATACAGGTTACAATGGTGTGGTTGATGGCTTACCGCGCAGGGCGCCAGAACCATCTCAGTCATGCATGTGATTCACACGGACGGTAGAGCTTGGTGATAGGAGTCACCGTAGTACATGCATGTGCTCGTTCTATGCGGATCATTGCTCTTCTGACTAACTAAGTATAGTCGTCAACACTAACTAAGTATAGTCCTCATCAACAACATATCCCCTCAGACAACAAAATAGGTTGGTGAAGCAATTAAGGGAGCCAGAGTGCATATATTTGGTTCTTTCTTTGTCTTCTGAACTGTTTTTTTTTCTCACCCCTCCCCTCCCCTTCTCTTATAATCTGTCTTTTTTTTTCTGAAGCCTGCTGGGCTACTTCTAATAAAATTTCAGTAGGGGTTCTTTGAGCCCTTCCTATTCCCTTTTAAAAAATAGTGCATATAGGCCTGTGTCCATTCCGTTTTTACGCTGGCATACAAATGGACACCGTGACTCATCTCTTCAATCAATAGGTAACATATATACAGGCAATGTGTTACACAGCAGAATATCCATTAGCCACGTATACTTGCTAACCAATTGTCTCCTGCAATTAGGATGCATCGAGAGAGTTCCGGCTGCACCAGGACAGCCTGTGGATGAGGGGTGACGAAATTAGATGCAGGCAAACATGTGGCACACCATATACGGCGAAACAAATTGTGGGGGAAATAATTTGTGCTGCTGTGCTACCGAAAGCATGTCCAGGATACACACAATATGGCAAAGTGACCAGCTGAACTGTCATCATCTGACCTGCTAGAGTGATCCGGACAACAAGCTAGCACTGAAATCAGCTATAACCAAAATGCAGCTCAACAAAGAAAGGCAGAGGCATCTGTAATGCTCACCAAAGAACAAATCACCAAAGATAAACTATCACCCAGATGTGGCAAAGAACATGGGCAGTTTTTGAGTGAATTTTCTTAGCAACAAAACAATCATTTCTGCATTTCCAATTTCAGGAAACATGTGGGTTTCCATGTCTATAAGCTCCGTAGAGTGATCACGCCCTCTTTTGATTGTTATTTCCACCTCTGGAACAATGGCACTCCGCATTGGGAGCATGAGAAGGTGCTTGGGAGATTTGAGCAGGCAATGGACTAAAGTGGTACCCAAAAATTTGGCAAATCTCAGAAATGAGTAACATCTGATAAAAATTTGGTTCCTGGCCAGGATGGAACAGATATCACGCCCAAATAAGGCAAATAGAAAGAAAATCGTGTGACGTAGTGCGACATGAGACCTTCCGTGCCACCACGCCATAATGTCTAGCCCTGTCCGTGATGCTTTCGTGTCTTCACCAAGCAAGAGAAAGGCAAGGCAACCAAATCTTCAGGCTGTTGATGCATGGTTGAAGAATGGCATTCATTAGATTTCATCACAATTATGGTTCTTGATCCTATTGTTCATGATGTGTGTGGCTGCCAGGTAAAAGGCAATTCCATTGAGTCATGCTATTAGAGCTGATCAAGTGACAAGTTTGACTTAAACATGCGTGCCTTGTAGGGGATTGTGACACAACACTAAAAACATATAATATTGGTCTTTGGTCCTTTTTTTTAGCAATGGTCTTTGGTCTGGTTCGTCCAGCATTGCAGAGTAGTTATCTTTGCCATGTGGAAGCAATCCCTAATATTTTCTAATTCCCTGAACTTTTGTGTGGTACCGGATCACTCTACCAGGTCAGACAATGACAGTTCAGCTGGTCACTTTGCCATCTTGAGTGAATCGTGGACATGCTTTGGCGTTATATGGTTTGCCACATGTCTGCCCACATATATTATTAGACTATTTGTACAGATACATATTATTAGACAATTTATGTGAGTCTATGTTTTCAACCTGCTTGCTTGCGCATTATTACACACAAATGCATATTGGCTCAGACATCAAAATTTGTTGGTAAAGTAGATATGTGAGCGATAGAGACAATAACGTGTTCATCCCCCTTTCTACACTGACATATATAAATATAAACTCTGCTTCATGGGTTTCATCAACTTGTAGCATACAAGATAGACAGACATGCATTGCACAGAATAGTATTTTTGGTAGGAAATTACACGCATGAAGTTTTTGTAGATTGTCTCATGGGAATTAGATGCATCAGGAGCTCCGGCACCACATCGGGAGCAGTTGGTAGATGATGGAACAGATTTGAGGTCTGGCAAGCAGTGGCGAATCATGACGCTAAAGCAAAATTAGAGGGTCTAATATTTTTCTATGGACACATCTCTAACACCTGTCCTCCGCTAACAGAGACAGGAGCTCTGCCAAGTCCGCCAACCAGAACCGTATTGTGTCTCGGGACAGCGAGATTGACTCTGCCTCATCTATTCTACAATGACTTTGTTTGGGGCCTCCAAGAGAGCGGATGGAATGCAAATGTGGCCTCTGAGGAGTTCCATTACAAACATGTAAATTGGATGCACAAGCACCATGAGTTCCAGCACCACTTGGTTTGGGATGTTTAAACCAGATCAAATGAAAACATTATCCCCAACAAAATTATATATCATGCTCAGGTCAGCAATTTGATATAATGCTATTTTTATTTGTTGTGCCTCATATTAAAAAAAAATGATTTTTTTGTTTTACATCTATATTTATGTGCCAACCATTATAGAATATTAAC